>CM032447.1:60497361-60609375 GCA_019049505.1 Pachyrhynchus sulphureomaculatus
GGGATCGGTGGTGGGGGAAAGTCAGCTACCGAGTGAATATTTGCTTAGTTGTCTTCGAGCTCTCGAGGGTAAAGATGGGCGATTTCGTGAACCTCTATTTCGTCTCTTGTACAAGTCGCGATGCATCGCTCACTGGAACAAAGATACGCGATAAAATTTTGTGTGAAACTCGACAGGTCCGCAATGGAAACTTTTCCTTCAGCAGGCCTTTAGAGATAAGTGTTTATCACAAAGGCAAGTCTACAGATGGCACAAAACGAAGAAATTGTGACTCGTATGAAAGAACTTTTGCAAAGAGACCGTAGAATAAGTGTTCGTTTAATGGCCGACAAGTTAAATATTCCAAAAACTATCATCATCAGACACCAGCAGCGATTGAGCCAGCCCAAACCGCCTTCGTCATGATCAGCCACCTGGCCACATCTAACGTGGCAACGCTGCCCCAGCCACCCTACAGCCCCGATGTGGCTCCCTCAGACTTCTTTTTGTCTCCTCCGCTTGAAATTCCTCCTGAAAGAATCATTTCAGAACAATTGACAACGTGAAATCAGCTTGTACAACGGCTTTAAAAGCAATTCCTGAACAGGCCTTCCAGGCCGCCTTCGCAGCTTGGAAATCGCGCCGTCATAAATATATCAACGCCGGAGGAGACTATTTTGAAGAATTTGTGTTATACCAATCTGGTCAATAAATTTTTTTTTAATCGACTTGGTGACATTACTTTTGGGACAAACTATGTATATATAATTAAACCACAAATTTAGGAAATGTTTACCTGTTAATGATAAATATAATATTATTTACTTTCTTCCTTATTGGTTAAAACTATGCACTTCATAAGATGCATGATCTTGCGAAAGCTGGTGAACCAAGAAAATTTTGAAAGTCCCGACAACACTGTAAATTTGACACACACATCACACACACACACACACACACACACATTACTAACCCATATACTCAATCAGCTTAATGAAATATACTGAGGATTGTTAAATCCAAATCCCAAATCAATTTAAAATAATAATTTAATTTAATAACTTAAAATCATCTAAATATATGAGTATCCTAGTGCACCAGGTTAAAATTATTTCTTTTATAACATCATCATCATTGTTTCTTTGAACTTCTGAGAACACAGTATTATTCTAAGTCTAACTTTGCACAGCTAACAATTAAACCAGTCAGAATGGGTATCTATTTATTTTAAAAAGTATCAATTCTATTTGTTTCTATAAAAAACACAAAATCAAATGGCAGAAAGTAAGAGTACTCTAGGATTCTTATTCGTGGCCCACCTTATAATATACATTATAGTATGTCAAAATTTAATTGAAACACTCTTTACTTGTTTGCAACCACACACTAATCGCTGCTGTGTCGAGGTCGCCAAGAACCATTGTTTCAAGAATCATCATCCAGCCTCTCTCGTCCACTACTGGACATATGCCTTCTCCAAGTCCTTCCAGTCCCCTCGATGTTGTGCTTTCGCTATCCAGTTCTAGACAATTCTCTTTAGGTCGTCCGTCCATCGGCTAGGTGGTCTGCCTCTGCTTCTTTTGTCTTGCCGCGGTCTTCATTCAAAAATTGTCTTCGTCCAACTACTGTCCGTCAAGCGCGCCACGTGACCAGTCCCAACTCCATTTCAACTCCGTAATATATTTTTGTAATATCTACTATCTTTGTACGATCTTTAATGATTCTGTTCGGGATTCTATCTCTTCTTGTAACGTCTAGTATTGACTTTCTATTGCCAGCTGTGCTACTTTTAATTTCTGTGTTGTCTTCCTTGTCAGAGTTAGAGTTTTTGCTCCGTATGTTATAACTGGCATTACACATTGCTCGAATACTTTTTGTTTATTACGTAGTCTTCTGCTCCCCACCCCAAGAATTCTTTTCTGGATCTCGCATGTTTGATTGTCTCTGCCCAATCTTATTTCGTGCCCCAAATACTTGTAGTCGTCTACTTGCTGTATAATTTGTATAGATATGTTTATCTCTTCACTTACCCGTCAGATTAGTCATGAGTTTGGTCTTTTCCATGTTTAATTCTAGACCAGTTCTTCCTACAGTCCGTTTCAGTTCTGCTACCATTTTTATTGCATCTCCCATATTATCAGGACAATGTCGTCCGCGAATCTAAGATGATTCAGATATTCGCCATCTACACTAATTCCCATATTATCCAGTTCAAAGTTGCTATAAGCAGTTGTGGGGATAAGGTATCTCCTTGTCGGATTCCTCTTTTCAAGAATACAACGAAGTAAAAACCAACTGTAAAATAGATGCTCAATTAGAAAATAACGTTAACACAAATATCAGCTGGAAAGCTTTTGGCAAGTATCTTTTGGGATGTGCATGGATAGTACTGATCGACTATCTCGTGAAGAATCGAACAATCACTGGAATAGTGAAATCAAGAAAAAAGGCAGCAAAAAAAGTGTTGTTTCGCCAAGATAAAGCACCAGTACACAACTTCATAAAGTCAATGGTGAAATTGGACCAATTAGGCTACGAATGGCTTCCTCATCCGCCATATTCACCAGATCTGGCCCTCAGAGATTATTAACTCTTTACAAATTTGAAAAAATGGCTCCAGGGAAAGAGGTTTCGCTCAAATGAAGAAGTCGAATAGGAAATTGAGGCTTATATTAGAGAGTTCGACAAATCGTCCTATATGAGAGGTATTCAAATGTTAGAAGATCGCTGAAATACGTGTATTGCTCTAGAAGGAAACTATTAAGCTAGATCAAAATATGAACGAGATTTTTTTTCAATTTTTTTACTTACTGTAACAAATAAACCAAGTACATCATAATCTCCTGCTTTTGAAATGCATTTTTCTCAGCATATCTGAAGCTTTTTAATACCGTCGTCGTAGAAGGAAGGGGGCTGTGTCAGTAACCAAGTGCGCACGAAGCCCTTCACTGCGTTGTCGTTATCAAATCGTTGGTCTCCTAGCGCTTCTATGAGTGGCCCAAAGAGATGAAAATCGCAGGGCGATAAATCAGAACTGTAGGCAGGGTAATCAAGTGTTGTCCAACTTATGTTCTCCAATTTTTCGCGAGTGAGAGTTGCAGTGTGAGGTCAAGTGTTGTCATGGAGAAGAATCACGTCTCTTATCGTCGATGGCGACGATAAACAAGCTTAGCCTCTTCCAAAAGGTTGCAATAGTACGCAGAATTGATGGTGCGGCGTTCGTGCAAAAAAATCAATGTGCAAAACGCCACGTCCGTGGACGACGACCATGGCACTCATTTTCGACCTCTTCACGGCCTCCCATGAACTCCTTAGGTCAGGCGAATACACAAGGTTTTAACAGTGTTTAATCCCCGAACTGTGCCGTCAATCTCCGCAAAGTTTCGGTCAGTTTCACGCCTTCACAAGTGAGAAATTTAATAAAGGCGCGTTGCGCAATAGAAGGGTGCACATCTCGCTCCGGCATCGTGAGCTGTACTACTGAATGCCCCTGGCGAAGCGAACGATCTCCCAATCCTACCAATACCCAACCAACATTGCTGGAAGCGGCGGCCCGCTTCGAACGATACGAAGTCTCGTTTATATTTGTTCCACCCTCGTATGTTAAAGAGCAAAATCTATTTTTGGCAAAAACATGCCACAATAACCTGCCAATAGTAATTTGCGGAAACGTGTGTACATCTTTAATGAAGGAGCAAACATTTAAATCAGTCAGCTATAATATATTGCCCACTCTATATAAGACATTTCTGTCCTACTTTTCCATAATTTGTCTTTCCAAACTAATAACTGTCAAGTGTAACCCATTTTATTTACATGTACACCTTTTTAGCTAGTGCGGGAATTAATGCTCTGCGTTTCTGCTACCTCTGCTTTTGATTGCATTGTTATTCGCAACTCTATCATTAATCAAAGATAGCTGGTGGCAATGTGTTTGATGTTAATAGGTAGTGATGTAGCAAATGCTAATGCTTGTTACTTGTCACGAATGATAGCTGTTAAGAAATATATAGTCCAGTCGTCAGAAGCAAATTTTGACGAAAACGTCTCATTAAATGTTAACAGGCTGCATTTTGGCCAATAGTTTTTTGGACGTAAAATACGATAAAAAAAAAGTTTGCTACTCTAAAGTGTACGCTAACCTTACAAAATCGAAAATAAAATGAAAAATTAAGTTTTTCACAAATACAGTGCCACCTCGATAATCCGGATCTCCATTAAACCGGATTCTTTAATAATCCGGACAAACATTTCTATTGCATTGTGTATTTTATAATCCGGATTTGATAGTACTAGGTAATCCGGACCTGCGTTTTTAGATATCTACTTAATTTAAACTACATGGGAAAACTGAAACCGATAGTGAGGGGATTCCCCTAACCCGGGATTCACACAAACTATAGGTACCTTTGCCTACAACGCATCGTGTATCGCGTCTAAAGGTTAAGGACTTTGTAGTTGTTTGTTTATTGTCACAAGTACAACATACCTACGTTCTATTTTACTCTATATGGTTCATATAAGTATGTAAACGTTTTTTTTACGTATATGTACCTACATATTAAAATGCCTTCTAAAAGAAAACATATTACACTAACAATAAAACAAAAGTCCGATATATTAGAAAGATAGTCCTTGGTGAAAGCGGGAAAGTGTTGGCAAATGAATACGGAGTAGGAACATCCACAATTTCGGATATAAAAAAGAAGCAAGGCAAAATCAAAAGGTATGTATATATGATTTATTTTAAAGATAATTTTGGACACTCACTATGGACGTGTAAATTCTTTTAGATTTATTTCCAAATGTGATTCCTGTCCTGGCGTCAGAAAAACCTTAACGAAAAGCCGAATATCCAGAAATGGAAACTCGTTTGTATACATGGTTTTGTACGCAACGATCAAGGCACGTCCAATTTCCTACGAAATTTTATCAGGCAAAGCAAAACAGTTTTACACTGAAACCTACGGGGATGAAAATTTTAGAGCTAGCAGAGGCTGGATTTCTAACTTCAGAAAAAGACATGGTCTGCGTGCTTTAAAAGTTTGTGGCGAACAACTATCCAATGATGAAAGTGCCGTCAATCCTTTCCTAACTTTATTCGCAGATAAGATAAAAGAATTAAACCTTAGACCTACTCAAATATACAATGCAGATGAATCAGCTCTGTAGTGGAAAATGTTGCCTGAAAAAACGCTGATTCGTTCTCGGGAAAAGACCGAACCAGGTCGAAAAATAAACGCGTTACCTTTCTAGCATATTGCAATGCTGATGGATTACAAAAATTAAAGTTGTTAGTGATAGGAAAGGAAAAAAAATCCGAGGGCTTTTAAAAATGTGAACATACCTGTTGAGTACAAATCATCTGCCAATGCATGGATGACTACAGCAATTTTCTTAGACTGGTTTCATCATTCTTTTATTCGTCAAGTCAAAAGTCATTTAAGAAGGCTCAACTTGCCTGAAAGAGCCCTGCTAATCGTTGATAACGCTTTGAGCCATGGAACTATATAAGAGCTGACTAGTGAGGATGGACAATTTACAACATTATTTCTTCCACCAAATTGTACTGCACTTCTGCAGCCTGTGGACCAGAATGCAATCATACTAACAAAATTATTTTATCGGAAAAGTCTTTTAGCCCATATTTTATCAAATAATGAAGAGAACCTTATTAGGTTATTAAAAAGCATTAACCTAAAAGATGCTGTATGTCTACTATGCAAGTCATGGGAAAAAGTTTCCCCTGAAGTCTTGAAAAAGTGCTGGCACAAAATTATGGCTTATATAGCAGAGACCAACTCAGACACTGAATATAATGCTGAAGATTTGATTTCTCTGAGTGAATTACGGCACAATTTGCTTTCCACGAATGAAGAAATGAAAGGTAAAGCCTGAAATTTTTATTTTAGTATTTTTTTGGTTAATTCGTAAATACTTGACAGATGTTTCAGATATGCTGAATGTTTTCACTGAGCAGAATCTCACGAACGTGGAAATATGTAATTGGCTTGAAAATGATGAACAACACACTGGAAGACATAGAGTGATAATGAAGGTTCAGAGTTAAATACTAAAACAAACCAGACTGTTAAGAACACTGTGAAGAACGATGAGGCAGTTAAAAGTTTCAATGTATGCATGAGATGGGCAGAAAGAAAATGATATCCCTCAAAGTGATGTTCTTGTACTTCAAAGATTAAAAGAAATTGCTTTTATGATGAACCAGAGAAGGGTCAAGCAAACAAAAATTACAATTTTTTTACAAAATAAGATAAAACTTGATAAGATATGCTTCTATTTTAAATAATATTCTATGTATGTACTATTTTTTAGTTGTTTCGTATTAAATGATTCATTTTTTAAAATAAATAATGTCCTGCTTCAGTAATTCGAATTATTTACTAATTCGGATCACCGCGGTTTTAATTAGTCTGGATTATCGAGGTCACACTGTACCTCGAAAAACAAAAAAGATATCTAAAAACTAATAGCACCACGTGAGAGAACGGGAAATTTTACAGAAAAAATAGTGTTTCGATTATTTTTTTTTTAATTATACCACAATTTTAAAAAAATATTTAAAATAAAATGACTGATTTAACTCCTTCAGTTGTAGTGGGAATCATGCTTCCAACCTCATTTTTGATTAAATTAACGTGTCTGTTTACCGCTAAATAATTTAAAATTGGCCATTACGGGCTTTCTCGGGGTGCTGATTAAGAATCCGATGACAGATTTGAAAAATTCAAAATTTCAGATCCAGTATGGCGGCCAGAGAGTACGTAACTCATTTAATTTTCCGATTTTCTTTTTAAAGTGTCTACTGAGAGGTTTTTTGGGGTGCTGATTAAGAATCTGAGGACAGATTTTAAAAATTCAGAATGGGTAATCCAAAATGGCAGTCAGTGTGTATACAAAAAAAGTAAATGAAAATATATTTATTTATATAAAAAATTTATATATTTAATAATAATTGTCTAAATATAAAACAGCCAACCAAAACTTAATTTACACTTCAAGTTAATTATTTTTGATTTAAAAGTTTATTTAACAATATAGAGTATACAAACTACGTGAGCGTCGCTGAGATGACAGAAAATAGATCGGACTGGTGGCGCTGCGTGCGCGTTTCTTCTCCGATCACCATGAACAAAATTCCTTCGAATAATTTAGAATTTTTGTGTTTTCAATAACTGTTTTCTTTCTACTTGGATGTTTAGATGAAATATAAATACTTTATACTTAAAGCTTTAACTTTTATCTTTCATTTCCCACCTTTAAATGTTTTTTTTTTTTATTTTAAGTTTAAGTTACATGATTAATAATAAGCAAAAATATGTTTATCATGAACACTTTCTTAAAAGCAAAATTACAAAAAAATAACCGGTCAAGTGCAAGTTGAACTTGCGCAATTAGTGTTCCGTACAGTGATTGCTTTTAAAATAAAAAATTTTGTTACAGAGGTATAAAATGATCAGTGACTTCACAAAACACATCCCAAATGAGTTTTCAACAAAGTATGTTTCTAATCTTTACTAAAAACTGATGACCTTGAAATTTTTGTTTTTTTTATGTATCAGATAAATTATTAAAGCTAATGCACTCGTGATAATTTTCGTTCAATCTACACCCTGTGGAGAATATTCGAGGATTTTTTCAAAATTTTTTGAAAAGTACTTTTCAAGATAAGAGGGCGGACAGCGATTTTTCACCATTTTTTAAAAATAATACAAAGAAAATTTTGCGCAAGTATTACATTATATATATATATTTTTTACTCGTGCTTTCACCAGCTTTCATTTGACACCACACTCGATGACCTAGTAAAAATTTTTTTTTTTTCACTTCCGATTTCACCCCCCCCCCAAAACTAACCCCTTAAGTCAAAATTTAACTTTCAAAACTACATGGCTCTGATGAGGGTATCAATTCCTATATTATTACCAAATTTCAACTTTATATGACAAATAGTTTCGGAGAAAATCGGATGTGACAGACGGACGGACAGACAGACACCGAAGTCATCTTATAAGTGTTCTGTACGGAACACTAAAAAGAGAAAGCCTTTTCAAGTTTTTAATAATTTTCTAATATCAAGCATACTTTTAACAGTAACAAAAAAAAAATCTGACCTTTTTGACCATTTCGTACTGCTTTGAACGTAAAATTGCCGACGGCGCACTACAGCATGCAAGTTTTCATATTTTAAATAACACAGACAATGTGGATAATTTTAATTATTCTTATATTGAAACTTAAGGTATAATAATTATATATGCACAAAGATTTTTTTCAATACTATATTTTATTATTTCATTAAATATTTGTTATTTACTCTATATCCATGAAAATCACGCAAACAAAAATTTCGTTTTAAATTTTACAAATTTTAGAGCAGCAAAAATAAAAACTCTTAATTTCATCTGAAAGCTGAAGGTCTTCTCTTCAAAAAGCTGTCTTTTATATTTTTTTTTACACTCTGGAAACAAGTAATATCGGTTAACCTTCGAGCGGTGCACGTAAACTTTCAAATTAACCTGTTAATAAAAAAATCTGGAAAAAATATGCTATTTTTTTTTAAATTTCTCGCTCTTTCACGTGGTGCTATTAGTTTCTCGATATCTTTGTGTTTTTCGAGATATTACCGAAAAACAAAATTTTTGAGTTTATTTTGGATTTTGTAAGCTTAGCGTACATCAAACTTTCGCAAACATTTTTAATCTTATTCTACGTCAAAAAAAAACTACCGTTGTGCCAAAATGCAGCCTGTTAACATTTAATGAAGGCTCAAAACCCTTGGTGACCGGGCTAATATCATTTGTAATTACTAAAGTTAATATTTAATTTATATGAATAGGACATACAAAACAGTGATATCGACAACTATGGGATGAAAAATCCCTAGACTTTTGAAGAAAAAACGATGTCTGCCAGATTTTATTCTTTAACAGAATTTCCTTCAAGAGCGATACAATTATTACAGTACAATTTGTAGAGCTCCCTTAAAAATAACCCTCAATTTCCAATTCAACTTCTTCATTTGAGCCAAATATCTTTCCCTACAGTCACCCTTTCAAGTTTGGAAAGAGGTAATAATCGCTAGGGGGCCAGATCTGGTGAATATAACGGGCGAGAAAGCAATTCATAGCCCATTTGGTCCAATTTCGCCCTCGACTTTATGGAGTTGTGTGCTGGTGCATTATCTTTTTTTTGCTAAATGTTGCCGTTTTTCCTTGATTTCACCCATTAAACGGCCCAATAATCCAACGTAATAGTCTAGGATGTTATTCCATGTTCATCATAAAAAATACTTGCCAAAACTTAATGTTTGCGTTTTTGGACGCTTCGGTCGGCTTTCATGTGGTTCTAGCCACTCTGAGAACTGTCTCTGGCGTGTAGTAGTGGATCCATATTTCGTCTATTGTTACGAATCGACGCAAAAACTTCTTTTGATTTCGCCGAAACAGTGCCAAACAGCGTTCTAAATCTACGAGACGTTTCTGTTTGTGATTAATGGTGAGAGTGCGCGGCATCAATGGGTAGTCGTTCTGTTGATATCTTCACGATGTCAGTTATCTCTCTCACATTCACTGTGCGATCATTCAGAACAATATGTTGGATTTTTTTGTGCTTTTTGAGGTGATTGCCTCATTTAGCTGTCCGAAACGTGGTGCATCATCGGTGCTTGTACGACCGCGTTTAAGTTCACTAAACCATTGACTTATAGTTGCTTTCGATGGAGCAGATGTGCCCTAATACTTTTCAAGCCATTCTTGGGCTGTGACTGTATTTTTCCCATCAAAAAGCAATGTTGATTAAACACACGAAATTAGTTTTGTTCCATCGTCTCACAAAAATCAAAAGTAACGTCACTCAAACTATGTAACCCGCCATCTAATAAACAAAATGTCATGAAAATTTTACATAAATAAACCTTCCGAGAGTTGATACTAACTGACAATCATATGATTTTTTTGTTTGTGCAACCATCTCTTGGAAAGTCTTGGGGTTTTCACCACATGGTAGTACCTCAAGCTGAATTGAAACCTAAGATACTTAACTCTTAAAGTTAAATAAATAGTTCCGTTCCCTATTTTAATGAAGCTAGACACCAAGAAGGCTTCTGGCGCTGACGGAATACCTGCCATAGTTTTCAAAAACTGTGCTAGGGAACTAACACCAGTTTTCTGTAGACTTTTTAACCTATCCTACAGAAAGGGAATATTTCCGTCCTGCTGGAAATGTGCCACGGTTCAGCCGATACCTAAAAAAGGTAAGAAGACCTTGCCAAATAACTACCGACCAGTTGCACTGCTTTCAATAATATCGAAAGTCATGGAAAAGGTTATCAATGAGCATCTTCTAAAATATCTTGAACGATTCAATATTATTAGCGATCACCAATATGGTTTTCGTAAACATAGATCAACAGGAGATCTTCTGACTTATGTAACACATGTTTGGAACAACGCAATTGAACACTTTGGAGAATCTCGAGCGGTTGCTCTTGACATATCTAAGGCATTCGACCGTGCTACGCTCTTATGGTATGTCTAAAAGGTTCTGTTTGTGGCTCTCATGTTTCCTCAGAGAGCGTTCTTTACGAGTGGCAGTCGACGGATTTCTTTCTAACACCCTCACTATTAACGCCGGTGTGCCCCAGGGCTCCATACTGTCTCCTACTCTCTTTCTCATTTACATTAACGATCTGCTGGAAAAGACCGGGAATCCAATCTATAGCTTTGCAGATGACAGTACGCTTGGACATCGGCTGCTCAGGCGAATATCCGCAGACAGCAGGAGGTCGTTCAACTTAACAAAAACCTGGAAGAAATTCTATCTTGGGGTGACAATAACCAAGTGGAATTTAACGCTACAAAAACCCAAGCGGCAGTTTTTTCTAAAAAAGTTAACGTTGCTGAACCCGACATAGCATCGTCGCTCAATTTGTTGGGCGTTAGTTTGGGAGCAAATATGTCTTGGCATGAACATGTTGCAGGCATAGCAAGGAGAGCTTCTCAAAAGTTGGGAATATTATTTAGAACCAGAAAGCTTTACACCCCACAGCAACTGTTAATTCTTTACAAAGCCCAAATTCGACCAACTATGGAATACTGCTCCCACGTTTGGGGCTCCGCTCCCAAACATACACTGCATTTGTTGGATTCTGTTCAGAGAAGAGCAGTCCGTCTGATTGAGGACCCGGAATTGACCGGCGGCCTTGATTCGCTGGAACATCGAAGAACGGTTGGCGACTTGAGTCTGTTCTACAAGTATTTTCATGGAAAGTGTTCGAAGGATGTAGCCCGCTTAATTCCTCCCAAAGCGGTGCATGTTAGAAATACACGTCGCGCTGGTGCTTCGCATCCGTATGAAGTTCAGCTTGTTACTCCGCGTACAACGCTTTTCAAGCAATCTTTTATATGGAGAACGTCATCCCTTTGGAATAATTTGCCCAGCGCTGTGTTTCCCACCGAGTACAATTTACAGCGATTCAAGAACAACGTGAATCGCTTTTTCCGCACTCGTGCCGCTCCTGGAGCGCTTTAGGGACTTCCCTGCAGCACGTGAGCTAGACCCATAAAAAAAAAAGTCCCGTTCATAAATTTATTTTCATAAAGATGGCTTGAATAATTCGCGGGAAGATTGCATTAGACACAGATGTCAGTGGATAATAACGAATTTTTTTATCATCAATATTTTTCGATTTATACAGATAACTAAAGATTTAAGCCTCATATAAAGCAAATTGACTTAAAAACTTACCTAAGATAAATGTGATGCAATTTTTATGAAGTTTCGATTATCGTTGAACATCCGGGAAAAATCGCTGCAATTACTCACCAGGCAAGTATGTAAAATTAGATGATTTTTCTTTAAAAGAAATTTTCTAGATTTTTCAAGTTAAATATGAATTTTTTATATAAAAGAGAAAATAACATATATGTGTTTACACATGAGCGGAAAAATGGCGGAACGTTAACGGGGTGGAAGTTGCCCGGGTATAACAAAGGATTAAAGTTACCTTTTCTCAAACAACGATTGAGAGCAAACCCTTTACGCCGTTGCCTAACATCATTATCATTTCATTTAAGGGGATTGACTAGAATTTTTTTTAATATCTATTTACGAACGTTTCCTCAGAACCGTCCTCAAAAGTGAATTTTGTACCTGGATTCTTTGCTTAATAAAGTTCTGAAAGCTTGTGAAAATTCCTAGTGGATAATATTAGATTTTGTCTAGAATGTTATATGAAAGGTACACCCAAGGATCTCCATAATTACAGCTTAACACGCAGGCTGAAAATTTTTTGGTCTAGCTACTTAAAATACATTTTTTTTGCAAAATTCGACTTTATTCATCAGTATAGTCTCCTTCAAGACCGATACAATCAATCCAACGCTGTTTTAACCTTTCTATAGCTTTCTTGTAGACGGATTTGTCTTTGTCTTCAAAATAGGCCTCAATTTCGGCGATAACTTCTTCACTGGACCCAAACCTCTTTCCTGCGAGCATTTTTTTGAGGTCTGCGAATATATAATAGTCGCTGGGGGCCAAATCTGGAGAATATAGTGGATGAAGAAGCAAATCGAACTTCAATTCAGGTAATTTTACCATTGTATCCATTGTCTTGATGAAAGAACACTTTTTTCTTGTTCATTTGGGGCCGTTTCTTTGTGATCTCTACCTTCAAACGCCCCAATTACTTTATATAATATTCGCTACTCAGTATATATCACCACTACACCAAACACTTTATTTTTGCACTCGAAGCGCGTTTCGCTAACCATGTTAGCTTCATCAGGAGCGATGTTGATAGTCAATCATCGCTCCTGATAAAGCTAACATGGTTAGCGAAAAACGCGCTTCGAGTGCAAAAATAAAGTGTTTGGTGTAGTGGTGATATATACTGAATAGTATCATTGTGCCAAAGATTCCACATTCCCAACTTAATATTCGCTATTGATGATTCTTCCCTTCTCAGCAGAATCGATGAAAATTATTTCATGCGCATCCCAAATACAGAGGCCAAAACCTTCCAAGCTGACTATCGTGTCTTTAGTAGCTTCGGATGGCTTTCACCGGCTGCTGTCCACCCAGCTGACTGCCGATTTGATTCCTGTGTATAGTGGTGGATCCATGTTTCATCCATTGTCATATACCCCATGAAAAAATCCTTTTTATAGGTCCAAACAGCGCTCAAAATCATCAACACGTTTTGGTTTTTGGTCCACTGTGTGCAAACGTGGTACCCATTTCGAATAAAGTTTTTTCATGCCCAAATGTTCATGCAAAATAGCACCGACATGTTATTTTGATATCTTTAGGGTGTTAGCTATCTCAGGCAATTTCCCTTTACAGTCATCCTAAACAATTTTGTGTATTTTTTTGATGTTTTCCGCTGTAACCACCTCACTTAGATGTCCAGAGCGTTCAGCATCATTTATATTTGTACGACCGCGTTTGAATTCAGCCTACAGTAAATGATAAGTGATTTTCTAGGGGCAGAGTCCCCGTAACACTTATCAAGCCATTACTTTGCTTGAACGGTATTTTTTCCCATCAAAAAACAGTGTTTAATCAACACCCGAAATTCGATTTTTTCCATTGTTTTGAGAATATCAAAAGTAGCGTCACTAAAACCACTGTAACTTTTAAAGTAATTGGCGAAATGTCATGAAATTTCGATCCGTATCGTTTGAAGGTTGGTACTATCACATGGATTTTTTGGGCGTGATATATGTGTCAGACCAAAACCTTTTCAGCCTGCGTGTTAGTTGCTTTTATTCACTATATTACCAAGGGATACTGCTACTCAGACTTTAGCCTTGAACAGAAGAGCCAGATGCTATATGTGAGCTTCAATCCGGTTTTTATTGATAATACACCTACACTCTAAAATCCAAATACAGCGAATGCCTGAAAAATAGAAATATTTGTACTTTTAGTAGCTTTTATAAGAGGCGCTGTTAACTCTCTCTTTGCGCTTGCCGAGACTCTATAATTTGAGCGTAAACTCAAATTGAATAGCATTTCTTAAGAACCTAAAATTATAGTGTATCCATTGCACTAGCGAAATCTTGCAGCAGGAATATAGATAGGATTTGAGTTTTAACTGCTTTTTACTAACATTGGACTTTTTTTAGAGGAATTGGGCACAAGGTGTAAACATTGACAACGTAAGAGAAATCACTCTATTATCTGATAATCTAATTGTATTATCCCTGTCATTAGGTCAACCAACAAAGGTAACTCATCATATTAGAGCATTATGTAAATATAAATCCCTTAATAATTATCTGAAACAATACAAAAACTATCTGAAGGAGTTGATCGTTAATCTAAATTGAGTTAAACAGTTTAGAGCTCCAGATTGTCAATGATACAAATACTCTGGAGATATTTTTACTCCATCTTCTTTTTTGTTAGAGATAGGCGACGCTTCTGTTATTAATGCATGCCAAGCTAATAACGCTGTATTCACATTTGTGCCTAAATCTAAAGTGTGCTCTTAGAATATACGTCACAAATTGTCTGAATTCATTGTTGTTATTAACACCCTTTGTGGTTAGTCATAATTGCATAAAGGCAAACCAGATTTTAATAAAGGTTGCTTCTGTCTCCAAGAGACGCAAGCTTAACCATAGGTCAAATTGAGCCTGGAGCTATTCACATATTGTTAATAAATTATGTTTAAACTTTTTCGAAAAGTCTTTGTTAAGTCTTGCAAGTCTGTTTTTCGCGTTGGCCTTGATTATCTAACAAGAACCTGCGACACAACTATGTGCGCCTGATTTTATGACTATATTTCTTTTCAAGTTTTGATACAATGGTTTTGAAGCTGATACACTGATGACGGTAAGCTCACCGTTTGATCTACATTCTGTCCTACAAAACTACAAAAAGCACGAAAACTTCTCTTTAAATTCGAGAAATAATGAGTTAAATATCAATTGAGCAGACTTTTTCGTGCCACTGAGGCGTTGGTTGAGCACACATGTAGCGTTGCGACAGTACGATCGGGTTTTAGCCTTCCTACCTTTATCCGTGACGGTCGTTTGTATGCCAGCACAACTTGCGGCTACTTCAAAATGTTACTTAATTTTGTGTATTATAAGTATTAATTACACTTTGCCTATATTTAGAGTAACAACAGCGAAGATTTGCTTTGCTAAGTATGTTTTTAGTGTTCCATACGGAACACTTATAAGATCACTTCGGTATCTGTTCGTCTATCATACCCGATTTTCTGCGAGACTATTTGACGCAGAAACTTTGAAATTTGGCACTAATACAGGAATTGATGGCCTTATCAGAGCCGTGTAGTTTTGACTTAAGGGGGTCAAATCGGAAGTAGAAGAAATATTTTTTTAATAGAACATCAAATGAAAGGTTGTAAAAACACGAGTTCAAAAATATATATAATGTAATACTTGCGCAAATTTTCCTTTGTATTATTTTTTAAAAAATTGCTATATCCCACCTTATCTCGGAAACTACTAATCAAAAAATTAAGAAAAAATATTCTCCACAGTATGTAGATTGAACGAAAATTATCACGAGTGCATTACATTCAAATTTCAACGTCATCAGTTTTCAGTAAAGATCGGAAAAATACTTTGTTGAACATTCATTTGGGGTGTGTCTTGTGAAGTTAATGATCTTTTTATACCTCCGTAATAAGCAATCAACGTACGGAACACTAATTGCGCAAGTCCGACTTGCACTTGGCCGGTTTTTTCTTTTATAAGCATGTTGGTATCCATTTTTGAAACTAAAAAGTATATATTATTTTGTATTTTTTATTATGTTTTAATATTAGTTATTTAGTGTACATATTTTGTTTAGCAAGGCACTCTACCTTCTTCTCCGCGTCTAGAACTATTTTTTAATGTGGTTATTGAGTTACCGTTCCTCAAAACAAGTTTGTAGAACCTAGGTACGCACTGTAAAAGTTACATTTATTTTCCAACTATGACACTTTCTGCGGCCACTTAGAAAGGTATCCTTAATATTTTTCTAATACAGTTTTTCTCTTATTATATGATAGAATATTATAAATTTTCTTGGATCAAGAGATAATAATTTTATTAAAATTGAAAAGAATCCGATTAACATTAAAAACAAATGGTAATTAATATAACAAAAAATTAACTCCTTTTATTTCAAACACCAAATACAATTCGAGGCACAAATTTTAAAGTGACACTTTAATAAAAAAAAAGGGTTGATCTACTATTGAACCAGCTATCCTTTACCTAATTTTATTAAAATTTGGGTCGAAATACTGTATCGTTCTACTCTCAACCGAAAACTTATCCTCATACCTTCGTATAAACTTTATATTTTCAAGAAGAAAAGCATGCATCACACTTCGTAAATATTTGACGGTTAGGATCGATGAATTTTTCCTAAACCAAAATTTAAATTCTGCGGCGTTTTAGACCTTGCTAACGCCATTCGGGCCTCAAAGGGGAATCGGGAAAGCAATTATGGTGATTGATGTGGCAATATCAACTCAAGTTTTATATCCACAACTTCCATCGCTTTAGATTGAACACTTAAAAAAGTAAGAAAACTCTTATTTTCCGAAAATGGGTAGGTGGGAAAATAGGTACTTTTTTTCTGCATCATTTAGGTGAGATATTTTTAGTTTAATGGATTTTAAGCCGACATGTTGTTTTTATTTTCCTTGTTAGAAATGGTCTGACAGAAAATCGATTTATTACCAGCCTTACATCTGAGTTTTTATGTTAAGATATGCGTAGTTAGCATAAAGCGTCTGGTACAGGTTTCGTGTTGTGTGTGGCGGATTTTGGGGGTGGAACGAGACTGAGTTCTGAATTCCACGGCTTGTAGTTAAAAAAGTCACAATATATTTTCAGTGAAGGTTGAACAGCATTTTTAGAATATAAAAAAAACGGTCAAGTGCAAGTTTGACTTTCACAATTAGTATTCCGTACGTTGATTGCTTTTAAAGTAAAAAATTTTGTTACGGAGGTATAAAATGATCAGTGACTTCACAAAATATACCCCAAATGAGTTTGTAACATTAATTTTTTCCTAGATTTTAAGATCATTTTATGTTACTGTTTTCTCCTTATAATTTACATTTTTTTTTTCCATTTTTATATCAAGCAGTGTTTACTAACTTTTAAGCAGTGTAGTTCACTCGAATTTTTGAATCGTTTATAAAGGGTGTTTTTTATAGAGGTATAAAACTTTAAGTTGGCGACACTTTTTTAACTGGCGGCCATTTTGTCAGCTGTCAAGTGATTTATGTTTAGTTTGGTTTGGCATTTCAACATGAATAGACTGACGCCTGAACAACGCTTCGAAATTGTGCAAATTTATTTTGAAAATCATGGTTCTGTTCGAAATACGTATCGCGCACTACGTCCATTTTACGGTCAACATAATCGTCCATCAGAGCAATTAATTCGATTAACTATGGAACGTTTTCGCACCACGTTTACTCTGATGATAATACGCATCCACAGAGACGTCGTACAGTGCGTACAGAAGAAGTCATTGCTGCTGTAGAGCGTAGCGTAGAGGAAGACCCGAATCAGTCTATCCGCCATCGTGCACAGGAATTGGATATGTGTCCATCCACTTTATGGAAGATTTTGCGGAAAGATCTTGGTTTGCGTGCTTACAAAATCCAACTCGTGCAACAATTGAAGCCACACGATCACCTAGCAAGGCGTAGATTCGGTGAATGGGCCCAAAACAAGATTGCCGTTGATCCCGATTTTCATAAGCGAATTTTGTTTAGCGATGAAGCTCACTTTTGTTTGAATGGATACGTCAATAAACAAAACTGCCGTATTTGGAGTGATGATAATCCTCAAGTGTATGTTGAGACACCGTTACATCCAGAAAAACTGACTGTTTGGTGTGCTTTATGGGCTGGTGGAATCATTGGTCCGCACTTCTTTAAAAACGATGCTGGTCAGAACGTTACAGTCAATGGTGACCGCTATAGAGCCATGATTATTGACTTTTTCGTTCATCAATTGAACAACCATGATGTGCAGGAGCTGTGATTCCAACAAGACGGCGCAAACATGTCACACAGCTCGTGCCACAATTGATTTATTGAAGGAAACGTTTGGTAACCGCATAGTTTCACGTTTCGGACCCGTGAATTGGCCTCCAAGATCGAGCGATTTAACGCCGCTAGACTATTTTCTGTGGGGATATGTGAAGTCGCTAGTCTACGCCGATAAGCCCGAAACGATTGACCACTTGGAGGACAATATTCGCCGCGTTATTGCCGATATACGGCCACAAATGTTGGAAAAAGTCATCGAAAATTGGACTTCCAGATTAGACTACGTCCAAGCCAGCCGTGGCGGTCATATGCCAGAAGTCATATTTAAATTATAATGCCAGAAGATTATCTTTCGAATAAAGTAAATTTCATGTCAATTTAAAAAATTCATCTTTGTTTTTATTCCATTTCAAAGTTCTATACCTCTATAAAAAACACCCTTTATTACATTGTGCAGTGCGCGTTGTCTGCTGGGTATATTAAATTTGTTTCTAACGCGTCAATTGGCTAGATGGCTAGGTTCTTTTTTCTCAGCCAAAGTAAGGGCTTCTTTTTTAAAAAGCCGCCAGTAGGCTTTCACTATCAAATAGCCGTACTGATATTAGTGATGGAGTAGTGTGAAAACGGTTTTAGTGCTCAATTTGAGGCCTTTTTCTTTGAATCCGGTTTGTCCTCAGACCTTTAGGGGCCAAAGAAAAGTTTATTAGCCTAAAGGGAACTGAAATAACCAAGGGGGAGATATCTGTGTTTTGAACATCCTACCGGGACAGGCCTAGAAGCGCATAGGAAAACCGTAAGTCACCAGAATATCCATCCGTAGACCTATTTTCCCGCAGGTAAGTGCGTTTCAGATCATATTGAACTGATAATTCGTGAAGTGAACCTCACGAACCTTCAACATCGTGTGTAGCAAAGTTTTGATCCTGATTTAAGAACTTTATTTAGCAATACCACCTATTAGGCTAAGGTTTTTTGTAATACAGGGTAATAACAGAACCGCAAAAGTTAGAACTTTTAATTTAGTCATTAATAAACCTTTTTTTTCTTGTTTAAGGCTAGTGCTTCACTGTACCACCCATTTTACTTTTCAGGACAAAAGGGTTGTACCATATCAAAATTTTCCTCAATAACTACATAACCCTTCGGTGTTTTTTCATTTTTTTAGCTGAAGTTAGTTCCTTTTTATTTTAAAATGAATGGTGCCCAAAATTTGTACAACCTAAAATTTTAAACAACTCTAAAGACTATTTCCAAAAGACCTACAAAAATTATCTCTTACCCATATTACTCTACCAAGAAAAACTGAGCTAGTGTATGTTTAATTTCTTTAGTTCTTTTAATATTAATACCCACTCAATCCATTCTCAGAAATTATAAAAAAAGTATAGAAAGGAGGGGCTACAAAAATAGCGCCTCAATGTGCAGGCGAAAATGAAAAGGCCACAAGTTTTCAACAAAGTTTTTTTCCGATCTTTACTGAAAACTGATGACCATGAAATTTTTGATTTTTTATATACCAGATAAATTATTAAAGGTATCGCACTCGTGTTAATTTTCGTTCAATCTACATCCTGTGGAGAATATTCCAGAATTTCTTCAAAATTTTTTGGTCAGTACTTTGCGAGATAAGGGGTAGGCACAGCGATCGTTCACGATTTTTTAAAAATAATACAAAGAAAAGTGTGCGCAAGTATTACATTACACATATTTTTGAACTCGTGTTTTTACAAGTTTTCATTTGACACCCCACTCGATGACCTGCTAATTTTTTTTTTCACTTCCGATTTCACCCCTCAAAACTAACCCCCTAAGTTAAAATTTAACTTTTAAAACTACATAGCTCTGATGAAGCCATCAATTTTTATATTAGTATCAAATTTCAACTTTCTATGTCAAATAGTTTCGGAGAACATCGGGTGTGACAGACTGACGAACGGAAAAAAAACGGAGAGACACCGAAGTGATCTTATAAGTACGGAACACTAAAAATGATTAAATCAATGAGTGGCTCCTTTATCTAGTTCCGGTTACTGTACTCAAAGTGTTGGTCTCCCCCAGTAGGTCACTATACTTGTTCTTTATTTAAATATATTCGGCTTGGCCACATATAGTTGTGGTAGAAATATAATGACGTCCATGGAAGCCCCTTTTTATGGACATAGCACACGTGCTGCAAGGAAATCCCCAAAACTCTGCAGAAGTAACACGTGTGCAGAAAAAACGATTCCCATTGATCTTGAATCGCAGTTCTGTGCAAATCATTTCAAAGGGATGAAGTCCTCCATATAAGAGACTGCCTTAAAAAGGTTGTACGAGGAGTAACAAGCTGAGCCTCATACGGATATGACGTATTAGCACGAAGTGTGTTTCTAGCACGCATCGCTCTGGGAGGAATTAAGCGGGCTACATCTATTGAACACTTTCCATGAAAGTCCTTGTGGAGTAGACTCTTTTTCGATGTTTCAAGGGATCAAGATTGCTGGTCAATTCTGGATTTGCCATCAGGCGAGCAGCTTCCTTCTGAATAGAATCATCAAATTTGACTTTTGTACAGAATTAAAAGTTGTTATGAAGTGTAAAGCTTTCTAACTTGAAATAATATTCAGAGCTTTTCAGAAGCTCTTTTAAATGTGATCAAAATAGATTCATGTCAAGATGTATTTGTTTCCTTTGCTTGGAAGCAAATTGAATGGCGTGTCCCGACATAACTACGTCGGGTTCCACAACGTTAACTTTTTTAGAAAAAACTGCCTTTGAATTTTAGTAGCGTTAAATTTTACTTCACGTTAAGATAGAATTTTTCCAGGTCCTTGTTATCGGGATGGATATTTGCATAAGTACCAATGTTCGAGCATTCAAAATGATGAAGAAATAAGTTTACTAATGTCTGCAAAGCTGTAGATCAAATTCCTGATCCTTTTTAGCTGAGCATTAACGTAAATAAAAAAGATAATATGAGAGCTGTTTCTCGTAAGGATGCTTTCGGAGGACACACATTATCAAAACCTTTCAAACATACCATAAGAATGTAGCTTAGCCAATAATCCGTCATGCCAAACACGGTCGAATGCCTTGGATATATTAAATGTAACCGCTCAAGATTCTCTAAAATATTCAATGGCGTTGTTTTAAACATGAGTGACATAAGTTAGAAGATCTCCTGTTGATCTTTGTTTACGAAAGCCATATAGGTTAAATCATTCTAAGTACAGTCGACCCTCTATATAGTGAAAGACCAAAATGTTGACCGAAATTTCACTATAGAAAGTTTTTCACTATATAAAGAAAAAATCCGTATATATTGCTATGTATGTATTTAATATTGGTAATTGAAAAAATTGCACTCTAAAGAGTTTTTCACTATATAGAGTTTCACTTTAAACAGTGCCAACTGTATTTTAAAAGATGCTGCCTTTGGCAAGGTCTTCTCGCCTTTTTAGTGTTCCATAAGGAACACTTATAAGATCACTTCGGTGTCGGTCTGTCCGCCTATCTGTCTCTCACACCCGATTTTCTCCAAAACTATCTGACGTAAAAAGTTGAAATTTGGCACTAATATAGGAATTGATGGCTCCGTCAGATCCTTGTAGTTTTACAAGTCAAATTTTGACTTAAAGGGTTAGCTTTGCAGGGTGAATTCGGAAGCGACAAAAAAAATTTAACAGGTCATCGAGTGGGGGCGTCAAATGAAAGCTTGTGAAAACACGAGTTCAAAAATATATAATGTAATACTTGTGTACACTTTCTCTTGTATTATTTGAAAAAAAAAGCGAAAAATCGCCTTATCTCGAAAAGTAGGGATCAAAAAATTTGAAAAAATTCTGGAATATTCTCCATAGGGTGTAAATTGAGCAAAAATTATCACGAGTGTCAAAATAATAATTTATCCGGTATATAAAAAAAACAAAAATTTCAAGGTCATCAGTGTTCAACAAAGATCGGAAACAAACTTTGTTGAAAACTCATTTGGGGTGTGTTTCGTAAAGTCATTGATCATTTTATACCTCTGTAACAAAAATTTTTATTTTAAAAGCAATCACCGTTTGGAACACTAAATGCGCAAGTCCGACTTGGCCGGTTTTTTATTTTTCTCTTCAGTGATCATATTCATATTTATTGTCTAATTATCAATCAATCAATGTTCGTAAAAAGGACAAAACTAGAAATATTCATTTTTTCATATGATTCAAAATAATTTTGCTCTAGTGCCTCGAATTTTATCGGAAGTGGATTCCCATTTAATGAAGTCTCGTGCTAAACGAAATTCAAGGCGCGCTTTTCTGACTATGGAGAGAAGAATATCACTTAAGATTAATTAAGGTCCCAAAGGGCCTCAAGGAATAATTATGAATTCGGATTTAACCAACTAAGTAGTGACTCTAAATGTCAAGAAAAAAAATTGGACTACACCCCTAACAAACTTACGAAATAAAAATTATTATCTTTTAAACCCAGGTCAAGTTTGAAAAATTGAATTTAAAAGGAAAACACTTCTCTGAATAAATTCTCCGTTGGTGACGAGAAGACTCCCTCCGCGCTAAATAAGATTAATGTCTCTAAAGTATAGCGACCAACTTCCTTTAGAGTATACATCTTCATTTTTAAACTTTTCATCTAAATAGAATAACCTGCTTTTACGGGTCGTAATCAAATTATATTTTTACTTTAAAGTACCGAGAAATATTATTATGTCTTTAAGGTAAATCTAGTTTTAAAGGGTCAAAGATTCAAACGATCTATAACAGCTCTACAGGAGAGATATTATGTAGAACAGAAAAATGAAAAAGTCCTATAAGCATTCCTTATCTAACAATAAAATTACTTATTTAATTTGTTAACTGACACTAAATATTTTTTTGTAAAGATTTGCAAATGCATTATCGTGATTTCGTAGTAACACGTAGGCTGAAAAGTTTTTGATCTAACACACAGATGTCGCCCTTTTCAAAAAATCCATATAATTTTTAGAAAGTACCAACCTTCGAACGATGCGTGTCAAAATTTCATGACATTTCGACGATTAGTTTACAAATTACGGTGGTTTTAGTAACGCTACTTTCGATATTTTTAAAGTAATGGAAAAAATCGAATTTCTTGTGTTGATTAAATACTGTTTTTTGTTGGAAAAAAATACCGTTCAAGCAAAGCATTGGCTTGATAAGTGTTACGGGAACTCTGCTCCTGGAAAATCACTCAATCATTTATTGGTATGTTAAATTTAAACGCGGTCGTACAGACACACATGATGCCGAACGCTCTGGACGCGCAAATGAGGTGATAACACCGGAAAACATCAAAAATATCTACAAAATTGTTTTCGATGACCGTAAAGTGAAATTACGTAAGATAGCTGACACCCTAAAGATATCAAAAGAACGTGTCGGTCGTATTTTGCATGAACATTTGGGCATGAGAAAGCTCTGTTCGAAAAGGGTACCGCGTTTGCTCACAGTGAACCAAAAACAACGTGTTGATGATTCTGAGCGCTGTTTGGACCTGTTTAAGCGCAATTAAAAGTATTTTTTTATGCGATATGTGACAATGGATGAAACATGAATCCACCACTGCACACCCGAATCAAATCGACATGCAGCTGAGTGGACATCACTCGGTGAAAGACGCCTGAAGCGACCAACGACACAACAGTCAGCTAGGAAGGTTTTGGCCTCTGTACTTTGGAATGGGCATGGAATAATTTTCTTCGACTATGCTGAGAAGGGAAAAACCATCAATAGCGAATATTATATAAAGTTTTTGGTGCGTTGAAGGCAGAAATCGCAAAGAAACAACCCCAAATGTACAAGAAAAAAGTGCTCTTTCATCAAGACAATGCACCATGTCACAAGTCAATGGTTACGATGGCGAGATTGCATGAATTGAAGTTCATTTACCGTATTCTCCAGATTTGGTCCCCAGCGACTATTATCTATTCGCAGACCTCAAAAAATGCCATTCCATAAAAGAATACCAAGAAAGAAAAACATTCATACCTCTGACATATTTTGGTCCCATCTTGGATAATATATCTCGAGTTCTCATAGCCGAAAAAAAACAAAAATAGCTTTGAAACCTCCTCAAAAATCATCTAATCTATTTTTCAATGCCAAAGATAAAACTAATAAACATAATAAATCAGGAGTTTATAAACTTAAGTGTCAAGAGTGCAATAGCTGTTACGTAGGACAAACAGAACGGAATTTCAAAACAAGATTCGCAGAACATTGCATCTTATGTTATAAGTCAAAAAATGAAAAATTACACTTTGCATTTTTTAGAAACTGACCATCCATTTCCTAATATTAATTGACACCTAAAGGGTAAACACTTAATTTAACAAAGTAAATAAGTAATTTTATTATTAAAATGTGCTGTCAGAAAGTAACGGACCAATCAATCAACTCTTATTTATTTAGTTAAAAACTAATTCCTGTGCCTTATAACAAGAGGAGAAAAAGTTTATATTAAAAACGGTTTGTAAAACGAACTTTACAAATATCGAAAACAATTTATTATACCTTTTAGTCTAGACTATAGCTTAGATTTCAGCTAGTTTCTCAATATAAAAATTCCTAAAAACAAAATGGTAATATCAAAACAAAGTTTATTAATATAACGTCGTAGACTAGGATTCTATTGCTAAACGAAAAAGCAAAATCAATAAAAGGAAACTTGATTCGGATTTATAGTTTTGTATTTAACTTTGAGAAGTTGAAATTAACTTTATTGAGGAAGAATAACATTTTTAGATGTGGTTTATATAAACAGCCTTCAGTTTATTGTTGAGAATGTCGATGGTTATAGTTAATAACATTACCATTTAAAAATTTCATAAGAATAATAAACAAACGACTATATATATATATATATATATATATATATATATATATATATATATATATATATATATATATATATATATATATATGTATATATATATATATATATATATATATATATATATATATATATATTTATTATATCATTTGAGTTATGTAGTCTATTGTTGAACATAAACTTCCTCTAAGTACGTCCATCTTCATCGATCTTGGGCCTTGTTTATCCAGTTATATCCCGTTAGTCTTTTAATGTCGTCAGACCATCGGGTTTGTGGGTCTCCTCTACTTCTTTTTAGAGTTCCGTTCAGAACACCTATAATATCACATCGGGGTCTGTCCGTCTGTCTATCTGTCCGTCTCTCACGTCCTATTTCCTCCGAAACTATTTAACATAGAAAGTTGAAATTTGGCACTAATATAGGAATTGATGGCCCCATCAGAGACGTTTTGAAAGTTAAATTTCGTCTTAAGGGGTCAGTTTTGGGGAGTGAAATCGGAAGCAAAAAAAAATTTTTGCCAGGTCATCGAATGAGATGTCAAATGAAAGCTTGTGAAAACACTAGTTCAAAAATTTATGTAATGTAATACTTGCGCACACTTTTCTTTGTAATATTTCTTAAAAATTGCCAAAAATCGCTGTCCTTTATCTCGAAAAGTACTGATCAAAAAATTTTGAAAAAATTCTGGAATAAATATCACAGGTGAACAAAAAATATGACGAGTGCTTTACCTGTACAGTTTACAACACAGACCAGAAACAAACTTTGTTGAAAACTCATTTGGGACATGTTTTGTGAAGTCATTGATCATTTTATACCTCCGTAACAAAAAATTTTATTTTAAAACTACTCAACGTACGGAACACTAATTGCGCAAGTCCGACTTGCACTTGGCTGGTTATTTTGTTCCATGGCCTTCAGTTGATTACTTTATGGGTTCATCGATCATCAGAATGTCTAGCGATATGACCTGCCCAGATCCACTTCAAACTGTTTACTCTTTCAGCTACATCAGTAATCTTGGACCTCCGAATTCCTTCATTACTCAGCCTGTCCTTCAATGATACATCCACCATACTCTTTTCCATCGCTAGTTGAGCTACTTGTAGACCATTTAAATTTTCTCGATTTAGGGCCTACGTATAATCCGATATGTTCGCCTTTAGCGCTAAAAAATATTCTCCTTGAGAGATCCGCTTTTAAGGTTTCTTTGGTTAATAATGTTTTTGGTCCAAGATATATGTATGAATCCGTTTTTTTTGTGATTTTCGCGTTTCCAATGTTCAGTATTGCTTCCTTATCGCAATTACTGTCATTTATCATGAATATGGGCAAAACAATATATATATATATATATATATATATATATATATATATATATATATATATATATATATATATATATATATATATATATATATGTATATATATATATATATATATATATATATATATATATATATGTATATGTATATATATAATATATATATATATATATATATATATATATATATATATATATATATATATATATATAAAATGCAACGTCTCTCTGTCTGTCTGTCTGTCCGTTAGTGCGCTTATCACTGGAGAACCACTTATCCGATTTACGTATTTTTTTTTTTAAAACATACTTATGTTCTCTGGCCAGGTTATAGGCTATATTTTATTACGATAGGTAGCATAAGGAATGAGCAGTGACGTAAAATAGTGAATGAAGTCGGAAAAAAGTCTGCCGCTAGCGCGTTCCTTTGCAATACACAGCCTAAACCATTGAATATGGAACAATATTATGTAGCAGAGAATATCTATAATCTATAATATATATAAAATGCAATGTCTCTCTGTCTGTCTGTCTGCCTGTCCATTAGTGCGTTTATCACGCGAGAACCACTTATCCGATTTACCTGTCTTTTTCAATTCATACATATACGAGTATTCTTTGGCCGGGTTATATAATAATAATAATCTATATTTATAATATATATAAAATGCATCGTCTCTCTCTTTGTCTGTCAGTTAGTGCGCTTATCCCTTGAGAACCACTTATCCGATTTACGTGATTTTTTAAATTCATACATATGTTCTCTGACCAGGTTATAGATATATATTTTATCACATCTATAATACATATAAAATGCAACGTATCTCTGTCTGTCTGTCTGTCTGTTCGTTAGTGCGCTTATCACTGGAGAACCACTTATCCGATTTTCGTACTTTTTTTTTAAAACATACATATGTTGTCCGGCCAGGTTATAGGCTATATTTTATTATGATAGGTAGTATAAGGAATGAGCAGTGACGATAATAGTGAATGAAATCGAAAAAAAGTTTGCATTCTCTTGCAATACACAGTCTAAACCATTAAATATGGAACAATATTATGTAGCAGAAAATATCTATAATCTATAATATATATAAAATGCAATGTCTCTCTGTCTGTCAGTCTGTCCATTAGTGCGTTTATCACTCGAGAACCACTTATTCGATTTACATGTCTTTTTTTAAATTCATACATATATTCTTTGGCCAGGTTATATAATAATAATAATCTATATCTATAATATATATATATATATATATATATATATATATATATATATATATATATATATATATATACATATAAAATGTCTGTCTATCTCTCTGTCTGTCTATCTATCCGTTAGTGCGCTTATCACTGGAGAACCACTTATCCGATTTACGTGCTTTTTTAAATTCATACTGGTTCTCTGACCAGGTTATAGGTATATATTTTATTACATCTATAATATACATACGTATGTTCTCTGCCCAGGTTATAGGATATATTTTATTACGTTAGGTGACATAAGGAATAAGTAGTGACGATAATAGTGAATCAAGTCTGAGTTTGCCGCTAGCGCGTTCTCTTGCAATACACTGTCTAAATCATTAAATATGGAACAATATCATGTAGCAAAGAATTTAATATCTATAAAATGTAATGTCTCTCTGTCTGTCTGTCCGTTAGTGCGCTTATCACTCGAGAACCACTTATCCGATTGACGTATTTTTATAAATTTATACATATGTTCTATATAATTCGATATAAGCCTAGATAATGGGAGATAGGGTGAAATAATGGAAGATAAGGAAAAATAATGGGAGATAAGTAGAAATAAGCCTCGATAATGGGAGATAAGGTGAGATAATGGGAAATATGTATAAATAATGGGAGATAAGGAGAAATAATGGGAGATAAGCAGAGATAAGTCTAGATAATGGGAGTTATGGTGAGATAATGGGAGAAAAGGAGAGAAATAATGGGAGATAAGGAGAAATATTGCGAGATAAGTCGAGATAAGCCTAGATAATGGGAAATGTGGTGAGATAATGGGAGATAAGGAGAAATAATGGGAGATGAGCAGAGATAAGCCTAGATTATGGAAATTATGTAGAGATAATGGGAGATAAGGGAGGTAAGAGGAAATAATGGGAGATATTTTATTACGTTGGGTAACATAAGGAATAAGCAGTGACGATAGTAGTGAATCAAGTCCACGCCCGGCTAATATATATATATATATATATATATATATATATATATATATATATATATATATATATATATATATATATATATATACAGATATATATATATATATATATATATATATATATATATATATATATACATATATATATATACATATATATATATACATATATATATATATACTCGTATATATATATATATATATATATATATATATATATATATATATATATATATATATATATATATATATATATATATATATGTATATAGGATGTTATGAAAATCGTTTAATATATTGAAACAAATGGCACGTCAAATCAATTGAAGACACACCTAATATTTATTTTTTTTTTTAATTTAAATATTATTCAAATTTTATAAATCAGTCCACTGTGTAATTTCAAAAAGCATTGCACCGCCACTGGCATAGCTTCGAAGCATATTGTAATAAGCGAGAGAGGGAGTTTTAAAGTGAATTCAGGAGATGCGATAACACCAATCGGTGAAACGTCGAAGACGTTATATGTTTATGTCTAAAACATTTTGCAAAAATAAATGTATTTTCATGAAATGTGATAATACAAAAGGAGTCCTAAGTGGTTTAATGATGTTGCTGAATATTAGTGCGAATGAGTTTTTTGCAACGGCGATTTTTTTCGTGAACTGAAATTTTAACCTATATTTGTTGTATTTGATGTTTTTTTCTATGACATTACTTATTTAGAAGTGTACAAATAATAAAATAGTAAACAGTAATAAAATAGGTATCGGTAAGTAGTTTTCAATTCACGGTCACAGGGCGGCGAATAAAAGAGACCTTCGTAAGTTCATTTTGCGGCTGTTTATCTATATTTCTCTTCAGTTCTTTTTTGCAACAAAGATATAACCATATTTAAGCCATTTTCATAATATTCTATATATATATATATATATATATATATATATATATATATATATATATAGATGTACGTATATATATATATATATATATATATATATATATATATATATATATATATATATCTTTTTTTTCAGGCCCTGCACACGTGCTGCAGGGAAATCACTAAAGCACTCCAGGAGCGACAAGTGTGAGGATGAAGCGATTTAAGTTGGTCTTGAATCCCAGTAAATTGTACTAGGTCGGAAACAATCCTGGATGGTTTCCTGATATTTTCCAGCAGTTTGTTAATGTAAATGAGAAAAAGAGTAGGATACAGTATAGAGCCCTGGAGCACACCGTCGTTGATAGTGAAGGTGTTAGAAAGAAAGCCATCGATTGCCACTCATAAAGAATGCTCTTTGAGGAAACTTGAGATCCATAAACAGAACTTTTCAGACATACTAGAAGAGCGTAGCTTAGCCAACAATCCATCGATTCCCATAGGGTTCAATTGCGTTGTTCCAAACATGTGTTATATACGTTAAAAGATCTCCTGTTGATCTATGTTTACGAAAATCTATATTGATGGTCGCTAGTAATATTGAATCCTTCAATCCTTCAATATATTCAGTATCTCTGGATCTGCCACGGAGGACCCGGAAGAATTCATGGGCATCAAGATTAATCAACCCCCCCCCCCCCCCCCCTCCCATAACAAAGATACCAAGCTGAGAATATTTAACAGCAATGTTAAATCGGTGCTATTATATGGTTGTGGAATCTGGAAAGTGACAAAAACCTTAGCAGACAAAATACAAAATTTCAGTAAATCGAATTCTTCTCATATTCTGGCCGAACACCGCACCGTTCGTAATGAAGACCTCTGGCATCAAACTATGCAATATATATATATATATATATATATATATATATATATATATATATATATATATATATAAATATATATATATATACATATATATATATATATATATATATATATATATATATATATATATATATATATATATATATATATATATATATATATCTAATGATCTATAGGATGATTGTCAGGTCAAAGCTTCGGTATGGCTGTCAAATAGTCATCAATGTATGTAAAACTCGAACACACTCCCTACGAGCGATCCAGCCCTCTGGTCCGTTAAACATGATGGTATCTGAACATCTAGGCCGTGCAACAATTCGGAAGCAGGTTGCAACTACTATTTTTGGAAATCCATCTCTACGATATGACCCTCGGGCCGTACCAGAATTGCTTTCTGCTAGAGTTACTATTGTTATTACAACCAAAGTTATACCATCTGCTAGTTATGATGCTCTTGTGTGGCTTCGAAGAAAATAAAGTTTTTCTGAATTTTTATTGATTTTGTTCAATTTATATTATTATATATATATATATATATATATATATATATATATATATATATATATATATACATATATATATATATATATATATATATATATATATATATATATATATATATATATATAAACGAATAATAATATTAACTATTATCTAAATGTGTTTATAAGAAATGACATATTCCAGTCACAAACTAATCGGCACAAAAAGGTAGGATTTTTAACTAATAATATACCTAAATGCCGTCAATATTTTTCGACAGTTTCTCTGAGCACAAGAGTTTACCGATTTAAACATATTAAAGGATTTTCATTACAGTCTGTATAAACACAGCTAGAAAATTAATAAAATTGTCCCGGAAATAAAACAAATTCCAAATGAGGGTGTTAAGTTATTAACACAAGCAATAGTTCGACAATTACATTAATTAATTTTTAACTAATATATATCTAATTTAATTTAGCAGAGAATTTTAAACACCGCCTATGAACATTAGTCCGTTTTGCATGTATCTTGTTACGAAAATTTGTCGGAAAATACCTTTGTATATGTTGTGGTGTTGCGCTAGAAGCGTTTTCAAACTTAAATTTGAGTTTTGTGGAAAATTACTTAAAGTTTGTGGAAGCCTGTATTGTCAGTTACGTAACTTGTTACTAACACAACAAACGCTTTTTGGGCCGAATGCATCAACAAGTTTAGGTGATGTAATCTGTCTTAAAATATAGTGCCAGATTATAAACCACACTATTATATTTATGACTATAAAGTCTATTGTTTGACTTGACAATAATTTTTTAAATATCAATTATATTTTCTGAATAATTTCTTAGATTATAAATATACAAAATAAAAAAAAAAATGTTGGTAGTTTTCCTCGTTCAATTTTTTTTTCTTTTTATTTTATTTTGGTTGGTTTGCCATATGGCCAGTTGGAACACCTTATACTAAAAAAAAACCGGCCAAGTGCAAGTCGGACTTGCGCAATTAGTGTTCCGTACGGTGATTACTTTTAAAATAAAATAAAATCCTTAATTAGGCTAAGTTAATTAGGCACCCGAAATGTATATATTTGAAAATCCAATATGAATTTTCACATTTTTCTTAGTCAATAATGTATAACAGTTATAGCACCTTAGCTGCCTAATAACCAATTATTCACTCTAGCTCAGTCTAGAATCTAGTACTAAGTTGAGAATGTGAACGCTTTGGCACAATGACACTACTCAGTATATATCACCACTACACCAAACACTTTATTTTTGCACTCGACGCGCGTTTCGCTAACCATGTTAGCTTCATCAGGAGCGATAATGAAACTAACATGGTTAGCGAAACGCGCGTCGAGTGCAAAAATAAAGTGTTTGATGTAGTGGTGATATATACTGAGCAGTAGAATCTAGTAAAAGTTTAAAATATATATTTACTACCTAAATATATGTTTAATCATAAATAAAAAAAAATAAATTATTTTGTCTCGGTACCTATTCGTTAGTCACCAGTTGTCATTGAAATTGATGTTATCTGTGATTGGCCAAATGCAATAATGTATTGAAGAGTATATAAATATATTACTGATTGCACCGAATATTTATTTATGTTTTGTTGCTCTTAGTCCTGGTTAAGTTCACAACTTTCACCATATTGTCAAAACAAATAATTTTTTTTATGCCCAATAAATTTGCAAACGTAATGCCCTCGTGATAATTTTCACTTTCCTTATGGAGAATATTCCAGAATTTCGTCAAAATTTTTTGATCAGTAATTTTCGAGACCGCGGAGAGCAATTTTTTAAAAATAAATGATGGAAAGTTTGCACGAGTGTTACATCATATATATTTTGGAACTCGTATTTTCACAAGCTTTCATTTGACGCCCCACTCGATGACCTTGCAAATTTTGTTTTTCCCTTCCGATTTTACCCCTCAAAACTAACCTCTTAAGTCAAAATTTAACTTGCAGTACCACACAGATTTGGTCGAACCATGATTTTCTATATTTGTACCAAATTTCAGCTTTTTATGTCAAATAGTTTCGGAAAAAATCGAGTGTGACAGACGGACACCGAAGTGATCCCATAAGTGTTTCGCACGGAACACTAAAAAATACATAGAAAGAGAAAACAGATTTAAGCACTTGAGGTGCTGGCTCAACGATAAATAGGATCTCGTTGAGGAAATTAAATGTAGAATTGAAATAGCCCCAAATACTTTTTCCAAAATAAAAATAATATACAACCGGGATGGACAATCAAAGCACGAACGAATCGACGTTTATTAAAAATATCATGGACCGAACGAGTGACAAATGTTATGCCCCTGGAGAGGATGAATAAAGATCAGGAACTTTTAACCATAAATAGAATACAGTTTTCTACAATCAGTTATAGTGGGAAAAATTGAAAGAAGATCGGGCATCGGAAAATGTTCTCTTGGCTGCAGAATCTGAGCCAGTGGTTTGACATTAGGAAGACTTGCACACTTATCCGCTTTGCTGAAGATAGAGAAGAATTTTAGTTAATGTTGGCCAACCTCCGCTCATGAGAAGGCACTTAAAGAAGGAGAAGATACTAAATTTTCAATGTATTTAAAATTATTCACAGAGATTGAGCCGTTGCTACTCATCTTCTTCTTCTTAAGGTGCCGTGCGGATTCCTGCGTAGACGTTTGTACCAAACTTCTCTCATCAGATAAGTCTGTTTAAAGCCGCATTTTGAAGAGAAAATCACCTATTCCAGTGACGAATATTGCGCAGCCATAATAGTCTTTTTCGTCCCATTCTCCTTTTGCATTGAATTTTATCAGGCGTTGAAAGCTATAACGGTCTCCACGAATAATATGAGCCAAGTATGAAATCTTTCTTCTTTTTATGTTTTCAAATAATTCGCCATATTCCAGGCTGGCTCTCTCTATCACCACCTCATTCCTCACTCTATCAACCCAAGGTACCCTCAGCATTCTTCTGAGTATCCACATTTCAAAGGCACCAGTCTGTTAATAGATGACACTTTCAATGTCCATGTTTCAACACCGTGCAGCAAAATGGGCCAAACATAGCATTTAACCGTCCGGTACCTGAGTTGTGGATTATGGTCTTTATTACAAATAAATTTACGTAACCTGATGAAAGTTGCTCTTGCCTGCTCAACTCTGGCTTTAATTTCCATGTCCGGACCCCATTTGTCATTCACAAGGCTCCCAGGTATTTGAACTGTTCTATAACGTTCTATATTCTTTCCATTTATATGAATTCGGACGTCTTGAATTGGATTTCTACTGATGATCATGATTTTTTGTTTTGTTTATAGCCTTTAATAATGCTTGAAGAGTATCTGCGCTATCGCAGTGTCATCCGCATATCTAATGTTATTTATCGGAATCCGTTTAATTTGATACCCAGATCACTCTCTGACACTGCCTCAACGAAGGCTCTTTCGACATATAAATTAAACTCACTTTCTTATTTCAAAATCTTCCGTTGTATAACCATTCTGAAGTCTTACGTCTGCTTGTGAATTCCAGTATAAGATGGAAATAATTTTTATATCTTTAGAATCTCTCTCTCTAGCCCTAGTTCTTGTGGATATTTCATGAAGAGGTCATGTTTAACGTTGTCGAATGCCTTCTCATAGTCTATGAAGCATATGAATACATTCTATCTCTGATCCAGACAATTCTGAACCAGCATTTGGAGACTGAAGATGGCTCCTCTCGTCTCAAAACTCCCTTTCGATCTGAACTGACTATCTCCACTAACTTCTTCGCATTTCTTATATAGTCTTGTATGAATAATGCGCAAGAAAAGTTTGAGAAAATGGCTCATAAGACTAATTAAGCGATAATCCTTACATTGTTTAGAGCTGGCTGTTTTTTGCAGGGTAATAAATGTAGTACGCAGATAATCCTTCAGTAGTTTCCCAATATCACAAATATTGTTAAAGAGTTTTACAAGCTTTGTTAAATTGTCATTACCGAGTTTACAGAATATCTCTGAGAACATGTTATCTGGACCAGGAGCTTTATCATTTTTCATTTGTGAAATAGCGTGAACCACCTCACTCTTCACTATTTCAGGGCCGGACGAATTTTCCGTTAAGAGATCTGGTTAACATGATCGGGTATCATTAAACAAATTTGAGTTGTAATTTTTCTATGTATTAAGCTGTTCTTTTGGGTCCAAGAGCACTTCACGCCTCATTTCGAATATAAGAGGAGGAATTCTTCTGATATGTTCCATCTATTTATTTTATTGAAGGTGGAAGGTATCACCAAGACGCTGCAAGTTTTCGGCCTCGATACATCTTTGTTCCAGCCACTGCTCTTTAGCAATCCTTATTTCTTTACGGATTTCTCTTTAAAAACGGGTATAACCAATCTGATCTTATTGGTTTTTGCATTGTCTGCGTGTTTCCATAAGATTTAATATATGTTGGGTCATCCATTCGTTTTTTCGTTTTTAATGTTGACTGTTGAAGATAAGTGCTCGCAATTTCAAATGACTCCTTAACTTTGACCCAGTCCTGTTCAATATCATTAGAGATAGATATTCTATTTAATTGTTCATTTAAACAGTTTGTGTATTTCATGGATCAAGTTGCTACTGCCCACACCACTTTTTTTCCTGTAGCTTTTGGTCTATAATTTTTAATATACTTTATTTTATTGAAAGAATCTCTGGCATTTTTGTTACAGGTTTAATAAAACAGTCTTATTTAAATTACTATAATAAATATCTTTAACTTAAACACATTTTTGTTAAACCACGCACTTTTACTAAGTAAATAATATTAAGTCATTTTTCTTTGTATCCAGTGCCTCACTCTTGCAGGGCGATATTGCACACGAAATTCCCTCTGAACATACGCCATGGAATTTCCAAGCAGTTGGGCGATTCGTTTACTGCCAATATATCCCGTTTGGGAGTATTTTAGTTCTATCGCTTTACGGCTTGATAAATAGGAAAAACTATTGATGCCGATCTAACACAGAGACATAAGTCTATATAAGCTCAAAAATATTTCACTTTCATTTGAATTTACCAAATTTTCACGCCTACTTATGAGTAAATAGCAGTTAATATTGGTGTTAAATTGCTACAGTTTTTTTCTATCGATACTAGATTCCTTATATAATAGAATTCCTGAAAATATTGGTACGAGGAGTAACCTTACCTGAGCCTCATATGGATGTACTATGTTATCAAGACATACGTTCCTATTATGCTCCTTTTTGGGAGAAACTCAGGCAACCACATCGGATTAACACTTTCTCATGGACATATTTATAGAAGGGACTAAAGTCATCAATTCTGATGTCCTATACCGTCTGTCCAGTGAGAACGTGACCGCTCGTATTCTTTGAAAAAATGTGTTTCGAGAACATTTTTTGCCATCAATGTATTCTTTGGTGTGGTAACAACGGCGCAATTACCTTAGTAAGCTGTCCAATCGCCTCCTGCATCAATAACCGTCTGGTATCTTCGAAACCCGGGTCAAAGTTCTCAGAGTCTTTCCTCTGAGCTTTCTCTTTACAAGGGACCAAACGTTTTTAATAAGGTTAGCGTACAGTGATTGTGAGAGCCACTCTAGTATCTTATCATGGGCCCAAGCGAGCCGCTTTGCGACGCGACTTTCGTCCAGCACGAAGATGTTGTCGAATCATCTCATGGGACACATTCAAACTCGATTTTCTTAATTTTGCCGCTTCTTAACGCAGCGTAAAGTTCCGTAAAAACAAGGGCACGATTCGTTTTTTCGACTTTTGGATTTTTGATAAACTTCTCCGCACATAATGAGCAACATAAATATACATTTCAAAATACAAGAGGAGATAGATCAATCATAGATTACATTCTAACAAATAGAGAAATATATTATATACAAATATTAGACATAAGATGTTTATGTTCTGCAGATGTAGGAAGGGATCACAGTCTGTATTGAGAAAAATCAGAATTATAATAAAGAGACCTCAAAAAATAAGCCTATCAGTTTACGAAACAAAGACAAAGGTACAAAGTCTGCAAGACGAATCAATAAAAAATCTCTACCAGACAAGATTGGAGATCGAAATAAATAAAAACCCAGTGGTAGAGGAAGAAAACATGGAAGACAGTTGGAGAAAGATCAAGGATAACATTACAAACGTATCAAAGGATGCACTCGGGGAACATAAAATAAACAGATCATCAATAAGACCAAATAATACACCTTGGTTGCGTTGCGAGGAAGTGAAATTAAAATACCAAGAAAAAACAAAAGCCTATCTTAAATATAGATCAAAAAAAACCAGAGAAACTTATGAAGAATATAAGACAGTCCGCAATGAAACAAACGCACTAGTGAGAAAAAAGAAAATGGAACACTGGGAAAATTCTCTAAAGAAATGGAACATGACTTTTATGGCATGCAAAGGGGGGATTTGGGGAAGTGGACAGCGAAACGAAATGAAAGAATTAATAGAAGTAAGAAACATCGAAAAAGATACATGGATAAATTATATAAAGCAATTGTATAATACAACAGAAAATTTGGCACCCGAAACACCAGAATTAGTAATCAACGAAACATCAGAAATAGATAATAAACAGGTGGAAGAAGCTCTTAAAAAATTAAAAAAACGATAGTCAGCTGGTAAGGACGAAATACAAAATGAACTATTAAAGAACGGAGGAGTGAAACTGTCTAAAGAATTGACAAAGCTCATAAATAAAATAATACAGGGATCGCGAATACCCGAAGAATGGAGAACAAGCATAATGATACCACTTTTTTAAAAAAGGAGAAAAAACCGATCCGAATAATTATCGAGGAATTAACCTCTTGTGCAAAACTTTAAAACTGACGACAGAAATTTTTACCAATAAAATAATTCCACTTATACAGCTTTCCGAAGTATTTGTAATCAGACAAATTACTGAACAATCAATTGAGTATAACAGACCAGCGTTCTTATGCTTTATAGAGTTGGTAAAAGCTTTCGATAGAGTACAGCTGCAAGACGTACTGCACACACTAATTGAGAATATTTACAAAAGAAATAAAATAGATGCGAGAGTAAATTCGGAGTTAACTAAACCCATAGAGGTAACAACTAATATTAGACAAGGAGACTCACCGAGTCCCTTACTGTTTAACATTATATTATATCAAATAATTAAGCAGGCAATAAAAAAATATAAATATTGTATTACGCCGACGATACAGTCCTAATCGCTGAGAATGAAGATGACTTGCAGAGATTATTACATCAGTTTAAAACAATAACAAAGAAATTTAATGTGAAAATATCGGCTGAAAAAACCAAATCTGTAGTTATCTCCAAAGAACCAATTAGGTGCAAGAATCAGAACATAGAGCAGGTGATGACAATTAAATATTTAGGAATTAAATTATCATATAACAATAACATAGAAGAAGAAATAAAAGAACAAATAGTAAAAGCCAATAGAATAGTAGGATACTTGAATGACACTATTTGGAAAAATAAATACTTGAGAACAGAAGTAATATCTCGTATATATAAATCTGTAGTTCGACTGGTTATGACCTACACAGCAGAGACAAGACCAGAAACACGCAAAACTCGGAGATACTTACAAACAAGTGAAATGAAAACATTAAGAAAAACTGCAGGAAGAACACTTTGGGATAGAGAAATAAATGACAACATAAGTGTGAAGTAGACGACATTGGCACGTGGATAAGAAACAGAAAACCAGAATGTCTGAACGACGATTAGTGAAAATAGCTAGAGATAAATCACCGGTGGGCCGAAGGAGTATAGGACGCCCAGGAAAAAAATGGAACGACGACCTGTAGCAACGATACATTAAAGAAAAACAGGCAGGAATGCCTAATACAAAGAAGAAGAAGAAGACTTTCGGAATGACTTTGCCTACCGAGTCACGTTTTGGAACGCCGGCGCCGTCGACATTTTTAGTCTCGTTAAAATGATTTATCCACTTCTTCACAAACGAGGCCGACTTTTTAATATATTTAGCGGTAGCAGAACGTGTTATTTTAGGCCTCTTTGGATGGGAGCCTCGAACCGACACGTAAACAAGTGACTCATTTTGGATTTTACGTGATTTCGATGAAAGTTCGGGATCGACTGATACTTTTACTAAATGCGTCATAGATAAAAGTTCCCTCTAACGATTTTTTCTTGAAACGCTAGAATCGCATCTATCAACACAGACTGTAGAATAAAGATTTATAGTGAACTAGTAGTTCCCAAACAGAGCCAAAGTACTCTTCTTGATAGAATCTGGCAAATGCAGAGTAAGTTTGGGAGCAAAAACCTAAGCATAGCAACAGCGGCGGCTAATTTGAGTTTTATAATACACCAAAAACTGTCGGGTATTTTCATTTACTTATGTTACATTTTTTTCATGGGATCTTGGTCTTACATAAAAATAACTTTAACTAACCCCTGTGTTTATTTCTTCTATAATATATATAAAATGCAACGTCTGTCTGTCTGTCCGTTAGTGCGCTTATCACTGGAGAACCACTTATCCGATTTACGTACTTTTTTTTTTAAACATACATATGTTCTCTGGCCAGGTTATAGGCTATATTTTATTACGATAGGTAGCATAAAGAATGAGCAGTAACGTAAAATAGTGAGTGAAGTCGGAAAAAAATTTACCGCTAGCGCATTCCTAAACCATTAAATATGGAACAATATTATGTAGCAGAGAATATCTATAATCTATAATAAATATAAAATGCAATGTCTCTCTGTCTGTCTGTCTGTCCATTAGTGCGATTATCACGCGAGAACCACTTATCCGATTTACCTGTCTTTTTTAAATTCATACACATATTCTTTGGCCAGGTTATATATAATAATAATAATAATAATAATCTATATTCCCTACTACAAATACACACCAACATCCGTACTTGAAAATAAAGATTACAAACTCTACTGGGACATCAGTATCCATACAGATAAAACAGTCTCCTCCAATAGACCTGATATTACTTTTCAGTGCAAAAAAGAAAAAGCCACCTATCTAATTGACATAGCTGTCCCCAACGACACAAACATCCAAACGAAATACACAGAAAAAATTTCCAAATACACAGACCTTGCAACGGAAATAAAAAGGCTATGGAAACAAGAAAGTCATCATTGTCCCCCTCATTATATCAGCCACAGGCCTTACACCAACAACATTCACACCACACTTAGTACAATTAGGACTCAAGACAAACATACACAAAAACATTCAGAAGTCAGTGATTTTGAAAACATGTAACATTGTCAGGTCATTCCTTAATACACAATGGTAATGCGTTTGTGCTGACTTGGTTTGCGCCCGTCAGCCAAACATGGAACCACATTGACCAAATGTGAGAAAGAAAAACGATAATAATAATAATAATCTATATCTATAATATATATAAAATGCAACGTCTCTCTGTCTGTCTGTCTGTCTGTCTGTTAGTGCGCTTATCCCTCGAGAAACCACTTATCCGATTTACGTGATTTTTTAAATTCATACATATGTTCTCTGACCAGGTTATAGATATATAGTTTATTACATCTATAATATATGAAATGCATTGTATCTCTGTATGTCTGTCCGTTAGTGCGCTTATCATTGGAGAACCACTTATCCGATTTTCTAACTTTTTTTTTAAAAAAACATACATGCGTTTTCCGGCCAGGTTATAGGCTATATTTTATTACGATAGGTAGCATAAGGAATAAGCAGTGACGATAATAGTGAATGAAGTCGGGAAAAAAGTTTGCCGCTAGCGCATTCTCTTGCAATACACAGTCTACACCATTAAATATGGAACAATATTATGTAGCAGAGAATATCTATAATCTATAATATATATAAAATGCAATGTCTCTCCGTCTGTCTGTCTGTCTGTCCATTAGTGCTTTTATCACGCGAGAACCACTTATCCGATTTACGTGTCTTTTTTTAAATTCATTCATATATTCTTTGGCCAGGTTATATAATAATAATAATCTATATCTATAACATATATAAAATGCAACGTCTCTCTGTCCGTCTGTCTGTCTGTCCGTCCGTTAGTGCGCTTATCGCTGGAGAACCACTTAACCGATTTACGTGCTTTTTTCTTTAAAACATATATATGTTCTCTGGCCAGGTTATAGACTATATTTTATTACGTTAGGTAACATGAGGAATAAGCAGTGACGATAATAGTGAATCAAATCGGAAAAAAAGTTTACCGCTAGCGCGTTCTCTTGCAATACACTGCCTAAACCACTAAATATGGAACAATATCATGTAGCGAAGGATATCTATAATATATATAAAATGTAATGTTTCTCTGTCTGTCTCCTGTCTGTCTGTTAGTGCGCTTATCACTGGAGAACCAATTATCCGATTTACGTGCTTTTTTTTTAAACATACGTATGTTCTCTGGCCAGGGTATAGGATATATTTTATTACGTTAGGTGACATAAGGAATAAGCAGTGACGATAATAATGAATCAAGTAGGACAAAGTTTGCCGCTAGCGCGTTCTCTTGCAATACACTGCCTAAAACATTAAATATGGAACAATATCATGTAGCAAAGAATATAATATATATAAAATGCAACGTCTCTCTGTCTGTCTGTCTGTCCGTTAGTGCGCTTATCACTCGAGAACCACTTATACGATTTACGTGTTTTTATAAATTTATACATATGTTCTATATAATTCGATATAAGCTTAGATAATGGGAGATAAGATGAGATAATGGGAGATAAGGAGAAATAATGGGAGATAAGTTGAAATAAGCCTCGATAATGGGAGATAAGGTGAGATAATGGGAGATAAGGAGAAATAATGGGATATAAGCAGAGATAAGTCTAGATTATGGGAGTTATGGTGAGATAATGGGAGATAAGAAGAAATAATGGGAGATAAGGAGAAATATTGCGAGATAAGTCGAGATAAGCCTAGATAATGGGAAATAAGATGAGATAATGGGAGATAAGGAGAAATAATAGGAGATAAGGAGAAATAATGGGAGATGAACAGAGATAAGCCTAGCTAATGGAAATTATGTGGAGATAATGCGAGATAAGGAGAAATATTGGTAGATAAGGGGAAATAATGGGAGATACTTTATTACGTTGGGTAACATAAGGAATAAGCAGTGACGATAGTAGACAATCAAGTCCACGCGAGCGGAGCTGCGGGCCCTGCTAGTTTTAAATAAATATGTTTTATTATTCGGAATTTACTGTAAAAATTCTAAATCATCTGAATTTTGCTAATGTGCTGATGCACTTTAACAATTCATACGGACCATGAGATTTACGTGTAGCATCTGTCACTACTAATACTTTAACTCTAGAAAATTCACGCTATTTTCTAAAATACAATTATTATCAACCGTTAAATAAATAAACAGCTGATATAACATTAAGCTAATGTTACTACTCAAGGCCATTATAAATGAATTTAAATGTGGTCGTATGAGAACTGCAGATGCTGCAGGCTCATGATCGATTAAGGTGTCTTCTGAAGAAATGGTTGATAAAATTCATACTATCGTGATGGAAAACCGTCGCTTTAAGCTTCGCGAGATAGTAGATATCTCATATGAACGGGTACATGATATCCTGTATGAAGTATTAAAAATGAAAAAGCTGAGTTAGCGATAAGAGTGCAGACTAAAAACCTGTTTGGAAACATTGTAGTGTAATCCGAAGGACTTTTGGCGTGGTTTGGTGACTGTAGACGATACGTTGATTCGCCATTATACTTTTTTTATTTTTTTTTTATGGGTCTAGCACACGTGCTGCAGGGAAGAAGTTCCTAAAGACGTTAACTTTTTTTTAAAAAAACTGCCGCCTGGGTTTTTGTAGCGTTAAATTCCACTGGTTACTGTCACCCCAAGATAAAATTTCTTCCAGGTCTTTGTTAAGTTGAATGACTTCCTGCTGTCTGCGGATATTCGTCTGAGTAGCCGATGTCCGAGCGTTCAAAGTGAATGAAGAGATAAGCGAACTGTCATCTGCAAAGCTGTAGATTGGATTCTCGGTCTTTTCCAGCAGATCGTTAACGTAAATGAGAAAAAGAGTAGGAGACAGTATGGAGCCTTGAGGTACACCGGCGTTGATAGTGAAGTTGTTAGAAAGAAATCCGTCGACTGACTCGTAAAGAACATTCTCTGAGGAAACATGAGAGCCACAAACGGAACTTGTCAGACATACCATAAGAGCGTAGCTTAGCCAACAGCCCATCGTTCCAAACACGGTCGAATGCCTTGGATTTGTCAAGAGCAACCGCTCGAGATTCTCCAAAGTGTTCAATTGCGTTGTTCCAAACGTGTGTTACATAAGTCAGAAGATCTCCTGTTCATCTATTTTTACGAAAGCCATATTGATGATCGCTAATAATGTTGAATCCTTCAAGATATTTTAGAAGATGCTGATTGATAGCCTTTTCCATGACTTTCGATATTATTGAAAGCAGTGCGATTGGTCGATAGTTATTTGGCAAGGTCTTCTTGCCTTTTTTAGGTATCGGCTGAACTGTGACACATTTCCAGCAGGAAGGAAATATTTCTTTTCTGTAGGATAGTTTGAAAGGTCTTCAGAAAACTGGTGTTAGTTCCCTCGCACAGTTTTTGAGAACTATGGCAGGTATTCCGTCAGCGCCAGAAGCTTTTTTGGTGTCTAGCTTCATTAAAATACGTTTTATGATACGCTGTCTGAAGACAATATCGGGCATCCTTGACTACACTATGGGAATAGTAGGTGCAGTTTTTCCTTGGAAATCGACAGTAGAATGTGAAGCAAAGAGTTCAGCCAACAAGTTCGCTTTCTCAACAGGTGTCGTTGCAATAGAATTATCTGGCAGTGTGAGTGGTGATATGGTGGATTTGGTGAAATTTTGACTGACTGCCTTAGCGACTGACCAAAAGGACCTGGAATTGTTGGGACAAGCGAGAAGTTTGTTTCTAATTCGTTGATTGTGTGTTTTCCTGGTTTCATCGATAATCTCTTTGCATCTGTTACTAGCACGAACAAAAGTGTTACGGTTTATGGTGTTAGGATTTTCACGCCTTTGTCGGTAGGCAAGATGTTTAGAAGCAACAGCTTCTTTGCATTTTTGGTCAAACCAAGGCTTGTCGTTGGAAGGGCATTTCTTCGAAAAAGGGATGTAAGCCTTCATACCGGCCAAAATAACATCGAAAACCTCCCTGGCGCAGTCAGATGTGTCGTCGGGTCGAAAACAAACGTCTCACCAAGGGAAAGTTTGAAAATATTCCATGAGATCTTCCCATTTAGCAGATTTGTAGTGCCAAATCCTGCGCGGTTTAGGCGCCTCTCTGTCTCTGATTGGTAGGATACTCGATGTCGAAAGTAGTTTATGGTCAGAAGATCCTAACGGCGGATTTACGCTGACCGTGTAACTTCTTATTACGTAACCTCATTGGGCCATTTGCATAGGGAGTTGAAAACGACTAAGATTAGCGCGCATTCTTTATCGGGACAATCATTTTTACAAAATATTACACTACCTCCGCAAGACGTCTCTTTTCTACAAAAGATACTGCACAATGTATAACCATTTATATTTATTATTGGATATTCATATCAGTAAGGTAATGCTCAGTTAAACACAAAATATCAACACGTTCATTTCTTAGTTCTACCTCGCAAATATATGTTTTCTTACGAATGGAATCAATATTTTGATGCATAATTCTGAGATGCCCGTTGTGAGAGAAATAATTTACCTTTTTTAATTGCTATTTACTATCATCATCAGTATTTGTAGGTGTCATTTGGATATTTCTCTTTTTAGCCTCTACTTTTTTTAAGTAAGCAGGACAGTTCACATCGAAAATATTATGGTCAACATTCAGATTCAATTTTAGTTTTTCATTTGCAAATAAACAGTTATAGCATTTATAGAAGGTATTATCGCATTCATCAGTTTTATGACTTACTTGGGAACAACGCAGACATCTTTCCTCAGCTTGACATTCACTGGCCCTATGATCAAAATTTCCGCACTTAAAACATCTGAACACTGATACATATTCATAGATCCTACATATTGACCATCCAATGCTCAATTTACCATTTTTTATGAGTAATTGAAAGCTTTCCGGGTTACACTCGATTATGGCTTTCATCTTCTTTATTATCTTTATATCCAGATGACATTCCTTTAGATATGTATTCTGCTTTCTAATAACCTCTTCCAAAGTATCTTTGTCATAATTTTCTTCGATCCCTACAATTTTTACCTTTGGCCTTTTATGCTCAGGTGATTTGATATCATAATTCCTTTTTAGCTTCTTTTCAGCAACATTTCGAATTTTTTCTATTTCATGTCTACTTTGACATTTAATCATTACTCCTCCCTGTTTCAATTCCTTTATCTCGGTAATACCTACTTCCAATTTTGTAGGATCAAGTGACTTTTTAATAACTTCTTTAGTTGTTTTGCTAACTTGTATCGTTTTAGGCTTGATTACTACTACTTCACCAGCAGCTATACTTGCATAACTTTTTTCAGGTCCATTTGCTACCTTGTTACGAACGATATTCTCCAAGACACTCATTTTTCTACCATCATCTGTTTGACTTGATGCAATTCGTGATTTGCTGCCAAATTGAATTGTACATATGGCAGGCAACCATCACAGTACCATTTTATATTGGCTGATTTTTGAATTACTCTGCAATCTTCTTCGGGAACTTTTGCACAATTTGGATGTAGTGTCTGTCCACACAATCCACTACATGTCAGGAATACAGTTTTTAGTTTAAATTTACATTTTACACAGAGTTCTCCCATTTTGAACAGCGATAGTATTCAAGTTTGGTTTTGCCGGTTATTTATTAATAGTTAACTTTCAGATAACTGCAGGTAACAAAGTCACACTTAAACTTCACGCTTGTCATCAGCAGTCAATTCTATTGTTAATATAGAGTTTTTTTTTATCTTTACTGAAATCTTTTATGAACAAAATAATTAGTTTTTAGCTAATTGAGAGCACACCAGTGAAAATTCTGCACTGAACGCATATTGCACGAAAACTGCAAATTTTTACGAACAAAATGATTCACAACTCTATATTTTAATTCCACTTTCTCACTACAAAATAAGACTTTTTATTAGAGACGCGAAAACATAAAACAGTCAGAAACAACAGAGAATTGGAATAGTGGTGATATATACTGAGTAGTGTCATTGTGCCAAAGATTCCACATTCTCAACTTAGGTATGAATAAATCACTTAAGGTTCGCAGATGAAGTTACTCTAATCGCCAACATAAAAGAAGAATTACAGGAAATGCTGATTAAATTAAATAATAAGTCTCAAGAAATAGGCCTAAAAACAAACTTCACCAAAATCAAATATTTGAACAACGAAAGTAAATATAACAGCCAGAAACTATTAATAGAAGGCGAAAGAATAGGAAAGGTACAAACATTCATATATTTAAAAATCGAAATATCAGAAAATAATTTAAAGGCTGACTTGGATAGAAGAGTCTCATTAGCTTATGCTGCGTTCAGAAGTTTAAAAGTATAATAAATAAACTCCAGATAACCCAAAGAGCAATGGAGAGGAGATAGCTAAATATTAGAGTCCAAGATCGTACTGTTAACATCGAAATACGAAGAAGATCGAAAGTGACAGATGTAATACAACGAATATGTATATTGACGTGGAATTAGGTGGGGCATATCGCAAGAATGAATGATACAGATGGACACGCCGATTTTTGAATGGAGTCTTAGAGAACATAAAAGATGCAGAGATAGACCACAGACAAGATGGATGGACGACATAAAAAGAATGGCTAGACACGATTAGATACAAAAAGCAAACAAGAGAGTTCATTGAAGACAACTTTGAGAAGCTTCATGCGGCTATGGATAGAATAAGCTAATGATGATGATGAGAAGTCACTTAAAAATTGTATCAGAGAAAAAAATAGAAAATATAGGATTAAAATAAGCCAAAATCATTTAAGCATTCCGTTAAAAAGGTATTAGTATTAATATATTTTACTTGTATTCTCATTTTGAAGCACAAACTCTGAATTTTTACTGATAAAAAATGTTTCGTTCATATTAACTACACGCGTGGATTGTAAATAGTTTCTAGCTACACAGAATCCTGTCTTTGTACAATATAATTCATTTACTGATTTTTAATACGATAATAGTGTTGATATTTACTGAAAAAATCAAATTTTCAGTGGTACCAATCAAATTTTTAGGGACTTAGGCAAGTTAGGAATCTGATCCACCAAACATTTAACCTTGACTTGGAATATAAAAACAGATTCTTAGTAATATATATATCTCGAATTATAGGCCTGTGTCTATATTGCTTCCACTTGCAAAGGTGTGATTGCTTATTTAATCAAATTAAATAGCTAATCTCTCCTAAACAGCACGTTTTTCTTTAATAACTTAACCTGTCTTATCTATTATATTAAGCAAATCTTAGACATTCGTAAATAGATAGCTATTGTTTACAAATACTTTTCAAAGGCAAATCATTCCATTTTGTTACAAGAATAGCCTCAGGCAGGGTTTACTGAGAATCTGTTAATATTTATATTTTTTGAATTATATTTGAGGGATTGCTTACAGTAGGTTGAAACCCGGGCTCATAAATATATTAAATTTAATTCAACTAGCGGAGTTTCTCAGGGTAGTTCCTCTGTTTCTCTAGTTGCCGACGATCTGAAGATATTCAAAAAACTTTATAACATACATAACAGTTATTCGATTCAAAGTGATATTATTATACAGTTAAGAGCTTATTATTATTATTATTATAATTATTAAACTTTTCACAGGTAATCCTGGCGTAAACACATCGGTACGGAGACAAGATTGTTTGCTTGTTGATAATGTTAAAAACATTTAATTAGCACTAAGAACCCACCCTTCTCACGACAGAACACGTGTCCAAGATGGACTTCTGCATTGGTAAGTATAGTACTCAGTCGAGCCCAAGTTGCATAAGACTCTCTTTCATTGTTTTTGGTTTTCTTATTATTATTATTAAATTTCTCTACTTTGGTAGCTTCAGTTATAAGTATCGGAATAACTCAAGATACTTAGCGCTATTGCATTTATATCGATGAATTTAAAAAAGAGTTTTTCTTCTACGTCAAGTCTTTTTAAGTTAGTTGGTAGGGTTGTGGGACGCACACCGGTTGCTGGAATAATTAATGGGACCAATCAGATATGTTCTTGATCACATAATTGTTTAATTTCTTCTGCAACTTTTTGGTATTTATCGTCTTTTTCAGCACAGCATTTTTAAATATTGTGATTGTTAGGGATTCCAATGTCGATAAGGTAAGTCTTCCTCGCTCACTTATCAATAAGACCAATATCCGGCCAATTGCAGATAATTGTTCGGTCTGTTAACACTATTCGATCCCAGTATAATTTATATTTCTCGTTCACCAAGGGATTTATTGGTAATATGGAGATCTCTAATTAAGCCATGTCGTTGTGCCAAACTTTGATATACGATTTTTGCTGCACGGTTGGGTCACGCTAGGTACTTCGTTGCAGCTAACATGTGACAAGTTACTGTGATATGCTCTATAGTTTCGAATTGTTGCCGGTACGGTCTACATAGATCATCTTCTGTATTTGTTTTACTGATGTATTTTAAATAATATTTTGTTCCAATAACCTAAACTTGGATAGCAATTAGATATCCTTCTGTTTCAAAGAAAAGATAAGCTCGCCCCAGCCATCCACATCTTGCTTTATTATTATTGATCACCACATCAAGTTTAAATAACAGATTTCACATCGTTCATCCACATCAAACTAAAATGAATTTATTAATGTTTGTAAGATAACATTGTTTTGAAATGCTATTTGATCACACTAAGAAAAACATTTATCCAATAATGTGTAAATTTAAAGTGCTTGTTTAGTCATTTACTATGCAATTCAATTAAATCTGACAGACGAAAAACAAACACTTTGCGCATCGCAAATGCCTGGTCAAAATTCCTATATCATGTAATGTAATTAATAGCGTTGGTAAAGCAAGGCTTTTAGTAAATATTTACAATAGCGACGTTCGAAGCATCGAGTTTTGTGTCATGTTGCAAGTGCAATCTAACCCCGTTTAAAATCGCTTTAGTGTTATGCAACGCGATAGTGGGGAGATGCATTAGAAACCTTCTTTGAGTTCTAATTATTGAATTTCAAAGTGCATTGTCTAATACGGGTTTCTAATTTTATTAGAATAAAGGCGATGCTTCATTATTGCTACGAGAGCTGAGACTATAAACTAATAGTATAAAGGTTCTAGGACATTAAAGGCCTTTGGATATTAATGGGACTCGACGAGATCAGATGTAGCAACTTATCAGGCATAATTTATCTAGCCAGAAGCTAATATACAGGGCGTCCCAATATTCCGTGTACATACAGTTACTGTGGATTTCTGGAATAAAAATATGACGTGATGTAAGATTCGGTGCTAAGGAGTTTTCTGAGATGAGAAATTGAAATCAGCTAACAGTTTTGTTTGTAAATTATAGGAGGCGGCACTTATTGCAGTGTATATACTTTAAAATTGTCATAACTTTTTTATATCACTCTGTATGATATTTTAAATTAAATGTTCGTATTTTGCGTCTTCCCCTGTATAAAAAAGCTCTCTTGGTAAATGTTGCTCCGAGCAACAGTTTATGAGATAATGGGATGTTTGTTTCCATTTTTTAATTCCATTGTCAAATTCGCAAATGCGTTCCTTCACACGTTTCTTCACATTGTATAATTTTTTGGCAACGCTCAAAAATCAGTCTGGCAGTGATATAAGATATCATATGTTCTACTAGCCGGGCCCGCGGCTCCGCTCGCGTGGACTTGATTCGCTACTATCATCACTGCTTATTCCTTATGTTATCCAATGTAATAAAATAATTCCCATTATTTCTCCTTATCTCCCAATATTTCTCCTTATTTCCCATTAACTCTATATAATTTCCATTATCTAGGCTTCTCTCTGCTCATCTCCCATTATTTCTCCTTACCTCCCATTATTTCTCTTTATCTCCCATTATCTCACCTTATTTCCTATTATCTAGGCTTATCTCACCTTATCTCCCATTATCGAGGCTTATCTCGACTTATCTCTCATTATTTCTCCTTATCTCCCATTATCTCACCTTATCTCCCATTATCTAGGCTTATATTCGAATTATATAGAACATATGTATAAATTTATAAAAACACGTAAATCGGATAAGTGGTTCTCGAGTGATAAGCGCACTAACGGACATATATTGTATTCTTTGCTACATGATATTGTTCCATATTTAATGCTTTAGGGAGTGTATTGCCCGGCTGATTGGCGCAGTGGGGTTAAGGCGTTAGACTTGCCCACTGTTGTCCGAGAGGTCCGCGGTTCGATTCCGTGTCTGGGCTGGGTGTTTGTGATTTGTTGTGTGAATGTGTGTCCAACAAAGAGAGATGCTGGCTAATTGGTTATACGCCAATGCCACATACACATGTAAAAAAAAAAAGGGAGTGTATTGCAGGAGAACGCGCTAGCTGCAAACTTTTCTCCGATTTGATTCACTATTATTGTCACTGCTTATTCCTTATGTCACCTAATAAAATATATCCTATAACCTGGTCAGAGAACATACGTATATTTAAAAAAAAAAATCACGTAAATCGGATAAGTGGTTCTCCAGTGATAAGCACACGAACGAACGGACAGACAGACAGACAGACGGACAGAGATTTTGCATCTTATATTTATTATAGATATTCTATGCTACATAATATTGTTCCCACATTTAATGGTTTGGACTGTGTATTGCAAGAGAACGCGCTAGCGGCAAACTTTGTCCGACTTCATTTACTATTATTGTCACTGCTCATTCCTTATGCTACCTATCGTAATAAAATATAGCTTATAACCTGGCCGAGAACATATGTATGTTTTAAAAAAAAAGTAGGAAAATGTGTGATAAGCGCACTAACGGACAGACAGACAGACAAAGATACGTTGCATTTTATATATATATATATATATATATATATATATATATATATATATATATATATATATATATTATAGATGTAATAAAATATATACCTATAACCTGGTCAGAGAATATATGTATGAATTTAAAAAATCACGTAAATCGGATAAGTGGTTCTCGAGGGATAAGCGCATTAACGGACAGACAGACAGACAGACAAACATTGCATTTATATATATTATAGATATAGATTGTTATTATTATAATATAACCTGGCCAAAGAATATATGTATGAATTTAAAAAAAGACAGGTAAATCGGATAAGTGGTTCCCGCGTGATAAACGCACTAATGGACAGACAGACAGACAGACAGAGAGACATTGTATTTTATATATATTATAGATTATAGATTACAGATATTCTTTGCTACATAATATTGTTCCATATTTAATGGTTTAGGATTTGTATTGCAGAGGCACGCGCTAGCGGCAAACTTATTTCCGACATCATTCACTATTTTACGTCACTGTTCATTCTTTATGCTACCTATCGTAATAAAATATAGCCTATAACCTGGCCAGAGAACATATGTATGTTTTTTAAAAAAAAAGTGCGTAAATCGGATAAGTGGTTCTTCAGTGATAGGCGCACTAACGGACAGACAGACAGACAGAGAGACGTTGCATTTTATATATATTATAGATGACTTAATTGGCTTGTAGTAATACTGACAGAAAGTAATTTTTGACAGATATCAAACAAGTTTTACGAATATTAACGAGAATTAATCCCTTCTCAAGCTCAACAATGTTTTAAATCTAGATTACTATGAAGTACACTTTTGGTGGGCAAACTAATATGATTTTAGTGTTTGGTTTTGTAACGGCAACGGTCGCTAAAGTGCTCGCGTAAATCACGAAAGATTTCCACATCGTCTAACTTCTAACCATCAGATTTTGCCAATATTGAGAAGCGACTTCGAGAAATTGGACAATTTAAGCCGATCAGAAATAATGCTAGGCGGCCTTCACAAGCTAGAGCTCCCGATGTTGAAGAGGAAATCCTTGAAATTTTACACGATAATACTAAAATCAGCACTTGTTTAATGGAACATCAAACAGGAATATCGAAAATTAAACTAACCGGATAATTAGACAACAAACTATTCATCCCTTTCATATACAGTCCGTCCAGAAACTCTTACCTCCAGATCTTGGAACCCGTTTGCATTTTTCACAAATTATTCTAGCACCCATAGCGACTGTTCCGGCTTTTCACACTAAAATCCTGTTTACAGACGAAGCACGCTTACTCGAAGTGGTATAACAAATATGCATAATAATCATGTTTACGCTGAAGAAAACCCACATGCTGTGCAACAAAGACAGTTTCAACGGGAATTCAGTATTAATGTCTGGATGAAATTTGTCGTGAACTATTTGATCGGGCCATTTAGATTGCCAAAGATAGGTGAAGATGCTGCTATTCAGGCCACCTCGTTCCTCAGACTTAAAGACTTAAATCAGAATGCTGCTACGTATTAATGTATGCATTAACGAAGATGGCGACCATATTGAACATTTGTTGTGAAACCAATACCTTCTCAGTTGAGCGATTAAACTTTTTTTCGAATTCATCAATTTATGGGTAATCTTTTATGACCTTAGCCAGTTAGTTTTTACATTCTTACTGTTACGTCTCAGTGTATATCATCACTACACCAAACACTTTATTTTTGCACTCGACGCGCGTTTCGCTAACCATGTTAGCTTCATCAGGAGCGGTAATGTCGATGTAATCAAGAGATCAATGGAGCCCTGATAGGGACTGATTTATGTTTTATTAGAAAATATTTTTTTGAATCTGAAAATATTTTCTATATGGCTGAGATACCATCTGATATAAAAAGCAGCTCTCAAAAAAAACTGGTTCAGTCTTCTTTTTTTCTAGACCAAGGAAGGCATTCTCAGTATATATATATATATATATATATATATATATATATATATATATATATATATATATATATATATATATATATGTATATATGTATATATATATATATATATATATATATATATATATATATATATATATATATATATATATATATATATATATACGAGGCATGTTTTGGAATTAAAAAAAGACGTGCAAAGATATCGCTATAATTTTATTTTTACATGAAAGCCTGTACCTTAATCTACTTTTCTACATAATTTCCGTGAATATTGAGGCACTTGTCATAACGTGGCACCAGTTTTTGAATACCCTCCTCATAAAATTCTGCCGCCTGACTTGTTAACCACTGTATCACAAATGTTGAGGAAAGCAGTCGCACAATGATGAAATTGTAAAGCGTCTGTTTTCTCTCACCTTTTCGTCCACTTTCTGCACCAAATCTTCATTAACGACCGAAGGACGCCCACTCCGTTCTTCATCATGCACATTTGTGCGGCCATCTTTAAATGCTCTCACCCATTTCCTTACCATTCCATCACTCATAATGTTTTGTCCGTAAACTTCACAGATCTCACGATGAATATCGATCGGTTTTTACGCCTTTAGCACTAAGAAATCGTTATAACAGCCCGTACTTCACAATCGGCGGGACTCACGATTGTCGGAGGCATCTTAAACACTCAGTAAACAACGTATACAATGAAGAATCAGACTGTAATGGCGTCAGTGCGTAGACATGAGATGTAGGTTAACAGCGCGCATGCGCGGAACGCCGACCGTATCGCTGCGGCGGCGGAATCGCAAAAACGGTACTTACTTAAAAAAACATGCCTCGTATATATATATATATATATATATATATATATATATATATATATATATATATATATATATATATATGTATATATATACATATATATACATATATTATACATATATATATATATATATATATATATATATATATATATATATATATATATAATATATATATATATATATATATATATATATATATATATATATATATACATATATATATATATATATATATATATATATATATATATATATATATATATATATATACATATATATATATATATATATATATATATATATATATATATATATACATATATATATATATATATATATATATATATATATATATATATATATATATACATATACATATATATATATATATATGTATATATATATATATATATATATATATATATATATATATATATATATATATATAAATATATATATATATATATATATATATATATATATATATATATATATAATATATATATATTTATATATATATATATATATATATATATATAAATATATATATATATATATATATGTATATATAAATATATATATATATATATATATATATATATATATATATATACACATATATATAAACAAAATTAACGCAACAATCTGAAAATTAATTTATCTTTTTCTTATGTCAATTTTAAAGTTTATCGAGTATTTGAATAGTAGGCTATGCATATTTTGTTTCGTTATTCATGACAGAAATCAAAACAATTCGTTTAGATTTACAGTTTTAAAGAATTTTTTAGAAGAAAGACAATTTTCTGTAATAATGCGATAGATTTTCTTTAAAAGTATGCTTATAAATTGTTCCCTTTTTCAAAGTAATACGTTTTTGTGGTAGACTGTTTTATTTTTGACCCCGAAGAATTAAAAAAATGAATCGAACAAGGAATTTAACTGAACACGAGGTAGTGTGAGCCTCAGTTTTACTGGACGAGGGATATTGTCAGAGTTATGTTGCCAATTTGTTAGGCAAACATCGTCCCACAATAAGTCGTATGGTAAGACGGTTGAATGAAGTAGGAATTTATTCTAGAAGGCTAGGGCAAGGGCGAAAACGATGCACTAGCGACCTAGATGAACGTTTTATAAGACAATATGCTTTAAGAAACAGGACTGTCACTAGCTCTATAATAAGAAGCGAACTCGAAGCTGTTCGCAATGTCACAATTTCTTCTAAAAACAGTTAGAAGACGGTTAAATGAAGCTGGATAAACAGTAGGAGACCAGCCACTGCACCCTTGCTTACTAGAGAGAACAGAGTTGCCAGGTTACGTTTTGCTTGAAATCACAAAAACTGGTCTGTGGATGATTGGAAACAAGTTTTCTTCACAGATGAAACTAGGGTTAGTCTAAAACATCTAGATGGTCGTGAGCGAGTATGGCAAAAACCAGGAGAGGTTTTTGCTCCTTGCAATATCTCTGCAAGGATTCCATTCGGCAGTGGCTCTGTTATGTTCTGGTTTGGCATCTGCTTTGATGCTCGCACAGAGTTAGTTCCTGTCCGTACGAGATCCATGAATGCTGACTACTATCTTGAGAATATTTTAATAGAACATGTGTTGCCTTTCGATCATTTTGTAGGGCCCAATTTCCTATTTATGCAAGACAACGCTCGACCTCACATGGCTAGGGAGGTACTGGATTATCTTAATCAAGTTGATATACCGATTATGAAATGGCCACCAAAAAGCCCGGATCTGAATCCGATAGAACATGTATGGGATCACCTTAAGAAAAATGTGAAACGTTATATACCTGCACCTAGATACCTGAGGGAACTTGAAAATGCAGTTATCACAGAATGGGAGCAAATTCCTCAAGATCGTATCCAAAACTTAATTAGAAGCATGCTTAGGCGCATAAACGCTGTCATCCGAAGTAGAAGAGGCAACACACGCTACTAGTGTCCCAGTTACACCATTAATTTTGCTACTAGTGTCCCAGTTTATTTTTTTCGTTATTACATAATTTCAACGATTTTGTTATTAGGTCTTAAGAATAATTTTAATTCGAATCTTATAGAGACATTTGGTAGCTAATTCACTTTTTAAAGTATCCGAATAAGTTTTTTCTAACGTTTAGTGTAACCAATGTTCAAAAAAAATTATTAAAATTAATTCATTATAGAGAATTGTATGATTTAATATATTGTTGCGTTAATTTTGTCCAGGAGTGTATATATATATATATATATATATATATATATATATATATATATATATATATATATATATATATATATATATGGCCTATATCGACCAGTGGACGCAGAGGGCTGGTTGATGATGATGATGATGATGATGATAATGAAAGTGATTTTCGGAAAACTTGTTATTTCCTAAACTTTTATTATTACTCTCTTGAAATTACGGAGTGTAAAGTGACTGACAAGATAGACCTTGGAAATTACCGACCAATCAGCCTTCTGCATCATTTATATAAATTATTTAACATAATTATCACCTGGAAAATAAACTGGATTTCTACCAACCGAAGGAACAGACTAGATTTCGTTCGGGCTTCGGAACAAACGACCACCTATCTACCGTAAAATTTTTAATTGAGAAATCTGTAGAATACAACAGACCACTAATACTTGCTTCTGTGGATTTCCACAAGGCATTCGACACAAAATGGATAGTATTATGGATTAAATGGATAGTATTATGACCACCGACTCGTTGGTCAGATGATATTAAAAGGGCTGGGAACAACTGGTTGCAGATTGTGCAGGCTAGAGAGAGGTGGAATTTTTTAGGGGAGGCCTACGTCCAGCAGTGGACGCAAAGTGCTGGTTGATGATGACGATGATGAAAACGACTTTCGAAAACTTGATATTCCCTAAACTTTTATTATGAAAGTATAAATATTCTCTCTAAAAAATCCTGCTCTGATATTCAATAATTTTTTTTCTTATTCCAGATATTTTATAAAGTTTATAACATGATATTTCTTAAGGATTTTTTATTTGTCTCTAGCCAATTCAAAAACAATCAAAATAATGGTTTTAGAAGTTAGAAAACTCGAGGGGAAATCGGTGCAGAATAATTTACTTAGAATTTCCTAGACACCATAAGAATTATCTTAGTAATTCGCCACGTGCCTCGCTTAGAAAGTCATTATTTAAGTATGGTTAAATTTCAACTATCGGTAATTTATACTTTAGTTTGCACTAAGTGTCCCTTAAGAATAACATAAACTTTCATTTTTAGCTTGAAGTTTTGTCGTGACGAAAATATTTTAATTTCATGGGGTAGTTGTTTTCGTATCGATCGTTTGAGGTTACGTGAGTAATTCACATAAACCTACTTATCTATAAAGCACCATCCCTAGTTTCTTGATTTGGTCCAGTATGGCAGCTTCTTCTCACTGAAACTAACCGGTGCTTAACGGTTGCTTTTATGTCGTAGAGACTGGGTTCTAGCTGTAGAGAGCTGTTAAATATGCCTTATTTAATATTTTGGGCACCACCTACGTTTAGTCAGCAACTCAGCAACTGTGTTGGCCTTGCGTAGAAATAGAAAATGTTAGGTCCTAAGGACCTTGTTAAAATAAACAGAATTGAGTTGTCATTATACCAGAGAATAAAAGAAAAAAAAATAAGATAAAATAGAACATACGTTTATTTCTACGTACTTACGTATCAAACTGGTAACCTCGTATAGTACGAAAAAAAATATATGAAACTGTGATAGAATTAAATAGCCGTTCAAGTACAAGTCCGACTCGCGCAATTAGTCTTCCGTACGTTAATTGATTTTGAAACAAAAATTTTTGTTATGGAGGATCAATGACTTTACAAAATACAACCCCAAATGAGTTTTTAACAATTTTTTTTTTTCGATCTCTAACTGAAAACATGACCTTCAAATTTTTGTTTTTTTTTTATATACCAGATAAATTATTATTATTTTTTTTTATGGGTCTAGCACATGTGCTGCAGGGAAGTCCCTAAAGCGCTCCAGGATCGGCACGAGTGCGGAAGGAGCGGCACGAGTATTACAGGTAATGCACTCGTGATAATTTTGGTTCAGTCTGCACCTTGTGGAGAATATTCTAGATTTTTTTCAAAATTTTTTGATCAGTACTTTTCGAAATGAGGAGGGACAGCGATTTTTTCGCAAATTTTTTGAAAATAACACAAAGAAAAGTGTGCGCAAGTATTACAATATATATATTTTTGAACTCGTGTTTTTACAAGCTTTCCTTTGACACCCTATTCGAGGACCTGGTAAAATTTTTTCTTTTCATTTCCGGTTTATCCCCTCCAAACCAAACCAAAAACAGTAAAAATTTAATTTTCAAATCTGACGGCTAAACGGCTATATTAGAACAAATTTCAACTTTCTATGTCAAATAGTTTCCGAGAAAACCGGGTGTGACAATCGGACAGAGGTGGACAGACAGATACCGAAGTAATCTTATAAGTACGGAACACTAAAAATATATACAATTAAACTACTGTTTATGTCATAAAAAAACGGTTTTCAGTGTTATAAAATATTACTAGCCTTAAAAAATTCTTTCTTCACTCTTGATTAAAGAACTCTTCTGCTTAGGATTCTTCACTCTTGATTAAAGAACTCTTCTGCTTAGGATGGTGGACTAAAGTCCTGGTAATAAGATTCCAAACAGGCTGGCCGAGAAATCGGAAAAGCAGTAGAATATTCGAAAGATCAGATGGTTGGTAGCAAAGAATACTGAAAACCTCTTGATAGAGAGAAAATGTAGCCGGAAGAGAACTAAAAAAAAACGTTGTACCTATACCTTTTGGTTTTACCTTATCGACTCTACAGAGGTACTTGGGGGGAATGCGGGGGGTACTGCGTCAGCCCACTTTCTGTAAATAAAAAGGGTCTTTTTTACTGGGAAATCCAGAATAGGTAGGAAAAAAACGAAATAATAAAAAAACAGCTAAATGCTTTTTATAACGTGCCCCGAAATTCTTTATTAATAATTTTCCAATAAGACGTGATAATTGAAAATAATTATAAATAACCGGTCAAGTACAAGTCGAACTTGCGCAATTAGTGCTTCGTACGTTGATTGCTTTTAAATAATAGTTTTGTTACAGAATGACTTCACAAAACACACCCGAAATAAGTTTCCAACAAAGTTTTTTTCCGATCTTTACTCAAAACTGATTACCTTGAAATTTTTGTTTTTTTTTTATATACCAAATAAATTATTAATAGTGATTGCCTTAGTGATACTTTTCATTCAATCTACACTCTGTGGAAATATTCCAGACTTTTTTCAACATTTTTTGATCAATACTTTTTGAGATAAGGGGGGGAAGCGGTATGCTCACTCGCTATACCGACCTCACCTTAAATCTTCCTTCAACTTAACCGTTCTACACCTTTCTCGCTTCATGATTCTTCCGTCAAAATCTATTCCCGACAGAATGAAAGGTCTATTAACACTTGACATCTTCAAACTCCCTCGTTTTGAATACACCCTCTTCACCAACTTTCCCCTTGGCAATCTGTTGATCTTCCGTTTGATTTCTCTCTCTCTCGATGAATACTCTAAATAAAGAAGTTACTCCAAACAAATTACTCTGCTCCATTTTCCATGACAAATTGAAAAATCAATAAGCTGACTATGAAGTGATTTACACCGACGGTTCCAAATCCCTAACAGGTGTTGGTGCTGCCTTTGTGATTCATAACTATCAAAAAACTTTTAAATTACCTTCACATTCGTCCATCTTTTCTGCTGTACTTCTAGCCATAAAGGAACCCATGACATGCACACAATCAACGAATTAGAAACAAACTTCTCATTGGTCCCAACAATTCCAGGTCCTTTTGGTCAATCGCTAAGGCAGTTAGTCAAAATTTCACCAAATCCACCATACCACCACTCACACGGCCAGATAATTCTATTGCAACGACATCTGTTGAGAAAGCGAACTGGTTGGCTGAACTCTTTGATTCACATTCTATTGTCGATTTCCAAGGAAAAACACCATCTACTATTCCCATATTGCAGTCAAGGACGCCCGATGTTGTCTTCAGACCGCGTATCATAAAGCGTATTTTAATGAAGCTAGACACCAAAAAGACTTCTGGCGCTGACGGAATACCTGCCATAGTTCTCAAAAAACTGTGCGAGGGAACTAACACCAGTTTTCTGTAGACTTTTCAACCTATCCTACAGAAAGGGAATATTTCCTTCCTGCTGGAAATGTGCCACAGTTCAGCCGATACCTAGAAAGGCAAGAAGACCTTGCCAAATAACTACCGACCAGTCGCACTGCTTTCAATAATATCGAAGGTCATTGAAAGGTTATCAATCAGCATCTTCTAAAATATCTTGAAGGATTCAACTTTTATTAGCGATCACCAATATATAGCTTTCGTAAACATAGATCAACAAGAGATCTTCTTACTTATGTAACACATGTCTGGAACACTTTGGAGAATCTCAAGCGGTTGCTCTTAACATATCCAAGGCATTCGACCGTGTTTGGCACGATGGACTGTTGGCTAAGCTACGCTCTTATGGTATGTCTGAGAAGTTCTGTTTGGGGCTCTCATGTTTCCTTATAGAGCGTTCTTTGCGAGTGGCGGTCGACGGATTTCTTTCTAACACCTTCACTATCAACGCCGGTGTGCCCCAAGGCTTCATACTGTCTCCTACTCTCTTTCTCATTTACATTAACGATCTGCTGGAAAAGACCGGGAGTCCAATCTACAGCTTTGCAGATGACAGTACGCTTATCTCTTCATTCACTTTGAAAGCTCGGACATCGGCTACTCAGGCGAATATCCACAGACAGCAGGAAGTCGTAACAAAGACCTGGAAGAAATTCTATCTTAGGGAGACAGTAACCATGTGGAATTTAACGCTACAAAAACTCAGACGGTAGTTTTTTTCTAAAAAAGTTAACGTTGCTGAACCCGACATAGTCATGTCGGTGCACTCCATTCCCCTAGCATCGTCAGTCAATTTGTTGGGCGTTAATTTGGAGCAAATATGTCCTGGCATGAACATGTTGCAGGCATAGCAAGGAGAGATTCTCAAAAGTTGGGAATACTATTTCGGACAGAAAGATTTACACTGCACAACAACTGTTAATTCTTTACAAAGCTCAAATTCGACCAACTATGGAATACTGCTCCCATGTTTGGAGCTCCGCTTCCAAACACACAATGCATTTGTTGGATTCTGTTCAGAGAAGAGTTGATCGTCTGATTGGAGACCCGGAACTGTCTGGCGGACTTGATTCGGTGGAATGTCGAAGAACGGTTGACGACTTGAGTCTGTTCTACAAGTATTTTCATGGAAAGTGTTCGAAGGATGAAGCCCGCTTAATTCCTCTCAGAGCGGTGCATGTTAAAAATACACGTCGCGCTAATACTTCACATCCGTATGAGGTTCAGCTTGTTACTCCGCGTACAACGCTTTTCAAACAGTCTTTTTATATGGAGAACATCATCCCTTTTGAATAATTTGCCCAGGGCTGTGTTTTCCACAGAGTACAATTTACAGCGATTCAATCGCTTTTTCCGCACACATGCCGCTCTTGGGGCGCTTTAGGAATTTCCCTGTAGCACGTGTGCTAAACTCATTCCATATTCCAAATTTTTAATCGCTTCAGACTCTTATAGCTCTCTACTAGCCATCAAGCAAGCTAAATCAGAGGATGCATACATCAGACAAATCATGGACCTCTTATATGTTGCTAGGAACAACAGCAAATTCTTCATCCTATTTTGGATACCAAGTCACTCTGGCATAGCAGGCAACGACAAAGTTGACGCCCTAGCTAAAAATGCCACCCTATCAGGCACCATAGTACAGGGCGAGAATCACTCTAGGGACTATATCAATTCCTAATCACATGAATTTAGAAAACTCTTTCAATTACAGTGGGATCTTGAGGACACTAGTAACAAGCTCTGGGAGCTAAAATCAGATGTTCATCCCCCTCTACACCATCTCTCACTGAATAGAAAGGAAAATACTACAGTTAGAAGATTGGTCATTGGATACACTTTTCAGACCCATTCTCATCTGCTGAATAAGGAAAATCCTCCCATCTGTTCCGTTTGTCTCTCCCCTCTCATAGTAAAGCACATCTTTGAAGCACATCACTTCTATGATTTACGAAACAAACATCGTATACCTTCTAATTTGAAATCGGTCATATTCACCTATAAATCCGTCCACAAACAAATCGACGAATTTCTAAAAGACATCAACTTCAGAGTATAACCCCCATCACTCTCGGGCGCTAAATGACCTAGGTAGTCGATGCGCCCTACCCCCTTAAATAAATCAAATGAAATCAAAATTTCTTGGTGGGTAATTTTCGAGATAAAAAGGGGACTGCGATTTTTCGCATTTTTTTTTAAATAATGCAAAGACAAATATGTGCAAGTATTACATTATATATTTTTGCAGTCGTGTTTTTACAAGCTTTCATTTGACATCCCGCTCCATGATCTTGTAAAATTTTTGTTTTACTTTTTTCACTTCCGATTTCACCCCCAAATCTAACCCCTTAAGTCAAAATTTAACTTTCAAAACTACACGACTCTGATGAGACCATCAACTCCTATATTAGTGTCAAATTTCAACTTTCTATATCAAATAGTATCGGAGAAAAATGGGTGTGACAGACGGACAGACACCGAAGTGATCTTATAAGTGTACCGTATGGAGTGCTAAAAAAAAACAGGAACATACCTACAGCAGAGTTTTCTAACTCAAAAATGACACAGAAAATTGCGATTTTGGGATTCAGTGTCTTAAAAAAACAGGTGCAAAGAATTAAGGTAAAACATCTAACGTTGGGCTCTCTCTATCGAAAATTAATCCCGCTCTGTAGCTGCTCTGCCTGTTGAAAATCGTTGAAGGTTCCAACGTTTACGAGGGTATATCCTATAGTACCACTGAAAATCGAGCAGAAATAGCAATATTTATAACCAAACAGTTCCGAGTTTATAGTGGACTACGACAAGGAAATATTACACCCTCTTACATACTATTATTAATGTAAGGAAACTTTTAAAAAGCTACTCAAACAGGCTTTTTGAGTAGGAATATTTATCTAAAAATCTAATGAAATTGAGGTGTTTGTGTTATTACCAGACTTTTCTGATATAATGATAATAACCCTGTAGCTTAATGTAAAAGAATAATAAAAAATAAACGCTACATCAGCTTGCACAACTCTATAACACGATATGTTATATCGTATAAAGTATCCTACAAAAGTTATTTTTTTAAAAAGCCACCTTGAAAAAGTATTAAAAAGCCCGGTCCTAGACTAAATATGCAAGATTTTCACCGCTTTATTAACCGCTATATCCAGGATCCTGTATATTTTCTACTTTCTTTCAAACTTATAACTTCGGTAAAAACTCGTCACATAACACTAGAACTAACTTGGGAATGTGGAATCTTTGGCACAATGATACTACTCAGTATATATCACCACTACACCAAACACTTTATTTTTGCACTCGACGCGCGTTTCGCTAACCATGTTAGCTTCAACAGGAGCGATGATTGACCAGTCAATTGATTGATTGACTGGTCAATCATCGCTCCTGATGAAGCTAACATGGTTAGCGAAACGCGCGTCGAGTGCAAAAATAAAGTGTTTGGTGTAGTGGTGATATATACTGAGTAGTATAGCACCAGAAGTAAAAAAATCGCCGTTATTACACTCTGGTAATCTTTGTAGCTAGGAAATTGATTCATTTCAGCTTACCTATTTGTTGTGAAGTTAGCTACTTCTCCAAATTTGAGGGTGCCACCCAAGGAAAAATCACTTAGTAAAAACTGAAAATAATACCAGCCAATAAATCTATTCTATTCATTGATAAATATTTCGAAAATTATATGAATACAATATTTTATTATAAAAGTCACCCCCAAAATCAACTTCATAGCACCATTTTACAAAAAAAAAATCGATTTACGATACGCATACCAACACGAAGAATAGTCTTACAATTAATATTTTATAAATACAGAAATTTTTGGAAATAGTAATATGAACTGCTATGAAAATGTAAACTGCAAAGCAGAAATATCGTTAAATTAGAAAGTTTGTAACGACATTGGTTAGTACTTAGATGGGTGACCACTTGATAAAGCCGAATGATGTTTTTAAGGCAAGCAGCTTAGACGCTAGTAGTAGTTATTGTAGAAATATCGCTCGTAGTAGAATTACTGAAAAAAATATTTTTGGTACCAAAACATACCCTAAAAGTACATGTTTTGGTGACGGATAATAATTTATCCCCACCAACGTCTCAGTTATTCTTCATTGAGGAGAGGAGGTAAACAATAAAAAATATCGTTAGGAATAACATATAATCTTGAAAGCTAAAACTAAATAACAAACAATTAATAATTTTAGTGTCGTAAGATATTCTTTTTTTTTACAAATTAACAATTTGCTGAGGTGGTTTGATATGAAATTATAAAGTTTAATATAAAGTACAAAATCTTTCGTTTTGAAAAAAGTGTAAGTTAAAATTTCGAATGCTTTTTATGTTTACTTAATATAATTACTTACCGCACGTGGACGGTCAGTAAACAATTTGTGATTTAAGAGTTTTATTGAACTTTTTTAATTTAATTTGTGGAAGTAATAATGCAAAAAATAAGATATCTATATAGGGTAGAGGTATATAAGAAGCTTATTCAACGAATTGTTTGGCCAAGTAACTTATTTTTCAGTAACTGGTCAAATAGACAATAAAAATATGATTATGTTGTTCAACGTCACATATAATATATATATATATATATATATATATATATATATATATATATATATATATATATGTATGTATATATATATATATATATATATATATATATATATATATATATATATATATATATATATATATATATATATATATGTATATATATATGTATATATATGTATATATATGTATGTATATATATATATATATATATATATATATATATATATATATATATATATATTATATATATATATATATATATATACTAGCCGTGCCCGCGGCTCCGCTCGCGTGGGCTTGATTCACTACTATCGTCACTGCTTATTCCTTATGTTACCTAACGTAAAAAAATATCTGCCATTATTTCCCCTTATGTCCCATTATTTCTCTTTATCTCACATTATCTCTACATAATTTCCATTATCTAAGCTTATCTCTGCTCATCTCCCATTATTTCTCCTTATCTCCCATTATTTCCATTAGCTAGACTTATCTCTGCTTATCTCCCATTATTTCTCCTTATCTCCCATTATTTATACCTATCTCCCATTATCTCACCTAATCTCCCATTATCCCGGCTTATCTCGACTTATCTCGCAATATTTTTCTTTATCTCCCATTATTTCTCCATATCTCCCATTATATCACTTTATCTCCCATTATCTAGGCTTATCTCGACTTATCTCGCAATATTTCTCCTTATCTCTCATTATTTCTCCTTATCTCCCATTATCACACCATAACTCCCATTACTTAGACTTATTTCTGCGTATCTCCCATTATTTATACTTATCTCCCATTATCTCACCTTATCTCCATTATCTAGGCTGATCTCGACTTATCTCGCAATATTTTTCCTTATCTCCCATTATTTCTCCTTATCTCCCATTATCTCACCATAACTCTAATTACTTAGACTTATTTCTGCTTATCTCCCATTATTTCTCCTTATCTCTCATTATTTATATCTATCTCCCATTATCTCACCTTATCTCCCATTATCTAGGCTTATATCGAATTATATAGAACATATCATATGAGAGACGTTGCATTTTATATATATTATATCCTTTGCAACATGATATTGTTCCATATTTAATGGTTTAGGCAGTATATTGCAAGAGAACGCGCTAACGGTAGCCTTTTTTCCGACTTGATTCACTATTATCGTCACTGCTTATTCTTTATGTTACCTAACGCAATAAAATATAGCCTATGACCTGGCCAGAGAAGACGTATGTTTTTAAAAAAAAAATACGTAACGCACTAACAGACAGACAGACAGACAGAGAGACGTTGCATTTTATATATATTATAGATACTCGTAGATAACCTGGCCAGAGAACATATGTATGTTTTAAAAAAAAAGCACGTAAATCGGATAAGTGGTTCTCCAGTGATAAGCGCACTAACGAACAGACAGACAGGCAGACAGAGAGACGCTGCGTTTTATATATATTCTAGATATAGATTATTATTATTATATAACCTGGCCAAAGAATATATGTATGAATTTAAAAAAAGACACGTAAATTGGATAAGTGGTTCTTGCGTGATAAACGCACTAATAGACAGACAGAGAGACATTGTATTTTATATATATTATAGATTATAGATATTCTCTGCTACATAATATTGTTCCATATTTAATGGTTTAGGCTGTGTATAGCAAGGGAACGCGCTACCGGCAAACTTTTTTCCGACTTTATTTACTATTATCGTCACTGCTCATTCCTTATGCGACCTATCGTAATAAAATATAGCCTATAACCTGGTCAGAGAACATATGTATGAATTTAAAAAATCACGTACATCGGATAAGTGGATCTCGAGGGATAAGCGCACTAATGGACAGACAGACAGACAGAGAGACGTTGCATTTTATATATATTATAGATATAGATTATTATTATTATTATTATGTAACCTGGCCAAAGAATATATGTATGAATTTAAAAAAAAGATACATAAATCGGATAAGTGGTTTTTCGCGTGATAAACGCACTAATGGACAGACAGACAGACAGAGAGACATTGCATTTTATATATATTATAGATTTATAGATATTCTCTGGTACATAATATCGTTCCATATTTAATGGTTTAGGCGGTGTATTGCAAGGCAACGCGCTAGCGGCAAACTTTTTTCCGACATCATTCACTATTTTGCGTCACTACTCATTCCTTATGCTACCTATAGTAATAACATATAGCCTATAACCTGGCCAGAGAACATATGTATGTTTTAAAAAAAAAAGTACATAAATCGGATAAGTGGTTCTCCAGTGATAAGCGCACTAACGGACAGACAGACAGACAGAGAGACGTTGCATTTTATATATATTATAGATATATATATATATATATATATATATATATATATATATATATATATATATATATATATATATATATATGAGGCATTATTTGTCAAGCGGGACACTCTTCTCTCCATTACAGATTTTAAGATAGGAGGATCTGTAGGGGCTCAAAATTTTTGTCAAGACGTGTACTTTAAAACTCCGTTTGGCGATGTCTGAAATTCAATATGGCGTCGCAACATGGAGGCCATAATCAACTAAAAGGTGACTTTTAACAAAAAAAAGTTGCTTAAATTTATCATAAACATTTAGTTTAAAGTGTAAAATGGAAAAACCAGTTATTTTTTCATATTTTGGGTGTGCCGATTATAAATTCAATTACAGAAATACAATTTGACATCTGTCAACTGCCAAACCCACTGTGAAAACACCCAAAATAACATCAAACCCGAGTTTTACGTTAAATACGAAGTTTACCTAGAATTATTATATTTTCGGGTTACTGATTACAAATATGATCTGAGAATTACAAAATTGACAGCTACCAACTGCCAAATCCACTGTCAAAACTGACATAATAACTTGAAAACCGGGTTTTACGTTTAATACCGATTTTATTCACAATTATCATGTTTTTGAGGTCATTTATTATAAATTGATTGTAATTTGACAAAATAAAAAAATTGACAGCTACCTACTGCCAAGTCAACTGCCGAAACTGCCAAAGTAATAAAAGAAGCGGGGTATAAGTTGAATGCGAATTTTACTCCCAAATATCATGTTTTCGGGGCCACTGTTTACGAATATGATGTCAAAATTACAAACTTGATAGCTAGTAATTGCCAAATCAATGGTGAATTCTAACAAAATCACATTGGCAACGAGTGAAATATGGATTTTACTGTAAGTTATTTGGTTGTCTTTGTCTATAACGTGGTAAAGCCAATATTGTGACTATGACATAGGAATTACAAAACTGACAGCTGCCAACTGCCAAATGTACTATCAAAACTGCCACAATAACATAAAAGCTGACGTTTTCATTAATTACGAATTTCACTGTCAATTAATTTTTTTTTGCAAGGAGGCTGATTTCGAAGTACAGGATAAACTTGCTAAAATCACATTCAAACTATTAGAAAATGAAGCTTGAATACTGCTAATTTTGATGTAAAGTTTCCTATCTAAGTATTTCAAATAGTCCAGACTAAATAATTCAACTTAAACTCTTTCAAATGTTCCAAAAAGGACAATTGACCATTAAGTGGGTAATACTAATATTGATGACATTATTACGGAGTATTACATTCTTGGCACATTGTTTGGGGGGAACATCGGAATATCTGAGCAATATCTAAAACAGAGGTTATGTTCGCAGCCGCCATTTTGAAAATATTGACGAAAATTAATTTTTCCAAAAAACAGGGATTTAAAGTACATATAAAAATTGCACGACTTCTGTTGAAAACAGGTCGATTTGAGTGTTATGAGGATTTGAAAAAAATAATTTTTCCAAATAACTACCCTAGAATTTTTCAGAATTTTCTTTCAAATTAGAAAATTTTTTGGGAAAATCAATTTTTCATCCTCTCTAAGTAACCAAATCTGAAAGAGCATCCTCGAAAATAGTCGGGTATAAATTTTTATAACGTTTCCATTACCCTAGCATTATTGGCAATCGATCAAATATGACCATGTGAATACCCTTATTTTGGGCGTTAATGGTTTAAACGTAAAACTCGTTTTTAAGTTATTATGTTAGCTTTGAGAGTTGATTTGACAGTTGGTAGCTGTCAATTTTTTTATTTTGTCAAATTACAATCAATTTATAATAAATGACCTCAAAAACATGATAATTTTGAATAAAATCAGTATTAAACATAAAACCCGGTTTTCAAGTTATTATGTCAGTTTTGACAGTGGTAGCTGTCAATTTTGTAATTCTCAGATCATATTCGTAATCACTAACTCGAAAATATAATAATATCGGTAAACTCCGTATTTAACGTAAAACCCGGGTTTGATGTTATTTTGGGTGTTTTGACAGTGGGTTTGGCAGTTTACAGATGTCAAATTGCATTTTTGTAATTGAATTTATAATCGGCACACTCAAAATGTGAAAAAAACAACTAGTTTTTCCACTTTACACTTTAAACTAAATGTTTATGATAAATTTAAGCAACTTTTTTTTGTTAAAAGTCACCTTTTGGTGGATTATGGCCGCCATGTTGCGACGCCATATTGAATTTCAAAAATCGCCAAACGGAATTTTAAAGTACACGTCTTGACGAAAATTTTGAGCCCCTACAGATCCTCCCATCTTAAAATCTGTTATGGAGAGAAGGATGTCCCGCTTGACAAATAATGCCTCATATATATATATATATATATATATATATATATATATATATATATATATATATATATATATATATATATAGGCTGAAAAGTCTTTGATCTGACACATAGATGTAACCCTTTTCAAAAAATCCATATGATTTTTAGCAAGTACCAACCTTTAAACGATACGTGTCAAAATTTCATGACATTTTGACGATTAGTTACAAGTACTGTGTTTTTAGTGACGCTACTTTTAATATTTTCAAAACAATGGAAAAAATCGAATTTGATATGTTCGGTAAACACTGTTTTTTGATGGGAAAATGATAAGTGTTACGAGGACTACCCCTGGAAAATCACTCATCATTTACTGGTTTGCTAAATTTAAACGAGGTCGTACAGATACAAATGATGTTGAACGCTCTGGACGCCCAAATGAGGTGGTTACATCGGAAAACATAAAAAAATCCACAAAATTGTTTTGGATGACGGTAAAGTGAAATTGCATGAGATAGTTCATACCCATATTGGACATATTTTGCATGAACATTTGGGCATGAGAAAGCTCTGTTCGAAATGGTTACCGCGTTTGCACACAGTAGACCAAAAACAGTAACGTGTTGATGATTCTGAACGCTGTTTGGACCTGTTTAAGGGCAATAAAAAGGATTTTCATGCGATATGTGACAATAAATGAAACATGGATCCACCACTACACATCGAAATCAAATCGGCAGTCAGCTGAGAGACACAACAGTCAGCTGGGAAGGTTTTCGCTTCTATATTTTGATATGTGCATGGAATAATTTACATCGGCTATGCTCAGGGGGGAAAACCATCAATAGCGAATATTATATAAAGCTATTGGTGCGTTTGAAGGCAGAAATCGTAAAGAAACGGCCCCAAATGAACAAGAGAAAAGTGCTCTTTCATCAAGACACTGCCCCGTGTCACAAGTCAATGCCTATGATGGCAAAATTGCATGAATTGAAGTTTGAATTACTTCCTCATCCATCATATTCTCAAGATTTGGCCTCCAGCGATTCGCAGACTTCAAAAAAATGTTCGCAGGAAAGAGATTTGAATCACCGAAACTAAGGGCTATTTTGAAGACAAAGACAAATCTTTCTACAAGAAAGGTATAGAAATATTAGAAAAGCGTTGGACTGATTGTATAGCTCTTGAAGGAGACTATATTGATGAATAAAGTCGAATTTTGCAAAAAAAAAGTGTTTTAAGTAGCTAGACGAAAAACTGTGTATGTATGTATACATATACAGGGTGTCCCAGTATTCCATGTACATGGTACTGTGGATTTCTGGGATGAAAATATGCCCATTTAACCCAACTTACCTTAGTCCAAAAATTCGTAATTTTTGAGATACAGGGTGGCACAGTTATACTTTTATTTTCGTTTTTCTTAAGTAGCTTTCTTAATAATTCTACTATTTGTACAAGATCCAGCGTTAAGGGGTTTTTTGAGATGAGAAATCGAAATCATCTCACAGTTTTGTTGTAAATTGTAGGGGGCACCACTTATTGCCCTGTGTATATGTTTAAATTGTCATAACTTTTTTATACCACTCTGTATGATATTTTTAATTAAATATTCGTATTCTTCACCATCTCTTCATCTAGAATATCTCTCTTGGTAAATGTTGCTCCAAGCAACAGTTTCTGAGATAGTGGGATGTTTGTTTCGATTTTTTAATTCCATTGTCAAATTCGCAAATGCGTTCCGTTTTATATATATATATATATATTATATATATATATATATATATATATATATATATATATATATATATATATCTTATTACTGTTGTCAGCCTTATATATATCTTATTATTGTTGTTAGCCTGTTTGCCTTTAGGCATGCTCCAAATTTCAAAGACTATTTTTTTGGACCTGTCCTAAGCCTGGATGAAGTGTGAAGGAACGCATTTGCGAATTTGACAATGGAATTAAAAAATGGAAACAAACATCCCATTATCTCAGAAAACTGTTGTTCGGAGCAACATTTACCAAGAGAGCTTTTCTAGCCAGGGGAAGGCGGAAAATACGAATATTTAATTAAAAATATCATACAGAGTGGTATAAAGAAGTTATGATAATTTAAAAGTATACACAGTGCAATAAGTGGCGCCCCCTACAATTTACAACAAAACTGTGAGTTCATTTCGATTTCTCATCACAGAAAATCCCTTAACACCGAATATTGTATAAATAGTACAATTATTAAGAAAGCTACTTAAAAAAACTAAAATAAAAGTATAACTTTGACACCCTGTATCTTAAAAATTACGAATTTTTGGACTAAGGTTAGTAGGGTTAAATGATCATATTTTCATCCCAGAAATCTATAGTAACTCTGTGTACACGGAATAATGGGACACCCTGTATATATATATATATATATATATATATATATATATATATATATATATATATATATATATATATATATATATATATATATATATATATATAACAAACTTAACTATAACATTGGGATTGCTCTTTTTTAGGTTCAGAGTGCAAATAAAAGTTGTTGTTGCATTATTTCGTCTACTGAATTTTATTTTAAATTCTCGAGCTTTCGTCTGTGTTTACAAACTTCTTCAGGAGATCTGTAAGAGAGAAATCAAGGATTAAATTTCAAGGAAAAGAGTAAAACAACACTTGAAACTTTACTGTTGAATAATGGCTATCCAATTGCTCTTCTAAGAAAGATCTTTCAAAGTGGGACACAGGTCAGAACTATCACAAACATTGACTTAAACCATAATAATGAAATAAAATTTGCTAAGCTACAATATATTCATGGCCTATCACAGTCAATTACATCTCTTTTCAAAGGCACAAATGTTAAGATTGCCAATTATATATATGTCAAAAAAATGAACGTTTTCTATTCCACTAAAAAAGATAAAACTGATAATTTTCAAATGTCCAATATAGTATATGGCATCAAGTGTACATGTGGATCTGTGTATGTGGGACAGACCTCACAAAAACTCTCAAAAAGAGTAGCACTACATAAAAGTGACTGTGCAAAAAAACCAAACGCTACAAGCCTCAGTTTACACGTCAACAACCTCAATCACAAGGTGAACTATAACGAGAGTTTTATCCTAGCTACTGAGAATAACCTATTCAAACGCAGCTTTCTAGAAATGTGTTACATGCATTGCTGTGATAACAGTCTAAACCACAAAAGGATATTCAGGGTTTAAGTTCTATATACACATATTTATTTACACAGAATTTAACCAAAGATATTAAAGTCAATGAGGCCTTCAAAAAACGTAATTAAAAATTTCTCTCTAATAAAATTCAATATTTTGACTATAACAGTTGAGTCTATGAACTCTTTTGTTATTTAATTCATATGTAACTTTTCCCTTATAATTTTGATTTTTGTATTCTGTGTCCTATTTAGTAATTTAATCTAATATATTCAATAAATGATGTAAGGATAATTTTAAAAAAAATTTTAAAAATTTTAAAAAAGAAAAAAAAAAAAAAGAAATGAAATTTGGGGTGGACCGATATAGGTATGGTACCGATGGGCCACCGTTTTAGTACTTTTATCTGTCATTTAGTAATATTGGTTTGTACAATTCTGACACATTGTAAACTGTCCATAACCTTAAAATTTCAAATTTTAAAAAAACGACTTCTGTCAAATCAGTTATCTGTGATGGCACGCCTAAAATTTGTCTGTATGAAAATTAAATCTTGAATCATCCGGCTAATTTTAAACAAATTTTAAAAAATTTAATATGTAAAATAGTGCCCTTTCATTGTGTTAGTTTGCTACCATGTTGAAGCTTTATTTTTTTACCGATGTCTTGGAGAGCAATCACTGATACATTTTGTAAGTAAAAAAAGACTTTTGTAACAGTAACGAAGTTCATAACCCGATATAATTTACATAATTTAATCCTTACGATCGGTGATTTCTCTCTTACAGATCTCCTGAAGAAGTTTGTAAACACAGACGAAAATTTGAGAATTTAAAATAAAATTCAGTCGATGAAATAATTCAACAACAACTTTTATTTGCACTCTCAACCTAAAAAAGAACAATCCCAGTGTTATAGTTAAGTTTGTTTGTTACCAGTAGCTCTTTTACTGTCCTTCAGTATATATATATATATATATATATATATATATATATATATATATATATATATATATATATATATATATATTCTTCTTCTTCTTCGGGTACCATGACCGTTGGCTGCCATGTTCATGATGATCGTTTATTGACAGCCACTCGGAGAAGTTGAACCGTAGACTTCCCGTACTACTGCCTCAAATTTTTCAACCACGATATTCTCCTCCTGCCTGGACCACGTGTGCCTGGATTTTTTCGCTCTACAATCAGATTTAAGATTTCGTATTTTTCTAGATTTCTCATAATGTGGCCAAAATATCCTAATTTGTGTAGCTTGATAGTCGTAATTACCTCTAAGTCTTTGTCCATAAGAGTGTGAAAACGCTGTTGTTACTAGTTCTGTCCATCCAACTGGTCTTCAGTAGCCGTCGAATGCCCCTAGAGGTTTAAGTATTGCTTCAGTAAGCGTCCATGCTTTCATAACATACAAGGGAACGAGAAAGACATAGCAGCGTACTATTTTCATCCGTAGTTTCAATGATAGGTGGTGTTTAGTTAAGATTTTGTTCTTCTTCATAAATGCGGCTTGGACCTTCTCCATTCGAATTTCTACCTTCACAATAGGCTCCCAATTGTCGCTGATACATCATACACGAGATACATCAATTTATTAACTCTTTACCTTTGTGCCATTGACTACAATACAACCATCTTCAATATTAGATTCTTTACTTATTATCGTATACTTTGTTTCATTGCATTGAATCCTAAACCAAATGATGTATAAGTGTCAGTTATTTTATCCATCAGTAAATTCTTGCCGTTATTAGTGATAATTAATGTATCATCGGCATATCTGATCTTATTTATGTTAACGCCGTTGATGTTGATTCCTTCAGTAGATGCTTCATTGAATATAACCTCCGAATAGAGGTTGAACAGCAAGGGCAACGGAATACAACTCTGACACACTCCCTTCTTGATTTTAATTTCATCCGATAGTTGATGCTCCAACCGTACTTCAGCTGTCTGATGCGAGTACAAATTGACGATGATACGAATGCCCTTGTCATTTATACCGGTCGTTTTTAAAGTCTCTAGAAGTTTTTAGTGGCGTACCTTGTCAAAGGCTTTTTCAAAATCGGAATACAACTCTGACACACTCCCTTCTTGATTTTAATTTCATCCGATAGTTGATGCTCCAACCGTACTTCAGCTGTCTGATGCGAGTACTAATTGACGATGATATAAATGCCCTTGTCATCTATACCGGTCGTTTTTAAACTCTCTAGAAGTTTTTAGTGGCGTAGCTTGTCAAAGGCTTTTTCAAAATCAGTTGAACAAAAGAACACATTCTGGTTGATATCGCGACATCTCTGGAACAATACCTGGATACCAAACAATTCCCTCTAGTCTATAATCTTTAAAAACCAAACTGTTTCCAATTCTTTCTTCAAACTTATATATCCTGCCATGCATCACTCTCAAAAATATTTTTAATATATATATATATATATATATATATATATATATATATATATATATATATATATATATATATATATACAGTAGAACCCCGATTAACCGAATCGCGATTATCCGAGCTCCGGATTAACCGAGCCAATCTAAGAACCTGATTATCCGAAGTACACGCGTCTATGCTGCGTATTAACCAAGCTTCTAAAATATGTATGTACATATTTCCATTTAAAATCGTCGGGGTCTTCGGGGAATCCCCCTGGCCCGTGTGAAGGGTTTCCCTATTTATGTTTTTGGACTCTTTCAGCATGTAAATTTGCGTGAATGCGGGACGTTATAGCGATTACTACGGAAAAGTACGAGTATACTCACATAATTTATTTGGTTGGAATTCTGGTAGTTAAGTGTAATTAATACGAACTGCTTTGTTTGAATTTTTGTTTGTCGTATTATAATGGAGCAAAACAAGCGTAAAAGAATCGTGGTTCCTATTAAAGAAAAATTAAAAGCCATCAGAAGAATTGAAGCAGGAGAGACAAAGTTGTTGCATGAGATTAGGGAGTAGGTGAGGTAACATTTTGAGATTGGAAAAGAAACCGCACAAAAATAGAAGAGTGGTGTATAAATTAAGCATCCTCGTCCTCAGGAAGAAAATCCATGAAAACCGGCGATTATGAAAAGGTTAACGAAGCCTTATTCATATGGTTTAACCAACAGAGATCAAAAGGTGTGCTTTTGTTAGGTCCAATTTTACAACAGAAAGCAATAACGATTAGTAGGCAATTCTCAGAGATAGATCAGTTTACCGCCAGTTCTGGATGGCTTGACCGCTGAAAAAAACGGTACGGTGTACGAGAACTGACTGTATGTGGTGAAAAACTTTCTGCTGATGGGTCATCAATTGAGAAGTTTAAGCAGAACTTTAAAAAGCAAATCGAAGATTGTGGATACACATGTGATAAAATTTACAACTGTGACGAAACTGGTCTAAATTATAAAATGCTTCCATCAAAAACATTGGCATCTCGACAGGAAAAATCAGCCTCTGGGCACAAACGAAGAAAGGAAAGATTAACTATAATGGTATGTTGCAATGCATCTGGCAAGCACAAAATCCCACTGATGGTGATTGGCAAGTCTGCAAGTCCAAGAGCTTAAAAGGCATCTCACCCAAAGCCCTACCAGTCTATTACAAAAGTCAGAAGAGCGCATGGATGGATGCGACCTTATTTACTAACTGGTTTGAAGAAGAGTTCGTATCGTCTGTGACTAAATTTTTGAACAGAAACCGTCTTCCTATTAAAGCAATTTTGTTAATGGATAATGCCCCCTCTCATCCTGGAGAAGAACTTCATGTGGGCGAAATTATTGTAAAATTTTTTCCTCCAAATGTAACCCGCATAATGCAACCAATGGATCAAGGCATCCTCGAAAACATTAAAAAAAATTATAGGTGTTTATATCTTGAACATCTGTTAGAATACACAGAAAAGGAGGATATTATCAATGGGATGAGAAAGGTTACACTGAAAAATGTTATTTACTGGGTAAGTCAAGCTTGGGATTCTGTGCGTACTACCACTATTCAAAAATCTTGGTCACAAGTTATTGATTTTGAGGACTATAATGAAGATGATACTCCATTAAATGAATTAGCTTTGAAATTGAAAAGCCATGGAGAAATGTCCTGTTCAAATTTTGACAGCGAGATAGAAGAAAAAGAAAAAAGTTTATTTGGATTAATGCAAAAATTAAAAGGTTGCGAAAATGTGACAAGAGAAGATGTCGTTGAATGGATTACAGCAGATGATTTAGAAGAGGAAATAAGTATTGAATAAGTATTGAAGAAATAACGAATGCAAAGGCATTCGTTAGGAAACCGAAAAATCAGATGACGATGACGATGACAAAGCGGCGGTGGATGAACAGTCTCCCATTAAGATCTCTCATCAAGAAGGTTTTGCTTCTTTAGAAAAAGCTTTGAGGTATATCGAACAACAACCAGAGGCAACCCCAGCGGATTTACTTCTTCTTAATAGACGGAGAAACATTGCAGCGAGAAAAAGAAGATTCAATATGAAACAGAAGCGCATAGATACCTATTTCACTGTTTTATAATGTATGTACCTACTTATATGTTAACAACGTTAATACATCGGTTTAAAGTATTGGTGCTTATTTTTTGAATGAATAAAAAACAAATCCGGATTATCCGAGTTTTCAGTTACCGAGGTTCTACTGTATATATATATATATATATATATATATATATATATATATATATATATATATATATATATATATATATATATATATATATATGTATATATATATATATATATATATATATATATATATATATATATGTATATATGTATATATATATATATATATATATATATATATATATATATATATATATATATATATATATATATATATATATATATATATATATATATATATGTATGTATAAATATATATTGGGTAAAAGAAATTAGTGCATATCAGCGAGCGAAAATGTTTTTAAATTTTATTTACTTCCATATTATATTTTGTCTATTTTAAGATCAAAAGAAGAAATTATTGATTTTCAGTTTTAGGGTGCTGTGTATCATTTTATCACAACACACCGACTTAACGAACAATCGGCAGTGTAATGATGACGAACAAAATTACACTAAACAATCATCGATAATTGTCAATAATTACCCTCGAGTCACGGTGCTATTAAAAGCTTTTTACGATAATTGTATTATAGGTTCAAGTCACCCCTTTTAGAAGACACCAGAGACGTATCATTTAAGAGTATATGAAGGAAGTCAGTAAATATCTTTGGTCGATAATGTTAAGAAACCTAGAGCTTCCCACATTATTTCTTCCACCTGGTAATATTATATTTTAAGTAAACTTCCCACTCTCAGGTAAATACGTCTCTCTACAAAATGGTCAGTATAATTTTATCACAGAAACAAAAAAGATATTTTGATCTAAGACCGATTGAGTGAAATGAATAAATATTAGGATTAAAAATGTGGAAATGTAGTCCTTGGTCAAATAACAAAATTGTTGATATTTTCTTCCTGCACCAATTACACCGCTAACAAAACAGAATGGTAATCTGCTATCTTGTGGTAAAATATGCATGTAAGCACAGTAAACATAAAACACTGTGACTCGGCACCTTTGATCTTAAGCGGTTCGAGTTTCTAATGATCACATGGCCTGTCGCCATATTGTTGGTATGATGCCCGCGAATTTTTGAAATATTCAAATTCCTTCTTTCCATAAAAATCCTGTTCTGTAGAATTAAAATGAATTTTGTTGACTGAAAGGAAAAGAAAAACGAGAAAAGTTTTTTTTAGAAACATTTTTTATCAAGTTCTTATTAAAACAGACATACATATATTCTTAAGCTCATTGAGAAACATTGAATTTCTGAAATGCAGGCTACATTCTCTATATATGTTATATAGTTTTTCAATATCGAAATTGATACCGGGTCGGTCACATAGTGATAACCAAAATTCTGCCCTGAATACAGAAAAACAAGTACAAATAAAATACGTCTCTAATATAAAAACACAATTATCATAATCTTTATATAATCTATACTACACATATTTTTACAAGCACTAACCGCACACAACAAAAACTTCCTCTTGACATCTTTTTAGTGTTCCATACGGAAAACTTATAAGATCACTTAGGTGTCCGTCCGTCCGTCTGTGACACTCGAAACTATTTGACACCGAAAGTTGAAATTTAGTACTAATATAGGATTGATGGCCTCATCAGAGCGGTGTAGCTTTGAAAGTCAAATTTTGACTTGAGGGGTTAGTTTTGGAGGGTGGAATCGGAAATTAAAAAAAAAAAAAATTCTGAGTCATCAAGTCCGGTGTCAAATGAAAGCTTTAAAAATATATATAATACTTGCACACACTTTTTTGGTATTATTTTTTAAAAATCGCGAAAAATTGCTGCCCCCCCCCTTATCTCGAAAAGTACTGATCAAAAAATTTTGAAAAAATTCTGGAATATTTTCCACAGGGTCTAGATTGAACGAAAATTATAATAAGTGAGTTATTCGTTTTCAATAAAGATCGGAAACAAACTTTGTTGAAAGCTCATTTGAGGTGTGTATTGTGAAGTCACTGATCATTTTATACCTCCGTGACAAAAAATTTTATTTTAAAAGCAATCAACGTACGGAACATTAATTACGCAAGTTCAACTTACACTTGACCGGTTATTTATAATTATTTTCGATTATCATGTCAAACGAATCATTTATTTATTGGAAAATTATTAATAAAGAATTTCGGAGTACATTATAAAAAGATTCTCCTTGAAATCCAGATGTAACCACAACCCACGACCTTGTTGTTGGTATGATAGGGGACTCTTGCATGATAAAATCCGGGACCTAATTTTCTTAAGCATCGCTATTTTTTTTATATTTACTGTGACGTAAGTGTGTTGCCACTTATAAACATTAAAATGTCATAAACCATAAGCGTCCGAAATTTCTCTACCAATTATTTGCATTTTTAGTTTTAATCACCTTTATTTTCTATCTCTATACAACAGTGCGACCTTTTTCTAAAATATATTTTATTACATGTCTTTTTAACTTTACAATAAGCTATATAAATCAACGCATTTCATAGTTTAATTTAATGAGTAACTGATGAAACTAAAAATCTTATTTGTATGATAAAGGCCTAAACGAGTACAATTAACAATTCTTAAGAACTAGAAATCTACAGTGTCATAAAACTTAATGATTATAGGTACAATAAAATTATTTGGGATTTTAGCAGTTATTGGAATATAATTAACCAAAGTACTTATCGGTAGGTAGGTGCCTAAGTACCTAAATATGCAATAAAAATATTCTGTGTAAGTAGTAAATAAAACAGAAACCTATAATATGCTTTGTTCAAATCACAAAAGACCGGGGCAAAACTTTTAGTTTTGCCCCGGTCAAACTTCGCGGAGTCTGTAAATCTGAATTTTCCTTGCGAGAAAAAACAATGACACTTAACGTCCACGATACCCTAGTGCATCAACAGCCAACAAGCCAACAATTATGGAAACCTGTGCCAACATAGCTGGAGTTGGACCAGCAACTATTTATAGATTTCTCAAAGAAAGAAAGCGAACTTCAGAATCATAAAGGAAAAGAACCCTTAGAGGTCGATGAAGACTTTAAAAACGCAATAAGAAGAAAAGTACACCATTTTTTTATTAAGAAAGAAATACCTACACTACATAAAGTTTTGCAAGAAATCAGAGAAGACCAGATTTCAAAAAATGGAAATTATGGAAAGTCCTCCATAACCTGAATTTTCGTTGGGAAAAATACAATAGAAAATCTGCTCTTATCAATAAAACAGAAATAATTTGTTGGAGAAGAGAATATCTACGAGCAATCAGAAAATTTCGAGCCGAAGAAAGAAATATTTTTTATTTAGATGAGTCTTGGGTTAACGAGGGACACACAGTGAAAAAATTCTAGGTTGACAAAAACATTAAGAGCAGGCTAATTATAGCCCATGTTGGTAGTGAAAACGGATTTCTCGACGGTGGCTTCTTGGAATTCGAATTAAAGACAAGTAAAAATTACCATTAGGAGATGACGGTCGATGGTTTTGAGGAGTACTTCCAACAAATGATTGAATGTATACCAGCAGAATCAGTTATAGTATTAGACAATGTCCCATATCATTCTCGATTATTAAAACGACTCCCAACAAATTCATGGAAGAAAGTGAATATTCTTCAATGAAAAAGAGACAAAAATCTGAAGCTTAAAGATGGTACGTTAAAAGCGGAACTTCTCAAAATTGCGAAACAAAACAAGACCCAGCTCAAGAACTATGCAGTCGATGAGGGAACGGGATATCACAGTGCTCAGATTACCTCCATATCACTGAACTGAATCCCATAGAGCTAATTTGGGCACAAATGAAATGTTTCATTGCAAGGGAAAACGCCACGTTCAAACTTCAAGACGTAAGGCAATTTTACTCGCCGAAATAGAGAGGATAATTGGAAAAAGAAGAAGAAAATAAAAAAATTTTGGTAATAAATCTTAATATTTCTATAACTTTATTTTTAAGATAATTTTATTTATTAAGTACTAAAAGCACGTTACGCTCTGACGGCTATGCTACCGATGAACCCTAATTTACATTTTATGACTCTATTGTATAGCAAATGTTTTCTGCCTAAAATGGGGTGAACCCTTAAAAATAAAGTAGCAAAATCCAGTAAAATGCATAAGAAATCTCTTTTTTTTTGGGCTCACCCTAACATGTATTTGCATCTACAATGAAATAATTATGCTATCAGCTCCAAACAAATGCACTTTAATTTTTAGCTCACATTGGAATAATATAATTAACAGATTACGTTTTAATAGAGAATAATTTGGTGGAGGGAGATGGATATGGGGATATTTGATAAAAGACAAATAAACTAGGCTTAACCTTATATGTCAAATGAAGTTAATTAATCGAGTAGTTTCATTTAAACTTACCTTTACAATATGTGGCAGTTCTAGCTCAACAGTATAGTTATGGCTTACCCTATCCAAAGTCTCGGTTTCGATCCCTTGCAATTACGTAATGTTGATAAACAGCAGGCGGAAGGAGGCTGCTAGCCTCCCCCTACGAGTAAAGATTATTCCTAAAGTACCTGATGGAAAAACCGTCTGGCATGCTATTAGTGGGAGACTTCTCGGACTATAAAAGACTGACGATGAAGACCCTATAGAAACCTAAAGTTTGCTTTCGAGAACTGGAAGCCGATCCCTAAGGAAAACTACAGACGACATGGTCTTGGTCGGCGGCAGCTTGAATTGAAAGGCGGACGAGGTAGATGTCACTCTTGGGTGAGACGCAAGTCTGCAGTTAGAAGGATCGTATGCCGTACATTAATTACATTAATTCCCAAAGACTCTTATTGAAAATTGAAATTGGCAGTCAGTCGTGATTTATAGCAGAAGAGGAGTAAAAAGAATAAGACCGTAGAAACAGCAGATAAAGAGTATAATTTTTGATTATGTGATTTAGATTCTACTTTAAAGTCATATGCCGCCTAGCTAACATTACCCAGATGATAATATGAGATTAGCAAAAATGAGCTTTCTGGTTTGTTTGCTTGGCTATAAGTCTCATCAAATTTTCATGAAAAAAATAAATATACTATAAACGATACCATATTGTTTTCCTTCTCAAGTTGTTCATCTCAAATTATCCTTTGCATCAAACAGTCTTCTCCTGAACTGTGCTCTCTATCCCTACTATGCCCTAACCCCGGATAAATTATGCAGGCCAATATATCCTTAAATAGTACATTAGTTACATTTCAGTAAATCTTAAATTTTATATTGCTATGTCACCTTGTCAGCACAGTTTTTTTTTATTATTTTTACCCATCTTTTTGTGACAGTTTTTATATTAAATAAATAAAAATCTGAACATTTAAATTTAAGCCCGAAGTTCCGGGTCTGGATCTCGACAAAAGCCTGGCAATCCATATGGCGAAGTGAGGGGCCAAATTGTAACAGCGTAACCCCTCGTCCTAACCCACCCTCTGACATTTTTTATATACCGTCTGCCACCCTAAGGCGTAGACATTTTACAGTGGAACAAAATAACTAATAATCGGTTCAATTTAAAGATGCTCGTAGTTTAGCAGGATTTATCAAGATTTGACTATATGTTTAATTACATCTGTTCTATTTGGACAACTTAATATAATCAGCACAACTAGACCGACAAAATCAAAAGACCTACAAAAAAAATTAATGGGCAAAATAATAAATAGTGTCAATGAGGTCAATTGCGTATACAAAATGGGAGGAAAAACTATAAAAATATTGTGCTTTCCTGATGATGCAATATTAACAGCAGAAAATGAAGATGGCTTACAGCGACTAATACATCGTTTCCAATGCATAGCAGAAACTTACAACAAGAGAATATCAGTGGAAAAAACAGAATCAATGGTTATAGCTAAAGACCCCTCAGATGTAAATTAGCCATCTATAACAAAACAGTAGCACAGCACATGCACTGCACATACCTTAGAGTACAGCTATCGAGCTCAAAAAATCTATATTAAGAAGTACTTAATCAGACAAGAATATCATGATTGTTTAAGGGACTTAATATGGAAAAAAAATGCCTTCATGTGTACAGAAAGCAAAGTGCGTATGTATAGAACCGTGGTAAGACGGGTTTTAACGTATGCAGTCGAAACAAGAGCAGAAACATCTAAAACAAAAAACCTCCTGAGAGCTACAAAAATGAAAATACTGTGCACTACCAAAGATAGAAATCTGAGAGACCAGGCACGAAGCAAAAACTATACTAGAAGAACTCAAGATTCAAGACATCGTCCATTTTGCCAGATCAAGCCGTCGATATTGAAGGGATTACGTAAGTAGGATACCAGCTAATAGTTGGCCAAGATGGGCAAAGGATGAAAAACCTGAAACAAGACGACCTCCCTGTCGACCACCAAAAAGATGGCACGAAAGCTGCACATCTACCTCACAAGAGGCTAAAGACTACCTTTTTTTATAGGAAGAAGAAGAAGAGTCCTACGAAAGAGTGACACGGGACTAGCACTATGCTTCTAATTGGGTTTGGCTAAATTTACAAGCTGCTACAACATCATTTCAAATTAATATTACCTGTCTGATTATAATTTCACTCACCTTTTGTCACACTCTGAAGCTACAGTTGAGACCAACAGAACCTTGATTTAATCCCAATACGCTCCCGCACTATTTTAATCTAGACCAATAAATTGGAAATTGTTTACTTTTATAATTTAACTCACAACCCACCAAAATATATTCATAATATTTTATATCTCTATTGTCCTATGAATACAAGAACAGCATTTCCAATTTATTATGAAAATACTGCGGTATTCTTTATAAATCTTTAACAATAAAAAAACGAAAATTTTTTTAAAGGTTTGCGTAAAAATCTTGCCACTACAAGTCAAAAGTCACTCTACAGCATGTTTTCTATCAATGTAATTTTAACTTATTGTTTTTCTATGCATGCATGGCTATTTGAAATAATCTACATAAAAAAATTATTTATTCTTGATTTCTTGTAAGAATATTTTATAAGTTCCACTTAAACCGGCAATAGAGGACAAACTTTTTATTTTTCCTGATATATTAATCTTAATACTATTAACAATTGTATATCAGGAAATGGCATTGTTTTTAACACTTTCCTAGAACCTGAAACTTCAGTTGTACAAGATACGTTAACAAACATGTTCCTGTTAATTTTAAAAACCGGAAAAGTGAAAGTCGGACTCGCTCAATTACTGTTCCGTTCGTTGATTGCTTTTAGAATAAAAATTTTTTTGTTACAGAGGTATAAAATGATCAATAACTTCACAAAAACACACCCCAAATGAGTTTTCAAGAAAGTTTTTTTCCGATCTTTACTGAAAACTGATGACCTTGAAATTTTTGTTTTTTTATATAAATAAATAAAGGTTTAATGAACTCGTGATAATTTTCGTTCAATCTACACCCTGTGGAGAATATTTTGATCAGTAATTTTCGAAATAAGATGGAGATAGTGATTTTTTGCAATGTTTTAAAAATAATACAAGGAGAAGTATGCGCAAGTATTATATTATATATAGTTTTGCACTCGTGTTTTACAAGCTTTCATTTGGCATCCCACTCGATGACCTCGTAACAAAAACTTTTTTTCACTTCCTATCATCCCCAAAATTAACCCCTTCAGTCAAAATTTAACTTTCAAAACTACACGGCTCTGATGAGGCTATCAATTCCCATATTAGTGTCAAATTTCAACTTTTTATATCAATTAATTTCGGAGAAACGGACAGACAGTCACCGAAGTAATCTTATAAGTGTTCTGTACGGAACACTAAAAATGAACTCTCTAATTACAAATTTTTAAAAAAGAAAGTTTAAGTCTTGCAGTTTGCAAGTTTCTTACTCGCAGTACTCAAGTTACATAGTTCAAGTCTCACGCAGTCCTCGTTTCGCATGATTACCTTGAAATACTAGAATTAGAAGCTCATCTAAAATACATATTCAAGAAATTTTCGGTATCATTGGATTCATTCGATGAAAAAAAAAACAGTGCAAACTAATTTTTATGATGAATATTTTCCGCCTTGTTTCTGGTACTGAAATTATGCGGAGGTCTAGTGGATCATTTAATCATTTTTAGGTCTGATAGATTGACCAACTGGACATATTTTCTGCCACAGAGTGTTTCATGACTTCCACATCGTTGTCATTCTATAATGACAACCGTACAACTATGATAGTTATTTTACTCATCGATTGAAAATTTATTTCTTCCCAGCGACTACCATCTCGGATACTAAACCACTGTATTCTTTTGAATGATATTTCATAATTAAAAGAGAACTTGAGTCTCGGTTGTGTATTCATATAATATTTAGCAAGTTGGGGAGAGAAAATACTATAAGGGCACTTCAGAAAAGACCCTGTGGGCCTTTTATGCTACCACCATTTCCAATTTAGAAGGCCTATCTGATATTGAACCACCGAAACGTCAATATTAATAACAGCTTAATTGTGTGATGTGTCCATTTTTTTTCAGCGGGGATAATGCGTGAAAAAAATTTAATATGAGCTTCCGGCATTTTTCAATAGAATATTTGTTCTGATGGAGGGTTCCCGTTATTATTTAATTAAGTTATTTTAACTTAAACATTAACCAGGGTGTTCGGAAATTATTTGAAAGAATGCTCAAAAGTACGAAGTTCGTATTAACGTTATTCTAGAAAAAACTCTATTTCAACATCGTTGTTAAATTCCAAATTTTACCTTCGTTTCAACTCATTTACTATAACTATCTAATGCCAATGCCTTGTTCGGTGTCAATTTGCTCTTGCAGAAATGTCGGGATCAGCGTAAGGATGTGTTCGTCTGCTTTGTCGACTATGAGAAGGCTTTCGATAAGGTTAGACACGACAAACTAATATCAATACTACAACAACTACAGCTGGATGACAGGGACATTTAAATAATTGAAAACCTATACTGGGGGACAAACAGCCGAAGTTCGCATAGGAGAGTTGAAAACAAATAACATAATAATTAGGCGCGGGGTCCGACAGGGCTGTGTCCTGTCTCCACTCTTGTTCAACCTATACTCGGACAGGATTTTCAGGGAAGCATTAGAGGATGTGGAGCTGGGTGTTAAGGTTAATGGGGTTGTGCTGAGCACAATAAGATATGCTGATGACACCCTCATTATGTGCGATAGACCGGACGGTCTGCAAACTATGGTAAACAGAATTGATGAGGCTGGACGGGGTCTGGGCTTGAATGTCAACGTTGGCAAAACCAAGTTTATGGTGTTTAGTCGAAGCCAATATGTTGATGCGAAGCTGACACTCAACAACTCACCGATAGAGCGGGTTCATAAATTTAAATATCTTGGAAGTATAATAACAGATGACTTGCTTGGATCCCGACATAGAGATAAGATGCAGACTTGAAACAGCTCGTACAACTTTCAGAAAAATGAGCACTCTTCTATGCAATGACAATTTGAACCTCAAACTGAGGCAACGGATGGCCAAATGCTATATCTGGTCAGGGTTGTTGTATGGAGTGGAGTGCTGGACCATAAAAATAAGCACATTGAACCGACTGGAAGCTTTTGAAATGTGGATCCACCGTAGAATGCTTCGAATACCGTGGACTGACTTGCTGACAAATGAGGAAGTCTTGCGTAGAGCAAACTCTGAAAGACTGTTGATCAATACTATAAAATGTCGCAAAATTGCTTATCTCGGACATATACTACCTGGAGAAAAATACGGTCTTCTCCAGCTCATCATGAAAGGAAAAATTGAGGGAAGGCGCAGAGTTGGTAGAAAACAAATGTCCTGGCTAAAGAACATCAGAGAGTGGACAGGAATCCAAAGCGCTGGAGATCTTTTTAGATTGGCCGAAGACAGACAAGCACTCTCCATAGTGATCACCAACGTCCGGGCGACCGGATATGGCACATGAAGAAGAAGATCTAATGCCAATATTACAATTTATTTTAAATTATTCTTTTTTTCTTGAGATTCAGACCTTTTTTGTGTTCTTCTATATTTTAGTGCTACTACATGACGGGCTATTAGAAAAGGTCACCAAATACTATTAATAGATTAACCACAACAAAATTTATTTATAAAAGCATTAGCGATATTATGATTGTGTGATCGTTCTGATAACAGGCCAATAAGTACTTGGAATTTTGATATATATCATTGACAGTGTAGAATCTGTGCCAAATTAAAATATGAATCTTCTTCTTTAGCCTGTGTTCATCTACTCTTGAATATAGCCCTCTTCCAAAATTTGCGTCGTTTGATGGTCGTGACCACCTCCAAATCGTTGTCCAAGGGAATGACAACGCTGTTGTTACTAATTCTGCCCATCCAACTAATTTTCAGAACATCACACATATCCCGAATGCCTCCAGAGATTTAAGCTTCCATGTCATATAAGAGGACCAGAGAGTCAGCCGCCTACCATTTTCATCCGTAGTTTCAATGATAGGTCGTAGCTAGTTAAGAGAGATAAATGAGGCTCGGGCCTTTTCTATTCGAGTTGTGACTTCTATAGTCGAGTCCCATTGGTCTTTGATATTGCTACCGTGATACATCAATATATCAACTCTCTGAGCCACTGACTGTAATACTTCTTCTTCCATATTAGATTGTTTGCTTATAACCATATATTTTGTTTTATTTGTATTGAGTCTTGAACGAAACTGTGTAAAAGTGTCAGTTATTTTATTTATAAGTTTTTGTAGATCTTCCGTTATTAGTGATAATTAATGTATCATCGGCGTATCTGATGTTATTTATATTAACGCAGTTGATGTTGATTCTTTCAGTAGTACCATTGAGTACTTTATTGAATATCACCTCCGAATAGAGAGTGAACAATAAGGGCGATAGAATACAACCCTCACGCACTCCCCGCTTGGTATTAATTTCATCCCACAGTTGATGCTTCAACCGTACCTCAGCTGTCTGATGCCAGTACAAATTAGCGATGATACAAATGTCTTTGTAGTCTAGACTGGTCGTTTTTAAAATCTCTAGAAGTTTTTTATGGTGTACCTTGTCAAAAGCTTTTACATAGTCAATTGAACAAAGGAACAAAGTTGACACTGAGACATCTCTAAATCAACACATGATATTGTTGTTATTTCTGCTACTTTTGTTTTTTTTTTTGCGATAATGAAAGTTACTAGATCATCAAATACTACGAGCCGAGCTAATTCCTCTATTATAAGCTTGATTTGTTCGGGAAATTACTGCATATATTTTCACTGTTATTTTCTATGGTCCTTTTTTATTATTTTCTATAATTCTTTCAGTCCTCTTTAGTATTTTTTATGTGTTAGTATATAGAATTTATGCCCACGGATAACATTAAACACATTTAACTTTCCTAACTTTTCAAGTTTTTACTAATTTTTATTTTAAATATTCTAAAATGTTTAATTTTTAATACTCCCAATATGAGATTAGCAGTTATCAAAAAGGCTTAAATCTATTTACTGAATCTGGTTGATGATATCTCAAGGTAAAATGTGTCGTCGTAGATAATCAATATTATACAGCAGCATTACCATGGGTAAGGATCAGATCGAAATATAAATTATTTTATCTGCGGGTGATGCTGATACACGTCACACGTTTGGCGTCTTCCTATTTCGACTTGACTGATTTTAAATTGGACGAAGTTTGTTCGACGAGAAAATTATATGACCCATACCTGCAGGACTTCCCAGTTAGGTAAGCAGAAAAATACATTACTGCAACGTAACATGTAATCTCGATTTCTTGGAGGCATTATCATTTATGAAATTTTTAAAATTATAACTTAAATCGTGTGCATTTTAAATTACATAGATAAATTTACTAAATTGAAATATTTTCTTCATATTTACCTCTGCAATGTAGAATTTAATTTAAGATTCAGGGAAAGGCAGCTAAATGTTATATGAGAAACTCACTATTACTGTCTTATTGAAAATAAAAATTTTTATGAAAAATCAGCAGGGTGGTACTACAGTGAATTTAGCTCCAACTGAGAAATTTGTAGTGTTTTTAGATTATAATATTTCTTTAGAAAAAAACGGGAATAAAGGAAAAATTCACCTTTAATTATTCTGTCCTGTAGAGTCCTTGTTTTTATATTCTAAGTCAAGGCTAGTTCAGGTCAGTTAGAATTTTGTTTAAATAAATTTCTAAACTACTTCTGCCTCATTTACTAAAATTTCTAACTTTAAAATTGATCTAATTTTACAAATAGACGCTTAAATTGACCAAAGCAGTCGTTGGCCAGCAAAGTTAAGTTGATGTGTAGTACGATGCTTTGTTATACCTCACTGAATCCATGGAAATAAAAAAATATATTTTAAAATTTCATAACCAATTAATTTTTCGACCTATTCTTCAGTTTCTGTAAGAAGAAAGGATGTAGAAATTCTGAAAAAAAAGATTGTTAAGACAGTCAACGTAGAAATTCAAATTTATCCCAATTTTTTTCTTAAATTAAGCTAAAATGCCTACAGATTGGAAAACTGGTATAACAATCAGAAGATTCAAACAAGGGCAAAAGATGTCACCTGAAAACTACCGCGGAATAACACTACTAAATACCAGCTTAGAAGTATTAACAAAAATCGTATTGGAATAAATGAATAAGGATATTCAAATAAGAGAGGAACAACAGGGATTCTGCAAAAATTGATCGACCATAGATTTCATATTTCTAATCAAGCAGATAATGAAGAAAGATAAAGAATTTAACAGACCTGCATATATGTATTTCGTCGACATGACTCAAGCCTTCAATAGAGTACAACTAGCAGATATAATAAGAATATTACAAGAACAGCAGACAAACCACAAACTTATAAAAATCATATATGACATTAACACAGAATGCTAAATAATCATAAAAGTGGGACATCTATTGAGCATAGAAGTAAAAATAACCGGTTAAGTGCAAGTTGAACTTGCACAATTAGTGTTCCGTACGTTGATTGTTTTTAAAATAAAAAAATTTTTTACGGAACACTAATAAACGCCGGAATAAGACAAGACGATTCACTTAGTCAGTTTATTTTCAACCTCGTCATGGACAGACAAGTAGAGGATCTTTCAGAAACTAGAGGGTACAAAATATGCAAGACACTCTTCCACATAATCTGCTACGCCGATAACGCGGTCCTTATCTCCAATTCCGAGGACAACCTTCAGAAGATATTTTACGCGTTCAATTTGGAAGTAAAAAAACTAAGGATGATTATTAGCACAACCAAGGCAAAATGTATGATAGCTTTAAAAGAATTACTAAGATGTAAGCTGAAGATCCAAGAAAGTATTATTGAACAGGTTAATAATTTTAAATACCTGAGACCAATGATAACAAGCGACGGAAACTGAAACAGGGAAGTAAAACAGCAATCTATGAAGGTATCACTAATAGCAGGTTGCTTGACGGAAATAAATACCCCACAATGGAAAGCAAAACAAGGTTATACAAGACAACAGTGAGACTCAATAGCACAAATGATGAGGATAATAGAAACGAAGGTGATTAGGGACATTCATGGAAAAACTATCTACGAGCAAAGATCTACAAGAACTAGATGTAAGAAATATCCAAATCGACCAGAACCAGAAGAAATCAATTGAATAAACACGTAGATCGGAAGGTGAAAAGAATACTGGACGTCCATCTCGGAAGAGACCTAATGCAGATAAAACAGGCAGTATGCCTACTTATATGACACACCATGTAAGAAAAAAGAAGAAGAAGAAGAAGAAGAAGCTAAATATTGACAGCTCATTTTTGTTAATGTAGATAGTATATATAGAAATAAAAATATTGAATAGTATTTTTTAGTATACCTAATACTTTTATATAAAATAGAAAAAATCTAAACAATATTCATTACAATAAATAATCTTTTTTAAAACTTAATTTAATACGAAGCAAAACAGCTCCGTTCCTTAATAACAAGAAAACGCTTGAATTAGTATAAGCTCCCACGTTTTGTTAACGGTAACCTACCCAAAAAAATTTAGAATTAATTAATAGCAGTAGTGAATTGTAAAAATAGTGCTGAATGCTGAATAGTCAAAACTATTAAACAATAAACACCTTATAACTGACCTCACTTTCTTTTTAAAGTATAATTAAATATATTTTATACAAACCTAAAATGAAAAGTTCAGTTCGATCAGCACTTATCTATCAACGACCAGTATGCCAAGCTGCCTGTTGATAACTTATAAATGTTAACCCATCTCAGAGTGGATTAGGCCTCTTGTTTTTCCTATCTAAAATCAGCAAACCCATGTCTAAAAAATTCAGAATTTCCTTAATTCAAATGTACTATAATTACCCATACTCTGTTTCTTTCATAGTAGTACTAATATTAATTTTCATATAATAAGCTGGACGATTTTAAGTTATGCCATATCGTGCGATACTATTTTCAGCTACGACAAATGTAACTCAAACTTTTTTCAATGCATAATAAAAAAACAAAGTTTAAAATATGTATAACAACCCACTTCGTTCAAGTTAATGGCGACTCAATCACTAGCTCAGAATTTCTGCTCGTTCGAATATACTCTAAAGTAAACACGCGACAACCTTAGGAAATAACAGGGAATGTCTCTTTTACGATTCAATTGAATTGAAGATTATAGAGAAAACTAGTTATTATTCATCTATGGATGTTCATTTATAACACTCCAAAAAATATAAGTATAAAAAATGTAGATAATGTTTTTAAAACAAACCGGATTTTTTTCAACTCTATTTTTAAATACAGGTCGCAAGATATCATTAAATTATGACATCAGATAAATGATCAAAATCTTTTTGCTGTCTCCTCATAAAACACAAAAAACAAAACATTAACAAAGAGTTGTAAACACAGGAAATTTAGGAAAATTATCAAATTTAACCTTATCAGTCTTTTCAGTCTTGATGGATGCATTGAGTAAAAATTTGAAATGAAAATTGACAGGTAACATACATTTCCGATATGCAGCAGATTCAAACATACAGACAAGTTCACGTCGCGCTTAATGAAATTAGTCGTGTAACAACTGGATTCATGAAAACCACACCTGTCTCCATCCTCATGATGAGGAGCCATATAGTCCAAGGAGGTTCAAACAAATATTGGATGAAAGAGATCCACTGCAGAACTGGTATGCAGACTCTGCCATAGAAAAATCTCTTGAAAACAGTCCCAAAGCATCTATCCGATTAACTCAACTGTTACCTTATTTTGTGGTTTTTCTTTGGTAGATACGAAAACGCTGATCGAGCACGTAAGAAAAAAATGTTTTAATTTCCAATTACAGCGACAAATATTTTTAAATTTATGTCCATTCAGCGATTTTAAAGGTAAACTGGAAGATTACTACTCTTGTAAACAAGAACTTCCTAAATAGTGAAAATATTTTGCCAAAACATTTTTATACGAAAATTAAACAATAAAATAAGAGCAAAATAAGCAAAAGGCAAAAAACTTGCCAGTGAAAATCACGCTATATTATATTCTTTTAGTATGTTTGTGTTTTGGCTTTTTCGTCACCTAAAAGCGTTTAACTCAATTAAAGAAATGCGAGGAACCCATATACTGTATATTTGTTTATATGTTTTGGCTTAACGAAAAAACCCATAGACGGCACATTGTTACAAAAATTATCTTATTGTCATCAGGTCATATTTTATTTCATAAAATTCCTAAATAATGGCGCAGTTGTGTAGACAACGGAGGTGAACGTAAACGTGTGCCTCCTACGCACTTTTGAGTTAATACCCTTTGAAACCAACTGCCCAACGAGCTCCTAGAATCTAGATTTTTAGGGCTTTACAGTATAGGAAAATTGCATATTTTAATAAATTACCTTAATACTATATTATATTAACAATATTATCAATATATTTTCTATTTTCTCACTTTTTGCAATCCTTACAATTTCCTTCTACTTTCTCACATTTTTTTTTTAAATGACATTGCTATTTTCTCCTGTTTTTCTAATATTTTTATTTAATGAAAATTTTGAAAGATGTTTTCAGTTTGTCCTATTGCTCTGTTATTTTATCTAATTTTTTAATTTTTTCATTTCTTAAAGTTTCCTCTTTTTTTATTTTTTCTCCACTTTTCTCTTATGTGTTTTTCCTGTCTTTTTTTCTTATTCCTTTCTGTTTTCCCATTTGCATTTTTTATTATTTTAATAAATCGTTCACCATTACTTCCGGTTTTTTCTATTTTTTCCATTTTTCTCATGTTTCGTCATCTATTTCCAATGTTTTCTTTTTTCCTTCTCTATTCTTTTCTTTTATTTTTCTATTCAAATTTTCGCCAGTTTCGTCTTTCTTTTTCCTGTCCTTTCCTTCTTAATTTTTTTTCCTTAGTGTCTCTCTATTTCTTATTCTCCTATTTTATTTTCCAATTGAGCTGACAGCAGCAAAAAGAAAATTTGGTAAAATAGGAAGAAAGTGGAAAAAACAAACAGTAAAAAAAATGGGAAAACCATGGAACATGGAATCAATGGGGGATATCTAAGACAAATTTTTGAAAAATAGGATCAAATAGCAAAGAATGACGAAAACATTGGAAAAATAAGATAAGAGAAAAGTCGGAAAAATAGCAGTGCCAAAAAATTTAGAAAAGTGGGCTAAAAGTAGAAAAATAGCAATAAATAATCAAAAAATAAGGAAGTTAAACAAAAAATTGTTATTAAACAATCAAATTATCATCTGAATTCCGATGTAAATAAAATATACGACATGATCTTATTAGGATAACTTGTTATAACATATGCTCATGTCCGGTAAACTCTTCACACGCTAATCAGAATTTTCCCACGCTTGTAAGCTGTCATACACTATTGAACTTAACAACGACATGTAAGGGACGGTGATAATGAAAAATCGGCAGTTGGTGATAGAGATTTATTCTACAACATACATAACTATGGTAAAAAAATCTACTCTTTATAGAACAGACAATTAGCCACATACGTTTATATTACCTTAAATTAGTTAATGTACTTTACTGATTTTAAAAAGTTTTGTTTTTGTTTCAATTTTTTGCCTAATCTGGATCAACCTGTGCTTAAGTAAACAAAAAACGTCCATACTTCCAAAACAATAGATCTTAATCCTCTTCTTCGAGCAAAAAAGCCATTATTTTGGCAGCAAGTAAAAAGGGCACTGGCAGTGTTTGGCTAAAGTATACTCGCATAATTTTTCTTCCAAAATTAAGTAAAAAGGTGACAGGTTGGTAAAATTAATTATGGAGAACGTGAGATCATTAATAAAGACAAATTAGAAAGAAAAAAATTAGAAACAGTGGAGTGTTTCTCTTAAAATAAGTGGGTTATGTCAATTAATTATCCTAAGATAAAAAGTATAGAGTTGCTAACGTATAAAAATAACGACTGTGTAGATTTTTTATACTTTCACTGACAGGTCTCAGTTACATGGATATTTTAACAAATCTACGCTAGGGTAGACCGGAGATGGTGGATGAATCATTTCTTACATTAATCCGAGACTGTAAGTGTTCACAAGTTATGCATTTTTTATCTTCTATCTTAACATTTCGGATAAAAAACATTGGAGACATTATATGTCTGTTTTCTGTTACATTCTAAATATATTATTTTTCAAGATCTAAGAAAGTGATTTGGCGAATTGACGCAATAAAAACATTAAACGATCGTTAGGATCTTGGCACTTACCTGGCCGTAACAGGGCCGTAATTGATGTATATATATATATATATATATATATATATATATATATATATATATATATATATATATATATATATATATATATATATATATACACCTCCCTTTCAATCTAACATTTTATTGGCTACTTCGTGTTTATAAATATAAAGAATATTCTTCATTTTATCTGCAGTATTATACTGAAATAGTGTGTATTATAAAGTTCAATAGTGTCTTAAAATGTCCGAAGCCCTTTCCGTCAGAAGCCGCAAATGTTTGCCCGTTGAGGCAAAAGTGATAGTTAAAAGTGTTTATTTAAAGTTAGTGGAGCGAGGCCGCGAAAAATACATGATGGAGACATCAGCTTTAGCAAGCATCCCCAAGAGTAGAGTTTGGAAAAAAGACAAAGGTGTGTCGAAATGTATTGATTTCTGTCAAGAAGACTTAATCCGCCGCAAAATTTATAAAATGTAGGCAGAACATAAAGTTCCTACGTTATTGTCTCTTTCACGGAGGCTGTCCGAGGATAGTTGTGACATAAAATGTTCCACTACAACTTTATGGCGTATTCTACGTCGTTTGGGGTTTTTGTTCAAAAAATTAAACAAAAGGCAAATTGTAATGGAATCACGGCGTTTACAATAACTCAGAACAGAATATCTTGAAAAAATAAATACATCTAGATCGAAAAATCGAACGATAATCTACCTAGATGAGACTTGGTATGACACCCACGACACTCCCAATAAAGGATGGATTGATAAATCAAGAAAATGCCACACGAAAGCTCCATCAAATAAAAGTAAAAGAATAACTATTTTACATGCGTGGTCAGAAGAAGGCTGGATACCAGAATGTCTATTTCTAGTAGCCTAGAAGACTTCAGATTCCAGCTTGGATTATCATTGTGATACAACCGCTGAAGTTTTTGAAGATTGGCTTCAAAACAAATTAATGCCGAATATACCACCAAATAGCTGTATTGTGATGGATAATGCATCCTATCACAGTCGCCAAATGAATAAAGCACCAAGTTCCAGAAAAAGGAAAATACAAGCCTTTTTGTGCCAACGTGACATATATTTCCAGGAAAGTTATACAGTTAAACAATTGTTAGAAGTTTTAAAAAGTTACAACTTTTCAAAGGAATATGTTTGTGATAAAATTACAAAGGAAGCAGGACACGAAATAATTCGGCTTCCACCATATTATTGTATCTTTAATGCGATCGAGTTGATATGGCATAAAATAAATTCTAATATACGTGCTCTCAATAATACACCTACTTTAAACAGTAGTGTGATTGAATTGATAAAGACAGAAGTCAAAAATGTAACCGTTGAAGACTGCAGAAACTGTATTCAGCACGTCAAAAAAGTTGAAAACTCATATACTCGTAGATGTATGTACATAAATATAAATAGTTTAGAACCTGTAAAAAACTTATTATTGATTTACAAGACAGTAGCGATGGCAAAATTAAACTAGATATTAATTAATAACTAAAATTGTAACAAATGTACGCGAAGACACTGTACACTGTTTTAATATATTTGTGTAATTACTATATTGTATATTATTCAGTACATAAAACATTAAAATTCACAATAAAATTTTAAACCCAACAATTATACAATCAGGTATAGTGCGGCCCTGCACGATACCTTGTCATTAAACAACCATAAATTATTCACTTTCGAGTCTTGTTGAATTTTGAATGGGTTCAGATAGCTAAGTCACTTTGTTAGATCGTGAAAAATACTATACTATGTCAGGTTTTTGGGAAGACATATTCCTAGTCTCTTGATGTTTCCAAAAATTTGTTATTAAATTTAATTATATCAGGTAGAATTCATTTTATTTATATTTTTGCCAAAATTTCCTAGTTGGTAACATTATCTGTATATTTTTATTTTCATATTAAGGGTAATGTTTTTAAATTTACAGATTAACTAATTGGATCAGACAAAATCTTAGGTATAAAAATAAGCAATAATGTTTTCGCTTTTAAGCAGTTTTCTTACGTACTCTTAAGTGTTTACTTCCAGCAAATGCTTATTTCGAGATACTAATGATTTTTGGTAATGAAGGGCCAATAAATATAGTTTATGTTATATGACAATATTGACATAAACAAATTTTAATATGTACCAATATAAAATTTTTAAGGAATTTCGAGATACTAAACACGCTAGGAATCTGTCCCCCAAAAATTTGATCTTGGCCTAGAGAATAAAAAAACGGACTCTAGTGGTTTGTGCAAGAAAAACTGCGGTCATTAATCCTTTTTCATGCGATAAGTTTTTCGCATTACGTCACATCTAGTAACGTATTGTTTGAATGGAGTGAGGGAGTGCGCTGTTACTATGTGTGATTGTTTAGCTTGTTTAATTATTTACGTTGTTAAGAACAACGTGAATCGCTTTTTCCGCACATGTATCGCTCCTGTAGCGCTTTAGGGGCTTCCCTACAGCACGTGTGCTAGATCCATAAAAAAAAACCTCTGTACATTTACTAAACTGTGAAGTTTCGTTTACTAAGATAAAATCACAGAAATAAAGGTATTGTTATTATTTTACAATTATTTTAAACAATACGCTCAGAAGAACGGAGATCGGAATCAGCATCCTGCGAGCTTTCTAATGACAGAAATATAGTGCTGATCAAAATATTTGTTTACTATTTTACAAAGCATATATCCAATCGGTAAGGTAGTACGGTAGCATATTTTGTGGATCTGCTGCCAACACTCATCTCAATAAATTAGAAGTAGTAAAAAATAAATGGTTAAACTGTGTGTAGGATATATAAAAAGCACACCGACAAATGTGTTAGAAGTAGAAACAATAGTTCCACCCTTAGAACTCAACCGAGTAATAAATTCATACTCAAACAGACCGGTAAAAACAGCGATTTGGTCAACAAAATCCATGATCTTGCAATTTTAGGCTTACCTAATATTGGATAAAGAAAAAAATACCGTTACTAACACTAAGTTATTTATGGACAACAGAATTCCGAAATGAAATTCATCAGTGAAAAATGATGAACTATTTTAAAATTCCATAGAGTTACTGTGATAATTGCCCCGAAGTCATTAGAGAGGATTCCAAGGAAATACAAGAAATTTACAAGCAAAAGTTCACAGTATGGGCGGATCAGGAACAGATTTTTACAGGCGGATCATTTTTATCATCCCAATAAAAAATTTTATAGTAAATGGAAATAGCCAAAAAATTCATCCATTTTCACAGCTGAATTATTTATTCGACAAGCAATAAGTTACTCTATAAATTACAAACAAAACAAAAATTCTATAATATTTTCTGATATCAGAAATGAGTTAGGGGCAATAAAAAATGTGGCAACTAATGCAAATAAAATTATATAGTCATCAATAAAATAAGACTATACAACCAGCTAATCGAAGAAAATAAAAATTTAAAGTTGGTTTGGGTAAAAAGTTACCGAGGAATTCCACGAAATGAAAAAGTGGATCAATTAGCCCAAGAAGTATCTGGGGATAGTATTCCTGGATGCAAGATAAGTTTAGAGTTTTAAAAAAAGATACGAAGAAGAGAAAAAAAAAATGAAAAAAATAATAAAAAGGGGGAAAAAAACAATAAAAGGAGAAAAAAGAAAACGATTAGATAAATTTTTATACAATGAGGCAATAATCGAAATTTTTTTTATTACAAAAAGAAGAAAAGAACACACACATACACACACACGTACACAAGAATAATCTTAAAGTAGTACCAACATTATATATATAAAATTATTTACTTTTGCAGCAACAAGTTTTTATAGAATATTGGTGCAATTAGTTAGTAATTAAGATTTTGAACCGAAATAGATCTTTCCCACAATAGCGCGGAAAATAAATGTTCTTTAATACGCTTTGAGGTTGGAAACGTTAATAAAAAGAAAATATTAATTAAAACAAGAATCTTTACAAAGCGTTACCAAGGTAACTAGTTACAGGGTATACGGTAAATAAGTTCAGATTTATTTGTCTTATTGCGTGATCGCAACAGGTGGAAAAGCAAGGTGATAACACAAAGCAGAACCCCCTAGTTCTTGGAGATTTAGTTGCTATATAGGGTTTTTTCTGGATTAGAAATGGTCTTTACTGTGCAAGAGTTTAACAAAAATATTAATTCTGCTACTATTGTGGTAGAAGAGTTCGCGTTAATTATTATTTACACAACGTAAATGAATTTCCGAATCTTTTAAGAATTTGGTGCAGAACTTATTCGACTGTAAGTATACTTTGGAAAGGACGAGAAAGAACATTAAGAAGCGATGCAAACATGGAGTCCGTTTAAATGTCGGGTTTCTAGAACCCTGGCCCCTGAACACACAAACAATCAACTACCGTATATATACCCAGCCATTTCTCGGAACGTTTATATCAGTGCCCCTACAAGATAGAACTGGTGTACAAATTCAAGGCAGCTGACAATATTTAGAGGTTTAACTTCGTTAATAAAATTTTTGAACTCTTTTTAATTTTTACAACTGATTCTCGGATAAGACACGTTTCCACCTTAACAATTAACATAGTTAGAGTTACTGAAATCCGATAAACTAAAATAAGTATAAAACGCATTTACATTCCTGCAATGACAAAGTATGGAATAAACTGTGTGGAGATGGTTGACAATTTTTTAGTGTTTCTTACGAAACACTTATGGGATCATTTTGGTGTCTGTCTGTCTGTCCGTCTGTCACGCCCAATTCTCTCCGAAACTACTTAACATAGAAAGTTGAAATTTGGCACAAATATAGGAATTTATGGCCCGTTCCGTAGGGAACACTTATAAGATTATTTCGGTGTCTGTCTGTCGCTCTGTCACACCCAATTTTCGCCGAAAATGTTTGACGTAGGAAGTTGAAATTTGGCACTAATGTATTGATGGCGGTGTAGATTTGAAAGTTAAATTTTGACTTCAGGGGTTAGTTTTGGGGGGTGAATACGGAAGTAAAAAAAAATTACCAGATCATCGGCACTAATATAGAAATTGATGGCTCCATCAGAACCGTGTAGTCTTGAAAGTTAAATGTTGAGTTACAGGGTTAGTTTTAGGGGGTGAAATCCGAGGTTAAATTTTTTTTGCCGGGTCATCGAGTGGGGTGTCAAAAGCTTGTGAAAACACGAGTTCAAAAATATATATGATGTAATACTTGCGCATACTTTTCTTTGCATTACTTTTAAAAATTGCCAAACATCTCTCCCTCCCCACCCAATCTCGAAAAGTACTGATTAAAAAGTTTTGAAAAAATTATGGAATAGTGTAAATAAAGTGTATATTGACTAAAAATATTTTTTTTGGTTTAAAAAAAGACTATGTGGCATGACGAATGGTGAAGATTTGGAAAGAGCTACAAAATATCAATACGTATTCGATGCAACCAGTAATATCATGATGACTGGTGACCAACGGATAGGTATAGAAGACTAAATAATTTTATTTTATTTGTTTAAAATTAAACGAATATTTAGGTAGTAAATATTTATTTTAGATTTTATTACTTGATTCTTGATTAATTATAAAATTTATCATTCGTTACTATTGGGTAGCTAATTTTTATTTTAAAGGTAATCACATTACGGAACACTATTTGCCAAATAATAGACAAGTTCTTATTTTCTGTTAGTCTCTTACGTCTTACATGGTGATCGCAAACGACCCATTCAATGCACAGTTAAAACAACACAACAATGTGTTTTTTTTTTTACTTTAATTGGTTTTAGCGAGGATTCATTTTAATGTGCAATGACTATACTGCAACATGTATATCATTACCATTAACGAGAATTCCGTGCGGTTTAAATGTCGAATATTGTGGGCAATATCCTCATTGGTGTTTTTTTTTACTATTGTGAAAAAGAAAGACTGCTGGTGGATGATGCTGGACGTTTATTGTAACATATTCAAGGACCATTTGAAATTAGATGCTCAATATATTGATTTGAGGTTTGAAAGTAACAAAACCATTGAAATCGGCTGTCATTTTCAACATACTATTCATCCTATTAAAATTAATAGAGGCACTCCCATACCCATTGCTGAATCTCTCCTCTAGATATAGTCAAGACAACCTTTCGAGCCTCTTTAACGTCTCAGATATTCGACTATAAGTAATTATGTTTGAAATTTATTTATTATCTTAGTCAAATACCAGGAAAAATTCTAAAGGGATGTCGCTCTACACCTGGTTCCTTTTCCACTTCAAGTATATTATATACCAAATTTAAAATCTATCTCGTGTTACATTGGAAAATTACCGTACTAACAGACGGAATAAATCAACAAGCCGAAAAAAACTGCAATTGATGTTTCTCGTGATCTAGGGACCCTGAAACGTAAGCGAATGCCATCTTAGGGAAAAAAGCTTAAACAAGTCAAACTTTGAAAGATTTATTAGTAATGATTGCATGTATTTGACTAACTCTATAATCTTAAGAATTCGAAAATTCAAACACCGAGAATACCCCTATCTAATACACAAAAAATCCCATTAGAATCCTTAAATAAAGCATAAAATAGGTTTCAGTCAACAAAAATATTTTATTTGGTTGTGACAGGGCTGTCACCAATCTTTTTAGCTTGACTGATTCGAAATTAGATTGATATATATGCTGGTTAAATAAGAATATTACCGTCGATGACAAATAATCGGAAAAACCATTTCGCTCGCTTTTCCTATATTTGGAAAATGCATAAAATAAAAGAAAAGTGGTTTTAGCTTTTAAGATATTAATTTCACTCACATATATATACATATATATATATATATATATATATATATATATATATATATATATATGTATATATATATATATATATATATATATATATATATATATATATATATATTTTTTTTTTATATATATATATATATATATATATATATATATATATATATATATATTTATATATATTTATATTATATATATATATATATATATATATATATATATATATATATATATATATATATATATATATATATATATATATATATATAATATACGCTCGCGTAGACTTGATTCACTACTATCGTCACTGCTTATTCCTTATATTACCTAACGTAATAAAATATCTGCCATTATTTCTCCTTATCTCCCATTATCTCTACATAATTTCCATTATCTAGGCTTAGCTCTGCTCATCTCACATTATTTCTCTTTATCTCCCATTATTTCTCCTTATCTTCCATTATCTCACCTTATCTCCCATTATCTAGGCTTATCTCGACTTATCTCGCAATATTTCTCCTTATCTCCCATTATTTCATTTTATTTCCCATTATCTCACCATAACTCCCATTACCTAGACTTATCTCTGCTTATCTCCCATTATTTCTCCTTATCTCCCATTATTTATACTTATCTTCCATTATCTCACCTTACGTTCCATTATCTAGGCTTATCTCGACTTATCTCGCAATATTTCTCCTTATCTCCCATTATGTCTCCTTATCTCGCATTATCTCACCATAATTCCCATTACCTAGACTTATCTTTGCTTATCTCCCATTATTTCTCCTTATGTCCCATTATTTATACTTATCTCCCATTATCTCACCTTATTTCCCATTATCTAGAGTTGTATCGAATTATATAGAACATATGTATAAATTTATAAAAACACGTAAATCGGATAAGTGGTTATCGCGTACTAACGGACAGACAGACAGAGAGACGTTGCATTTTATATATATTATATTCTTTGCAACATGATATTGTTCCATATTTAATGGTTTAGGCAGTGTATTGCAAGAGAACGCGTTAACGGTAACCTTTTTTCCTACCTAACGCAATAAAATATATCCTATAACCTGGCCAGAGAACATATGTATATTTTAAAAAAAAGCACGTAACGCACTAACGGACAGACAGGCAGAGAGACGTTGCATTTTATATATATTATAGATAGATAACCTGACCAGAGTATGTTTAAAAAAAAAAAAAAAAAACGTAAAAAATCGGATAAGTGGTTCTCCAGTGATAAGCGGACTAACGGACAGATAGACGCTGCATTTTATATATATATTATAGATATACATTATTATTATTATATAACCTGCCCAAAGAATATATGTATGAATTTAAAAAAAGACACGTACATCAGGTTCTTGCGTGATAAACGCACTAATGAACAGACAGACAGACAGAGAGACATTGCATTTTATATATATTATACATTATAAATATTCTCTGCTACATAATATTGTTCCATATTTAATGATTTAGGCCGTGTATTGCAAGAGAACGAGCTAGCGGCAAACTTTTTTCCGACTTCATTCACTATTATCGTCACTGCTCATTCCTTTTGCTACCTATCGTAATAAAATATAGCCTATAACCTGGCCAGAGAACATATGTTTGTTTTAAAAAAAAAAAGTACCTAAGTCGGATAAGTGATTCTCCAGTGATAAGCGCACTAACGGACAGACAGACAGACAGAGAGAGAGACGTTGCATTTTATATATATTATAGATATCATCTTCATCAATCGGTCCTTTGCGTCCACTGCTGAATATAGGCCTCTCCATCTCAGTCCACTCTCTCCTCCCCGGGCTCTCCGCATCCAGTTACCTCACAGTCTCTTAATATCGTGGGTCCAGCGTGTGGGATGTCCACCCCTACTACGACTGTCACTCCTAGGTCTCCACTCATACAGCCTCTTAGTCCATCTCCCATCCGACATTCGGGCTATATGTCGCTCCCAGTTCCATTTAAGTTTCGCGATGTATGCCACTACATCAGTAACTCCGGTTCTTTGACGGATAACTTCGTTTCTAATACAATCCCGAAGTGATATTTCGGAGAAAAATGAACGCTCTTTTTGCAATGACAACCAAAACTTCAGACTAATGCAAAGTATGGTCAAGTGGTAGGTGTTTCTGTATGGAGTAGAGTACTGGACCATTAAAATAAGCACGTTGAATCTTCTAGAGGCATTTGAAAAGTGGATTCACCGCAGGATACTTCGGATGCCGTGGACTGACTTGCTGAAGAATGAGGAGGCCTTAAGAAGGGTAATTTCGGAAAGATTACTGGTCACTACTATAAAATGTCGCAAAATTGTTTACCTTGGCGATGTATTTCGTGGAGAAAAATACTACCTCCTCCAGTTAATTATGAAGCGAAAGATTGAAGGCAGGCGTGGAGTTGACAGAAAACGGATGTCCTGGCTGAAGAACATAAGGGAATGCATAGGCATACAGAAAGCTGGAAATCTCTTTAGACTGGCTGAAGACAGAGAAGCACTCTCCATTGTGATCGCCAACGTCCCGGTGACCGGATATGGCACATAAAGAAGGTTTCCCTTTATAACTGACTCATTTTACTTTCCTTGCTAAAGAAAAGTATTCTTTTTCTGGAAAAATCATATTTCGAGATTTTTGCTTTCCTTGACGTTAGGAGAGTCTTACGAGGATGAATTGAAAAGTTCGCTGCCTCACCAAAAAATAATTATAATATTTTTATTATAGAACCCTCAATAAGTTCATACTTTCTTTGGTTGCCACAGTGTAAAATTTTGTTGCTGTAGAATTTGTGGTTTTTGGGTTAAAACGAGTTTAGTGAGACCAAGTGAAGCGTTTTTGGGAAAATGGAAAAAATTGAACAACATGACACAACAATAGTAACACCAAAGGAGATCCACGATGAAATAAAAACAATACTAGGGGAATCTGCTCCGTCATACACCACTGTGAAAGAAGGGGTTGCAAAGTTTATACGTGGACGAGAGAGCATCGAAGATGACCCTCGCTCCGGCCGACCCACGACGTATACAACTGAAGAAAACATCGGCAAAGTATGTGATCTCATATTGAAAGACCGTAGATTAACTATCAGTGAGATTGCAGACACTATAGGCATCTCGTATGAACGAACACAAAACATCATTGCCATCCAACTCGGATTTTCTAAGGATTCCGTTAGATTGCTTTCAGTTGAACAAAAACGAATTCGACTCACGATTTTTCTCGACTGATTGGAGATATTTGTGACAATGGGCGAAACCTGGGTTCACCACTATACTCCAGAGTCAAAACAACAATTCAACCAGTGGAAAAAATCTGGTGAACTGACCCCAAGGAAAGCGAAGGCAATTCTGTCGGCTGGAAAAGGGATGGCGTCAGTTTTTCGGAATGGTATTATTATATATATATATATATATATATATATATATATATATATATATATATATATATATATATATATATATATATATACGAGGCATGTTTTTTAAGTAAGTACCGTTTTGCGATTCCGCCGCCGCAGCGATACGGTCGGCGTTCCGCGCATGCGCGCTGGTAGCCTACATCTCATGTCTACGCACTGACGCCATTACAGTCTGATTCTTCATTGTATACTTTGTTTACTGAGTGTTTAAGATGCCTCCGACAATCGTGAGTCCCGCCGATTGTGAAGTACGGGCTGTTTTATACGATTTCTTAGTGCTAAAGGCGTAAAACCGATCGATATTCATCGTGAGATCTGTGAAGTTTACGGACAAAACATTATAAGTGATGGAATGGTAAGGAAATGGGTGAGATCATTTAAAGATGGCCGCACAAATGTGCATGATGAAGAACGGAGTGGGCGTCCTTCGGTCGTTAATGAAGATTTGGTGCACAAAGTGGACGAAAAGGTGAGAGAAAACAGACGCTTTACAATTTCATCATTGTGCGACTGCTTTCCTCAATATTCTCGTAGTGTTTTGTATCGCATTTGTGATACAGTGGTTAACAAGTCAGGCGGCAGAATTTTATGAGGAGGGTATTCAAAAACTGGTGCCACGTTATGACAAGTGCCTCAATATTCACGGAAATTATGTAGAAAAGTAGATTAAGGTACAGGCTTTCATGTAAAAATAAAATTATAGCGATATCTTTGCACGTCTTTTTTTAATTCCAAAACGGTACTTACTTAAAAAACATGCCTCGTATATATATATATATGTATATATATATATATATATATATATATATATATATATATATATATATATATATATATATATACGTGGGTAAATCAAATATAAACGGTAATTTTTTTTTATAGGTTTATTGAATAACCTTATACACAAATCATTGATTTAACATTTTTCAATATAGTCTCCTGCGTGATCTACACACTTTTCCCACCGATTTGGAAGTTTCCGTATTCCCTGGTCATAAAAGGTTTGAGGGCGGGTTGTAAGCCAACTGCGCACGTGTTCCTTGACTTCTTCATTGCTTCCAAATCGCTGTCCTCCCAGTGATTCTTTCATAGGCGCAAACAAAAAATAGTCACGGGGATAAGTCAGGGCTATAAGGAGGGTGCTCGAGGGTTTCCCAGCCCATTTCTTCCAGTGTATCCCTTGTCAAAGCCGTAGTGTGAGGCCTGGCGTTGTCCTGCAGGAGAATGACATCTCTGATGGGCATGTCCCGGCTTTTGCCAACCGTAACAACTGGCAGTAGTAAGCCGCATTCACCGTACGTTGATCGTGCAGGAAATCGATCAGTAAAATTCCCCTGGAGTCAAAAAAAATCGTTGCAAGGACTTTTCCAGCAGAGAGACGAGTTTTGGCCTTCACTGGGGAACCTTCATTGTTTCTTCGCCACTCCTTACTTGCCATTTTGGACTCGGGAGTGTAGTGAAGTACCCACGGCTCATCACATGTCACTATGCGCTTTAAAAATGCCTCCCCTTCTTGCTGAAATCGATTCAGAAGCCTTTCAGCGATCTCCGACCTAACCTGTTTTTGGTTTCCAGTCAACAATCTTGGAACCCATCGAGCAGTAATTTTTCTGAAACCGAGTCGATCAGTAATTATGGATCGAACACTTCCATAGCTGATACCCACTTCTGAGGAAATTTCTTCAACGGTTAATCGGCGATCACCTTCGATAAGGTGTCTAATGTCACGGATGTTGTCATCTGTAAGGCTTGACCTAGGGCGTCGATCATGACTTTCGTTTTCAACCCGTTCTCGTCCGCCCTTAAATTCTCTCGCCCACGTATATACACGATTCTGAGACAGTGTACTGTCCCCAAACTGTGCCTTCAAACGGGTTAAAATTTCTGACGGTTTAACGCCTTCATTGGTTAAAAACTTGATGATAATACATTGCGCAATAGACGAAGGTACCTCTTGCTCGGTCATGGCTGTACTGACGACAAAGACGAGTTGGCGCGAGCACCCATCCGGTTCCCCCACTCCTCACAAACCAAACATCTACTCCACACAACATCATCTAGCTAAGAACTGCATTCTAAGTAGAATAGCAAAATTACCGTTTATATTTGATTTACGTATATATATACGAGGCTGGTTTGAAAAGTCCGTGCAAAGTCCGAGAGATGGCAACACCGGCGCGTATCGAGGTCATGTTTAGTTAGTAGCATCTCTTGAATGAACGCAAACCAAGTTTCAGCCATATTGGTCTATTTCTTTGTGTTTGGCATTCGTGTGAATCAAGAAAGTCTAGTGATTTTCAAGAAATGGACGAAAAAGAATTTCGTGTGGTGATTTTTTTTTTTTACATGTGTTTTATGGCTTTGGCGTATAACCAATTAGCCAGCATCTCTCTTTGTTAGACACACAAATTTACACTTTCACACAAGGGACAAATCACAAACACCCAGCCCAGACACGGAATCGAACCGCGAACCTCTCGGACAACAGTGGGCAAGGCTAACGCCTTAACCCACTGCGCCAATCGGCCGGGCCCGTGGTGATTAAACATTACTTTATGAAAGGCAAAACGCCTCAGGAGACTTAAGAGAATCTTGATAAACATTATGGTGACTCTGCACCTTCGTTTAGAACAGTTTATAAGTGGTTACAAAATTTTCGGACTGGCCATATGGGCACAAGTGACGCTGAACGTTCTGGACGGCCTGTGGAGGTTACGACTCCAGAAATCATTGATCAAATCCATGATATGGTGATGGATGACAGAAGAGTTAAGGTGCGTGAGATTGCTAGTGCTGTGGGCATCTCGACTGAACGGGTTCATAATATTTTGCATAAACATTTGGACATGAGAAAGTTATCCGCAAGATGGGTGCCGCGATTGCTCACGCTTGACCAAAAACGGAATCGTGTGAAGTGTTGCAAGGATGGTTTGCAGCTGTTCCAGAAGAATCCGGAGGACTTTAAGCGTCGTTTCGTCAGTGTGGATGAAACATGGATACATTACTATACTCCTGAGACCAAACAACAATCTAAACAATGGGTTACCAAGGGGGAATCTGCACCAAAAAAGGCGAAGACCGTTCCTTCGGCCGGAAAGGTTATGGCGACTGTCTTTTGGGATTCGCAAGGGATAATCCTCATGGACTATCTGGAAAAGGGTAAAACTATTACAGGTGAATATTATTCATCGTTATTGGACCGTTTGAAAACCGAGCTGCAAGAAAAACGCCCGCGATTGGCCCACAAGAAAGTCCTTTTCCATCACGACAACGCACCAGCACACACCTCAGCAGTTGTGGTCTCAAAATTAATGGAAATAGGATTCCAACTCGTTTCACATCCCCCTATTCTCCAGACTTGGCTCCCTCGGACTACTATTTGTTCCCCAATTTGAAGAAATGACTGGCGGGACAAAGATTTTATTCAAACGAGGAGGTGATTGCAGACACTAATAGATATTTTGCAGACTTGGACAAATCCTATTATTCGGAAGGGATCAACAAACTAGAACATCGTTGGACAAAGTGTATAAGCCTAAAAGGAGACTATGTCGAAAAATAAAAAAGGTTTACCCCAAACACATAACTAGTTTTTATTTTTGCACGGACTTTTCAAACCAGCCTCGTATATATATATATATATATATATATATATATATATATATATATATATATATATATATATATATATATATTTTACCACTGCACCCTTTTGCGTCGTTTACGTCAAGGAATTAAAGAGAAACGCCCAGGATCACTAAGAAAGAAAGTTTTGTTCCATCAGGACAACGCTCGCGTTCACACGTCTGTTTAATCTATGGCTCAAATTCGAGATTGTGGTTTTGAATTGCTGTCCCATCCGACGTGTTCTCCTGATTTGGGACCTTCGGACCTTCATCTGTTTCCAAACCTAAAAAAACACCTCAGTGCCCAGAAATTTTCATCAAATGAAGAAATCGAAGCTGCAGTTAACCAGTATTTTGAAAACCTTGAGGAATCTTTTTTCAAACGGGTGTGGAAGCTTTAGAAAGTAGGTGGAAGAAGTGCATAGAGCCAGGTGGAGATTAGGTCGAAAAATAAAAATATTTTTGTACGTATTTTATTTTGTTTTCTTGACTAGACCGCGAACGTTTCATCCTCGTAGATCACGAAAAACGTAGTCATTCATCTCTTAATCAAATTCTGGAAGAGACAAATATATTTGTATAATGCCCAGTTTATAAAGATAAGTCATAATTTATTCAAAGTGTTAGACGTTGCAATATGTTTATTTTATTAGTAACTCGCATTATACTAAAACTAAAACTACTACTCATTTTTGGTGTAATTAGAACAAATTTGTTACTTTTGTGGATAGTAATTACGTTCAGCCGGTATAAAGTCCGTACGATTTGTAATGGCATAGTCGGCAATAAAATGCTAGACACAATAAAAGATATTGTGCATCTTGTTTCCACTTATACTTCAACAGATGTTATTCCGCCTTAAGTAACGATCTGATCAATGTAAGACAGCCATCATTAACGATCTCGATTATATTATTTGGGAGTAAGAGAGATAGACTCAATTGTACGTGTCATTTATTAATTTAACGAATACACTCATACTCAGATATGGATTCAGGTAAATCTATATTATAAGTATTAGGAAGTATTATGATTATGAGTTTTGGACATACGGAGTTTGTCTTTTTATAATGGACTATAAGAAGCGGAAAATAGGAGAGGATATTAAACATTCACTCATATTTCTAATAATTGCAAGGCTCTATCTATAATATATATAAAATGCAACGTCTCTCTGTCTGTCTGTCTGCCCGTTAGTGTGCCTATCACTGAAAAACCACTTATCCAATTTACGTACTTTTTTTTTTAAAACATACATATGTTCTCTGGCCAGGTTATAGGCTATATTTTATTACGATAGGTAGCATAAGGAATGAGCAGTAACGTAAAATAGTGAATGATGTCGGAAATAAGTTTGCCGCTAGGGCGTGCCTTTGCAATACACAGCCTAAACCATTACATATGGAACAATAATATGTAGCAAAGAATATCTGTAATGTATAATCTATAATATATATAAAATGCAATGTCTCTCTGTCTGTCCATTAGTGCGTTTATCACGCGGGAACCACTTATCCGATTTACCTGTCTTTTTTTAAATTCATGCATATATTCTTTGACCAGGTTATATAATAATAATAATAATAATCTATATCTATAATATATATAAAATACAATGTTTGTCTGTCTGTCCGTTAATGCGCTTATCCCTCGAGAACCACTTATCCGATTTACGTGATTTTTTAAATTCATACATATGTCCTCTGACCAGATTATAGGTATATATTTTATTACATCTATAATATATATAAAATGCAACGTATTCTGTCTGTCTGTCTGTCCGTTAGTGCGCTTATCACTGGAGAACCACTTATCCGATTTTCGTACATTTTTTTTTAAAACATACATATGTTCTCCGGCCAGGTTATAGGCTATATTTTATTACGATAGGTAGCATAAGGAATGAGCAGTGACAATAATAGTAAATGAAGTCGGACAAAGTTTGCCGCTAGCGCGTTCTCTTGCAATACACAGTCCAAACCATTAAATATGGAACAATATTATGTAGCAGAGAATATCTATAATATATATAAAATGGAATGTCTCTCTGTCCGTCTGTCTGTCTGTCTGTCTGTCCGTCCGTTAGTGTGCTTATCACTGGAGAACTACTTATCCAATTTACGTGCTTTTTTTTAACTATACATATGTTCTCTGGCCAGGTTATAGGATATATTTTATTAGGTGACATAAGGAATAAGCAGTGACGATAATAGTGAATTAAGTCGGAGAAAAGTTTGCCGCTAGCGCGTTCTCTTGCAATACACTCCCTAAAGTATCAAATATGGAACAATATCCTGTAGCAAAGAATACAATATATATAAAATGCAACGTCTCTCTGTCTGTCTGTCTGTCCGTTAATGCGCTTATCACTCGAGAACCACTTATCCGATTTACGTGTTTTTTATAAATTTATACATATGTTCTATATAATTCGATATAAGCCTAGATAATGGGAGATAAGGTGAGATAAGGAGAAATAATGGGAGACAAGTCGAGATAAGCCTCGATAATGGGAGATAAGGTGAGATAATGGGAGATAAGTATAAATAATGGGAGATAAGGAGAGATAATGAGAGATAAACAGAAATAAGTCTATATAATGGGAGTTATGGTGAGGTAATGGGAGATAAGGAGAAATAATGGGAGATAAGCAGAAATAATGGGAGATAAGCCTAGATAATGGGAAATAAGGTGAGATAAACGGGAGATAAGGAGAAATAATGGGAGATAAGGAGAAATAATGGGAGATGAGCAGAGATAAGCCTAGATAATGGAAATTATGTAGAGATAATGGGAAATAAGGAGAAATATTGGGAGATAAGAAGAAATAATATTTTATTACGTTGGGTAACATAAGGAATAAGCAGTGACGATAGTAGTGAATCAAGTCCACGCGAGCGGAGCCGCGGGCCCGGCTAGTTGGATATAAAGATGAAGTTTATAGCATATTTCTAAAAAAAGATATTTACATAAATTATCACAGTTCTAAAATAATACAATCAAAGTTATAAAGTACTTTAGGTGAAAGTTTCAGAATATAATATATTCAATGTAATAAAAGAATGAAAGCTAACCTAAATGTTGCAGGTGCAGATTTAACAATAGAAAATTGATATTGATAAACTCCCTAAAATAACAGGTAGGTAAATATGTTGGTATGATATAATTTGCCAAGAAGTAGGTACCTGCGTTTTGGCAACATATTTTTTTTGAAAAATAAATATACAAATAAACCATATTTAGATCGTATTAGGATGAAACATCATCATCAGAGTCAAGATTGGAACTGCTACTATCAGAAAATCACAGAAATAACAATTGGTGGCACCGTTACAACAAGTATGTTCTCTTTTTGCCAGTATACTTTGATTATATTTTCTGTATGTGTTATACAACTGATCCAGTTTTCTTTGGTAACTGTCTAGAGAGCTGCCTTCCAAACAGATATTACTGCATTATCATCGTGCCTCGCCTCACTTACAATGTTTTTATTAAAAAATCCTTTGCACTGAGCCCACACCCATTCCATGGCATTAAATATACAGTGGTAGGGAGGCAATCTTAAAACTTGATGACCCATTTCAGCAATTAGTTCGTCTGTAGCATACGGCAAGTTTGTTTTGTAATTTTTGATAATTGTTAACAACTCACATTTTAGTCCATTTTCTGGGAAATTAATCTGCTTACTTCGCAGCCAACTGATGATTTCTCCTTTTCTTGTCGATTCATTTGGTACACTTTCACTAAGTATAGAATGATATCGTGCATTATCCATAATGATTAAAGACGGCCTTTCGAGCTTCGGCAGCAGTTTTTTCTCTCAGCCTTTTTTCAAAAAGTTC
>CM032447.1:60609475-60756975 GCA_019049505.1 Pachyrhynchus sulphureomaculatus
GTGAGAATCGACACAACCTTCATAATTCTAATTTAAAGACTGTCTGTAAATATGTGCACTCTCAGAGCATAAGAAGTTTTTTATTTAGTTTTAGTTAGTATGTAATTTTAAGGGTGTAATAAATGTAATGTATTTTTATTTTGTTAATATATTTTTCTCTGTGTTAGCGTAGTGTTTCACTGAACTCCAGTTCTATCTTACAGGACGTAAAAGTTGTACTTTACTCAATTATCTAACATCTAAATAGTCATCAGTATTTTTTCATTTTTTGTGCTGAACTTAGATTCTTTTCATTCTAAAATGAATGGTGCCCAAAACAGTAGAACTGAGCTTTAAACAACTATATAGACTATTTTCAAAAGACGTACAAAAATTATCTCGATCTCCATATGTCTCAAAACAAAACAGGCTAGCTGATATCTTAATATGGTTCTTTCGCAGTATTAATATTTACTCAATCCATTCTCAAAAATTAAGTTATACATAAGGAGCAAATAACGACTCTTATTTAATAAATAAAGTATTTAATAAAAAATAGAAAGAAAAGGGCGTGACAACATGATCGAACAGCTGATTAAAACCCATCACAAGGTTGCCAACTTCCACTCCTAGAAGTATAAAGCGGTTTCGCTGAATGGGTTTAAGCTAAGACCAACTGCTTATTTACTTATTGAATGACCCTCGTATATTCAAAAACACCAACAAATGGCCTTCTAGAGGCCATATAATTGATTGCAATCTGTGAAAAAACAATAAAATTAAAGCGATAGGTGCATCGGGTCTATATCATCGTATACTGTTATTATTATAACGTCGAGTGAATGCAATGGATGAGGTGAGCAAGGTGTACGAACTTCGGTCCTCAAAAGTTACTGTTCAATTCTCAGGTTGCGAAATTATCGACATCTTCAAATGAATAAATTTCCGATTCATTTGTTATAACCGTGTGGCCGTGCCCTTATTCATGTAGAAAATAGCTCCTCCTTAGAAACAGGGGTATTTGTTTGTGGATAATCACCATCTCTCCGGGTTTAAGTTTTTAAAAGCTTACTGTAAACAGAGATCCTTTTTGGGTTGGGAAAGGTTTAGGCTTTAAGTGTTCCAACTCAAAAGAGATTTTTTTTAACGGGCGGCTTTGCCCATATGGTTATCGATTGCTCCTCCCCCACTTTATAAACAGCTGTAGTGTTCTTTTTGTTCCTAAGGGAAACACCTTTTGTACCCATTTGCCCTCATCGGACACCGATAGATTTTTGTTGAAATGGGCTTGAGCAGTGATCAATAATTTGACCGCTCGCTAAGAAGAATACCGGAAACATAATGGTTCACATGTAGACGAATTTTTTTGAAGAAATAATTTTTCAGGGACAGTAGTTTGAACCAGAATAATCATTTATCAGTTTATTTTTTTTACTGTAACTATTTTAAAATTAAACTTTTGATGCGCGTCCCGTTAGATTTAACTATGTTAAAAATTACTTAATTTTCTTGACACTTGAAATCTCGTTCTTAAGTCATTTAAAATTTTCTCTAATGAGATTTAGTTTCTTTAAAATACCTAAATTTTATTTGCTTCGGCTTCCAGTTAATGTACTTCACTTTTCTTTTTAATCTGTTAACATAGGTTAATAAGTTTTTAAAAGAGGGGTCCACGGCAGATTAAAAAAGTAAAGAACTTGCATTTCCCTAAGAACTTTAAGTAATTAAATTTTCTTTGCAACGGTATGTAGCTCGCACCTCAATTTAAATTGAAAAGGATGTACAGCGGCGTTTTTATTTTGCGGAAAAGAAATTGCTATCCAAAATGAATGAATATTTAATTTTGATGTGTAATTTCAAACACATGTTAAATAGCCTAATTTTATAAAAACAAAAATTTCGAAAACATATTAGATTTGTTCAATATAAATTTTAGGTTTCTTCAATATAAACTGATTGGAGACCTGGAACTAGCGAGCAACCTTGATTCATTGGAACATCGAAGAACGGTTGACGATTTGGATCTATTCTACAAGTATTTTCATGGAAAGTGTTCGATGGATGTAGCCCGCTTAATTCCTCCCAAAACGGTGCACGCTATAAATACACGTCGCGCTAATACTTAACATCTGTATGAGGTTCAGCTTGTTACTTCTCGTACAGCCCTTTTCAAGCAGTCTTTTATATTGAGAACCTAGTCCATTTGGAATAATTTGCCTGGGACTGTGTTTCCGACTGAGTACAATTTACAGCGATTTAAGAACAACATAAATCGCTTTTCGCACACGTGTCGCTCCTGTAGTGCTTTAGGGATTTCCCTGCAGCAAGTTCAGGCAGATAAAAAAAAAATAAATACATTTAAACTATACATATGCTACGTTATCGTCATGTTAACATGATTTAGTCATTTGTACGAAGGCCGCATTTTAAGTTTTTACAAATGACCACTAGATGGCGCTACTGAGATGTGACATCACCATTATTGTAAAATTTAACATTTGTTATTGTTAAAACAGTGGCAGCTCAGAAATTGGCCAAGTAGTTTGGTAAACAAGCGGAAATTTCATGTGAAGGTTTTCCTTGGATGATTTTTTACGATTTTAATAAAGGCCTAGCTCAAAAATAATGCCTCGTATCGCTTCGTTGAACTTTTGATAATGAATCACTATCAAAAAAACTGTTTACAATTGGTTTGCAGAATTTCATTACGGTCATGCGTCCGAAGAATTTAGTGAAGGTCGACCAAAATCGGTTGTTGTTCCAAAAATCTCAATGATCTGCGCAACATGATTACAGAGGATCGGCATGTGACTTGCCGTGAGATAGAGGCATCCTTAAGCATATCGAAGATTACAGTACGTTCGATTTCACATGAACATTTAGCTGTAAAAAAGATCTGTTGGATGGATTCCGTATAATTTGAGAGAAACTCAACAGGCTCGTGTCAATTGGTGTAAGGAAATGCTAATAAAATTGGGTCGAGGACATACAAAATCCGTATGCAACATCGCAACAGGAGACGAATCTTGGATATATTCGTACGAGCCGGAAACTAAGCAACAATCAAATGTTTGGGTGTTCCAAGATGAACCGAATCCAGCAAAAGTAGTTCATTGGCTAAGTACTTCCAAGAAAATGATCCCTTGTTTCTTTGGTTATACTGGACATGTTGCAACCATTGCTTTAGAGGATCGAAAAATAGTTAATGTTGAATAGTATACAACAATTTGTTTCCCAGTAAGGAAAAACTACCGAAATCAGGAAAAAACTAGCTCATTTATCACCTAACGAATGTAAAAAAAAATGCATAGACAGCGATTTTTATTACCTCAAGAAGCTGTTGAATCCTTTCAAAATCATGTTTTTGAGGTACCAACATCAGAGTGGAAAAATGTTTCGAGAACTGGTTCGAACGCATGTAAAAGTATATGAATCTTAAAAGCGAATATTTGTAAAATCTTAAAATGTAGTCCTCGTATTGATTGTTTAAGCAGAAGTGGCGCAGTTGTCAAAACCCTTGACTGATTGTTTCTTACGGATGATTAAGTTAAAATATGGCATTATAGTAGATAATCTGTCCGAAGATAATCTGTTTGCCGTTATACGTTTTCGGCCGCTGAAGGGTATCCACCAATGGAAAGTTATATACTAATAACCTGTTTAATGATATAGTAGATTTGGAGAAATAAGATTTGGTTTATCTGCTCGTACTGCAGCATCATATAAAGATGTGCTACAATTGAAATTCTTTTTGTTTGAAGATTGCTACATTAATGTTAGAGACTTTCCTTAAATCAGTGTGAGAACTGTTCAATCTATTATTAATTGAGTTGGCTATCACAAAGTTGCTGCTCAGAGCCTTTCACGGTTGTTTACCGATGACCAAAAAAATTTGCCTACGGCCTTATCATTATAGCGTTTAATACGCTATCAACTACAAGAAGTGTCTGGTGGTATTAACACTACCAACCAGAACCCAAAACCAACATTAATGCTGAAGGCCCTAAAATGTTCACAAACCAGAATCGAGAATAAAGGTTTTTAACATTACTTAACCTAATAATATACTTGTCCTTAAGTATCTTGAAGAATGAATATTAGCTTACTTGTAGGTGTTGGGAAGTCTTCGAACATCCGCTTTAAAGTTCCCGCTTATCCTCGTATTATCTCCATGCATTTAGTCCACTAAAATAATTGCTAAAAGGATCACGGTTTAATTTGGTCAGTAATGTAGAGTTTGTTCTTAGAGAACGTTTCCGTAAGCCGCTGCAGGAATTTTACCAGCAGAGAATCTATAAATTAGAACACCATTGAGACTCCTGCCTTCATGTTATTAAAGATTTATTGTAAAATTGTTGAATAAAAATAGCTATATAACCTCTTAATGTGTCTCCATTCAAAAATCCTCGTAATTTTCAAGAACAATACTTTCGAAAAAAACAAAGTTGTATTAATAACCTTTGCTCACCAAAAGGATTAAGTGAATACATCTGGCAAGAAATGCAGCTATCACAGAAACGACTTGCCGAACAGTGACCAATAATTTCGCTGCTTGCTAAGAAGAGTACCGGTACTGTAACAGTTTACGGTCAGAAGATATTATTTTTATGTAATAAATTTTCAGGGAATGTAGTTCAGGTTCCACGCGCTGCAAGGAAATCCCAAAAGCGCTACAGCGGGACGCGTATGAGGAAAAAGCGATTCACGTTGGTCCTGAATCGCTGTAAATTGTTTTCGGTGGGAAATACAGTCATGAGCAAATCACTTCAACGGGGGTTGAGGGTCTCCGTATAAAAGACTGCTTGAAATTTTTGGGGTATTGAGTGAAATGTAGTGCATTTTCAGGAGGGAGAAAATATTGCCATTCTGTAGGATAGGTTGAAGTTTAGAGTTCGCCTGTACATTTTTTGAGTACTAAGGCAGCTATTCCAACTCAGCGAGAAGCATTTTTGGTGACCAGCTTCATTAAAATACGTTTTGTGATACGCAGGCTGAAGACAATATCGGGCATTGATACACTATGGGAATAGTTAGAGGTGTTTTTCCTTGGAAATTGACAGTAGAACGTGAAGTCAAGAGTTCAACGTTTTTTTGTCATAATACATATTTTAAAATAATATGGCGCAGTTTATAGAACATCTTGTATTTAAAATAAGACAAAAAAACATTTTTAGAATTTACGATGGATTGTGGTAGCGAAACGATCGAAATAAGCCACGTAGAATAAGGTTATAAATGAAAAGGTGACTTCATAGGCAAAGAATTATAGAGAAATGATTTTCATCCACCGTTATGCGCTGGAGATCAAACGGCGGCAAAAACAGTGGTTTGGCGAAGATGGAAGTGTACCGAAAAAGGGCGAAAACAGTTTTCTCGGCGGGAAAAGTAATGGCAATTGTTTTTGGGACTCACAGGGAATCACCATGACTGACTATTTGAAAAAGGATACAATAATGACTCGCTGTTATTACGCAAAGTTGTTGGACCATTTGCATAGTGAGTTGAAATGGAAGCAACCAAGATTAGCAAAAGAGTGCCTCTTTACCAGGGCAACGCGCCTGCTCACACATAAGCCGTTGCAATGGGCCTTGAAATAGTTCCCCAACTCCCAGATTTGGCCCCAGGTGACTTTTTTCCTAATCTCAAAAATTGACTGGAAGTAATTTTCGTCTAGTGAAGAAGTTATCTGTTCTGTAAACGAGTATTATGCACAGCTCGAAATATTTTTTTTTCCGAAGGAATAAAAAAACTGGTATCTCTCTAGACCTGGGGTGCTCAAACGGTCAATCGCGATCGACAAGTCGATCGCGAGTGCTTTTTGAGTCGATCTCGAGAAAAAAATTCCGATATAGAACTATTCACAGATTTTGTTTTAGGTAACTAAAACAAAATGTAATGAATAAACTACTAAAATTTATTCGATCCACAATTAGGCCAGAATAACCCACTCATCACTTTCTTTTATCGTAATATCGTAAAATCGTCATTTAAAATATCTCCTATATTGGCGAAACACAAGAAACCATTTGATGATGGAAGGAAGCATTTATTGAAGCGGGTGAGACTTTATTTGGAGATTTTAAAAATAAAACAGAGATTATGTCTGCTATTAGAGAACTTCAGTTATCTCGTCCGACTGTCACAAGGCGTGTTGAAGTCATGAGTCAGGACATGGCAGATAAACTAAAACATGATATCATGGACATACTTTTCTTTACAGTTCGACGAATCCACCGATATGACAGACACTGCCCAGCTGTGTATTTTTATTCGAATGGTATTCAATGACATGTCGGCTAAGGAAGAGTTTTTGACAATGATTCCTCTGAAAGGAAAGACCCGTGGCGAAGATATATATGACGTTCTCTTCCATTTTGTAACAAACTACAAGCTACCAATATATCAACTAGTGTGCATTACAGCCGATGGAGCACCAGCAATGACTGGAAACAAAAACGGTTTTGTGGCATTGTGTCGAGCTAATGATGATTTCCCTTCATTTTTCTCCTTCCATTGCATTACACATCAACACGTTTTGTGTTCAAAAGTTCTAAACATGGAGGAGATTATGGGCATTGCAAAAAAAATTGTGAATTCTATCCGTGCACGTAGCTTGCAACGACGGTTCTTTAAATTGCAGTTGGAAGATAGTGAGTCAGCTGAACACACTGATTTAGTTCTTCACACGGCCGTCAGGTGGTTGAGTCGCGGAAAATTCCTAGAAAGGTTTCAAGAATTATTGCCTGAAATAACAGCTTTTCTGGACGAAAGAGGTGATGACACTCAGATGCTGAAAAACAGAAAATGGCTGACTGATTTGGCATTTTTGACAGACATCACAAGGCATTTAAACACCATTAATTTGGAGCTTCAAGGTAAAGGAAAAACTATTATTGAGATGATAAGCGCAATAAACGCATTCAAAAGTAAATTGCAACTTATGGTAGATCAACTGAAAACAAAGGATCTGAAAAATTTTCTGTCTTTGAAAGCAAGGATTCCTCAGTTGAATTATGATATTTATGAGGCAGAATTATCAAATATTTTGGGCCAATTCGAAATACGTTTTTATGATTTCAGTAAATTGGCAAATATCGGATCATTTATGAGTTATCCTTTTTCGTGTAAAAACATTGAGGAATTAGCTACTGAAATAGCAAGTCAGTTTAACATGGACTCATGTTCTGTTGAAAATGAGTTAATGCAGATTATATCAGATATACATCTCAAAACCACAGCATCTGATACAAAATTCTGGTGTTTTATATCTGAAGATAAATATCCGAATCTAAGGCAAATCGCCCTTCAACTGACGGCAATGTTTGGGTCAATTTACTTGTGCGAGTCTGCATTTTCTGAAATGAAGATAATTAAGTCAAAATATCGCAATCGACTAACTGACGAACATATGTCATCATGCTTGCGATTAGCAATTGGTAATTACGTACCATCTTATGAAAAGTATGCTGAGGACATGCAGTGCCACGCTTCAACATCCAAAGTCACTCTTTAGTTAAGTTTAGACACTAGAACTCGTTTGTTTTGTAAGAACCAATAAACTCGCAATTTTGAATAATTATGAGTTTTTTCATTGACATTTTAGAGCAGACCTACACTTACCTTGACTAAAAAAATGCATATTGTGCTGAAAACTAATAACTATGCCACCTAGACGACAATCCTGCATCACACTTACTTGCAGCCTCTCAGAGTCGATCGATCGTAGTCTAACAATATTGAGGTAGATCGCCAGCAGTTCAAGTTTGAGCACCCCTGCTCTAGACCAATTGTATTAAGCTGAATAGAGATTATATTGGGAAATAAATTTTTGCTTTTGCAAAAAAATGTTATCTGCCTCGTTTTTTACAAGACGTTTCAATCCAGCCTCGTACCTCATTCCAAAGCTATCGAAGAATATCACTTAACTGGTCAGATATAGAATATTTTGCTATTAACTGGTGTAGCAATAAACTTTTTGTAAAAAGACGTTGTTATGAATAGCAAAGTTGTAACCACATAAAATATCGACAAAACCTCCATAACAAAATTTGTAAAAACCCTGCTTCGAGCCATTTAACGATCAACGTAAAGCTCAGCGAAGTATAACAGGAATTTTTCACATCAAACTCTGTCTAGATCTCATTTATAAAGAGCGATAACCGATAACTAAAAACCTGAGCTTCATAAAAGGCAAATTGGCTTAAACGGGCTTGGAATAAATGTCGCGCAATTTTTATAGCTGGGTTTCGATTATCGTTTATACTGAAGTAAAAATTGAGGCAATAACTCACTCATGCATGTATGTATAATTATATAGACCATTTTTTCTAGATATAGATCTTGAAAGTGATATATTTTTATACTTAAGTCTGAAACTTGCAAAGTGTTTCCAGGCAGTGGTGTGGTTTCAAATTCTTGCTAGCAGGAAAATATCTGTACTATAGGACTTCGTTCATCATAGCACATGTTTTAGTGTTCCGTACTTATAAGATCACTTCGGTGTCTGTCTGTCCGTCTGTTACACCCGATTTTCTCCGAAACTATTTCACATAGAAAATTGAAATTAGGCACTAATGTAGGAATTAATGGCCTCATCAGGGCAGTGTAGTTTTGAAAGTTAAATTTTGACTTAGGAGGTTAGTTTTGGGGGGCAAAATCGGAAGTAAAAAAAAAATTAGCAGGTCAAATATATATATATATATATATATATATATATATATATATATATATATATATATATATATATATATATATATACATTATATTAGGGTGACCGCAAAAAATCGATGTCGGAATTTTGTTCGTCTGGACCCCACAAAACGATTCCCCTTTCCAGATATTGAGATAGCCGAAATTTGAGCTCGATTAAACGACGTTAACCTGTGCCGCTCGTCACTCAAAGTTTGAAAAAATCCAAATTTTTGGACAAAAAGCTGACATATGGAGCCATAACTCCAGAACGGTAAATAATAGAAACACGCTTAATATCTTAAAAGAAAGCTAATGTTGTTCTTCAAAATTTACATTCTATACATAATTGTTGTTATTTTAAGTCGAACCGAGTTACAACAGCCTGTAGCCCCAAAAACGTGACCTGGTACCAGTAGGAGCCAGTTTGGGAGTATTTTAAGAATTTTACGGGTTTTTACATAATGTGTCTCGGAATTAACATTTTTTTGTTAAAATGTATTTTGGAACTCAAATTTCAAACATAAAGAGCCTTTTGTTCAAATTTAATCTTTTATTATATGGGGATTACCTGACTAGTTTACCAAAGAAAGACCCGTTTGACAGGTAAAAAGGAGGGTGAATCTAATTGCTATTTTAGGGATGGTGATTTTACTTCAGCGTACAACCGACCTTTTATTTATTCAGTTTAGTTTCTAAAGTGCCTTTGAGCTGGTTAGATCGAACAATTATCTAGTGAAGATATTTTAAGACACTGAAGAGGACAGCATCTACCAGGAACTTGAGAGCTTGGAGGAAATGGACATCCCTGAAGAAGCTGCAGAAGATCCGGGACCATCTGAGAGCAAGAGGATGAAAGTTTCATTTGCAAGGGGCGTTAAAGAGATTTTAAACATGAAATTGTCCATTTTATTAGAGCGATGTAAGGTATCCGACCGAAATGCCACGAGAATTTTAATAGCTACTCTAGAAGCACTAAACCTTGACCCTCTTGAGTACAAAGTCTCGAAAACTTTAATACATGATAGAAGGCAAATGTTCAGAGAACAATATAATAAAAAAATTTTTGATAAAGTAAACATTCCTGAAAAAGAGCCCGTGGTTGTCCATTGGGACGGTAAACTTTTACCGGGTGTTTTAAAAAAATGAACAATGTGAGCGAATAGCTATAGCTATTTCATATGGCGAAAAGGAACAGCTGCTGGGAGTTCCTGTAACAGCAAACAGCTCTGGAGAGGAGCAAGCCGTAGCCGTATATGAATGCCTACATGAATGGGGTCTTCTCAACACCGTCAAGGCGATGTGCTTCAACACTACAGCATCCAACACGGGAGGACTCAAAGGAGCATGCGTCATATTGGAGCAAATGTTAGGAAGAGAATTGTTATACCTAGCTTGCCGTCACCATATCTTGGAAATTCTGTTAAGAGGCGTATTCGACACAAAAATGGGATCAACCACTGGACCTCATCCAGACATTTTCAAGAGATTCCTCACTGCCTGGCCCAAGATAGACAAAGGAAAATACGACACAGGTATCAGTGACAATCTAATACAAAAGCAGCTAACTCCAGAAGTAATTGCAAATGTTACTGCTAAATTCGAGACCAAATTAACTGAGAGCCACCCCAGAGATGATTACAAGGAGCTATTGCAGTTGGTTCTCGTATTTGTTGGATCACTAGACGGCAATGTTGTGGGTTTTAGAACTCCAGGAGCCATTCATCACGCTAGGTGGATGGCAAATGCTATTTACTGCTTAAAAATGTTCATTTTTCGCCATCAATTTAAAATGTCTAAAGAAGAAGAAAGTTCTGTGCGTGCCATTTCTGTTTTCCTAGTTAAAATTTATTGTAAAGCTTGGTTCAATGCTCCAAAAGCTCATCTTGCACCAAAGCAAGATTTAGGTATTTTGCATAGTCTGTTAGACTATAAAGAATGTGACAACGACATTGCAGAAATAGCCCTGACCAAAATTTTCGAACCATTTGTGGTATTTGAATGCAAAGTTGGTGGGATTATCGTTTTTTGATCCCACCATTACAGACGATGAAAAGTTGTTAATGGTTAATAAATTGCTCAGTAGCACAGATGAACCATCACAACACGCTATGGTTGTAAATCCAAAAGTTAGGAAAGAAAACTTAAAAGAGGTAGTTGATGGAGGATTGGTAAATTTACTTACCAAAGAAACGTTTACATTCTTTGACCAATTTAATATAAAAAACAGATTTCCTAAGACAACATCCAAACACCTGGCCCCAAAATAATGACTTCCAAGAAGGATTGAAAATTGTCAAAACATTAAAAGTAGTTAATGATATGGCTGAGCGTGGTGTTAAATTAATAACCGACTTTAACGACCTTCTGACAAAAGACGAAGACCAAAAGCAATATATCCTGCAAGTTGTAAGTAAATGCCGAACATTATATCCTGACGTTTCAAAAAGTACTTTAACAAAAGCTCTAGAATAGATTAGATAACTATGTAAAATTATCAACTCATGTAGGTACTACGTCTGTATCTTTTCTGTGTCTGTTTTGTATGTATTATATACCTAATTTTTATATCTTAAAATAAAAAAATGTCATTAGACTTATCAGTATTACTTGTTTTTTTATTATATTTCTACTTTAAACTCAAAAATATACCAAAAAAAAGCAAAATTTATCACTTAATAACAAAATATACGAAGTATGCTCCTAGTGGTACCAGGTCACGTTTTTGGGGCTAAAGGCTGTTGTAACTCGGTTTGACTTAAAATAACAACAATTATGTGTAGAATATAAATTTTGAAGAACACCATTAGCTTTCTTTTGAGATATTAAGCGTGTTTCTATTATTTACCGTTCTGGAGTTATGGCTCCATATGTCAGCTTTTTGGCCAAATTTCAAACTTTGAGCGACGAGCGGCACGGGTTAACGTCGTTTAATCGAGCTCAAATTTCGGCTATCTCAATATCTGGAAAGGGGAATCGTTTTGTGGGGTCTAGACGAACAAGATTCCGACATTTTTTTCCCCCCTCTATGAGATCCGGTCACTCTAATATATATATAAATATATATATATATATATATATATATATATATATATATATATATATATATATAAATATATATATATATATATATATATATATATATATATATATATATATATATATATATATATATAATGTAATACTTGTACACACTTTTCTTAGCATTATTTTTAAAAAATTGCGAAAAATTGCTGCCACCTCCTTATCTCGAAAAGTATTGATCAAAAAACTTTGAAAAAATTCTGAAATATTCTTCACGGGGTGTAGATTGCAAGAGAATTATAACAAGTGTATTACCTGAACTCGTGTTTTCACAAGCTTTCATTTGGATGTCAAATGAAAGCTGGTGAAAACGCGAGTTCAGGTAATGCACCCGAGATAATTTTCGTTCAATCTACACCCCGTGAATACTCGATAACCTGGTTAGAAATATTTTTTCGCTCTCGATTTTAGCTCCAAATCTAATCCCTTAAGTCAAAATTTAATTTTCAAGACTACAAGACTTTTGGGCAATCAATTCCTATATTTGTCCCAAATTTTAACTTTTCAATAAATAGTTTCGGAGAAAATCGGGTGTGAGAGACGGACGGACGCCGACGTAATCCCATAAGTGCTTCGTAAGGAATACTAAAAAACTACACAATAATAATGAAACAACTGCATCATCCATCTCAAACTGAAATTAACGACGTAATATTTATGAAAGGAAATGCAACAATTGCACACAATTTTGAGTAGATATTTCAGAATACGCTTAATAAATAGCAGAGAACTCAAAACTATATGAAGTAGATATACCTCAATTAAGAAAAATTACTAATACTTGTTGCCTAAATGAATCTCACTCTATTAGGTATTTATTGAATAAGAATTCAATAATAACAATAAATAAATATAAATAAATGTTTCTATGCAAGCGCTGTTATGTTGATCGCCAAGAGCGCGACGCTGTCTCCCAACACACCACGAGCGAGCCGCTCTGCGCTTGCCCGTGGCACTTTTTCTCCACCGCGTCAACTCCCTTGTGTCACAACCTCATAAAATCCAGTCTATATTTACCACAAAAGTCCAGACTACATACCAGTACAAAAAAAAAATTTAATTGGATTGCGAGTTTCAGAGACTACTTCGAGGAAACATACAAGCTTTACTTCTTTTTTATGTTAATATAGATAACCATTCTTAATGTATCGTGCAGGTTGTCCATTTATAACCAAACTTTTTCAGGGCTGGTTTTAAGATCAAAGTTTAAAGCTTATTTAATTTTTAAAAAGTAGCTAAATTAGTGTCGTTTATGCCAAAAAACCTAAAAACTGTAAAATATAGCTTCAGTGAATTCAAAATACTGCGCATTAACTAAAAATATTTCTAATAAAGCCTGAGCTAACCCAAATAAAATACTTAAACCATATACACCAAAATTCTAAAAGTAATGTAATATCAACTATACAGAAGAATATCATCATATAAAATAAAGTTCCCCGTAGCGTCAGTCTGTACGCGATTTTCTCAGTAACTACTCAACGGGTTTTATTTTGGTTTCCTATAATGGATAGACTATTTCATAAGGAAGGTTTAGGTGTTTAATTTGTGGATTTTTTTTGTAAATTAACCGACCTATGACGATCAATGTCGGACGAAGTCGGAAAAAATCAATCTTCAAAGAGATATATTCGCAATATAAGGCAATGTTGTTCGCCTCAAATAGTTGTACAAAAAAGTCCTCGACAGCATATATCTATCTAAAAGGTTAATCGGAATGATCGAAGTAAAGATATCAGAAATAGACATGTTAAAATACTTCAACTAAAGAGAGTAATTTAGGTAGGAAAATATAAATCCTTATTAAGTGCGTGCTTTGTATTGTACATTTAACGAAGACAAAAACTGTCTTTAAACCGTAGCACTTGGATGCTTCTGCACTCGCACCGCTCACAAATTGATTTTAAAAGTAGGGGCTTCTGTAATATTGCTAGGTAATTTAAATCCACCAAAATTATGATGTTCTGCCGCAAGATCCCAAATCTACATATTTTGTGCTATTTTTCGACCCACTCCCGTATATGTGCGCATGCGTAGATAGAAGCAGTGTTTCCAACTCTGCGTGAAGAAGTAGTTTTTCGAGTGTCTAGGGTATTTTCAGTGTGTAATGGAGTTAGGTCAGATGTCAAAAAGGCGCACTTATTTCACATAGTGATCAATTTTTACATGAATTTAATTTTAATGAAACCAAAATCTTGTGCAAGGAAAGAAATTTCAACAAAAAAATCTTCAGGGATATGGTGGAAATCCACCTTGAACTGAATTCCATTATTAAAAAAAGTGACATTGAGGATTTAAACTCAATTTTCTCTAAGCTATTACAGACAAGTTGGCAAAATGAAAATTCACAAAACACATCTGTCACATCTCTATAATAATAACATAATGTCAATTTTTCAAATCTCACAAACTTTTGAAAAATTAAACAAAATGTCAACGTCATTGTCTTCCCTAGAATAAATCAACTACTACTTTACCAGAAGGTAAAAAGACGCTGACCTTAACAAAAAGAATGTAAAATGTATAAAAAAAACTTTAAATAAGATCACCTTAGAAGCACACATTGTTGTTCGGACCATACATAACAAAATGGAGTAAACTATTTTTTTATATTCTTTAAAAGTATTTTTGTCGAAATTTTCTCATATTTTCCTAATAAATACTATACTAATATTAACAATAATGTGGATTTTTGTTGAAAGGAATTATCCCAAAAAGCATCACTTAGCAGTAAGTAGTTTTTGTGTTAATAATTTGGTATGCTTTCTGTTGTAAATCTTAGAATACCGATAATCTACTGTATTTGTATCCCTGAAGAAGAAAATAAAATATTCTCAAAAGCTTGGCGTAGCTAAAAAGGTGTTAAAAACCTTTTAGTCCTATTCTCATGCCCGCTTACCACAAGAATTTCAAGTTTATATTTATGTATATCTATATATATATATATATATATATATATATATATATATATATATATATATATATATTTATATATATATATATATATATATTAGATGCTTATACTGCACTCTGTCGTCATCCATTAAAACATAGGAAATCTGTCGTGATAGGATTGGCAGACCATGCAATCTCCTTATCAGATCCAGAATATCGAGAAGATGCAATAAATAAAGCCAAAAACGCTTTAATTTTAATCAAATACCCGTTATCTCTAATCAAAAAGATTTTTAAAAAGCGCATTCACAAATTTTACAATTCTACCGAAACAGTAAACCACAAACAAAAAGACACTAAAAAATATATTGTTTTACCATATCTAAATGAATTCTCACATCAAATTGAAAAACTTTTCAAAATATACAATTTCAACATCGCACATAAAGCCTATAACCTCCTAGGTAACAACTTTTCACAATTAAAAGCACCAACACCAAAAAACAAAAAAAGTAACATTGTCTACGAAATCCCTTGTAATGATTATAATATACATTGGACAAACCAGTCAATATTTGGAAAACCGTATAAAAGGCCACAAGTACGATAAAATAACGTAACTTCATTAAATAAACATGAAAAGGAAAAAAAACACACATTTAATTACGAAAGCACAAAAATCTTAAGTTCCGAAAAATCATAGAATCCCTCCTTATCCACAAAAATTAAAATGCCATAAACCACAAGAAAAGAAATTAACAATCTGAACCGAATATATTTTTCAGTTCTTTAAAGTATAAAGATAAAGTAACACCGTTTTAATATTTTTTAAATATGTGCAGAGTTTTAAAATGTGAAAAGTCTACATCCTAAAGTAAGCCAAATTATAACATTGTTATTGCATAGGTAATCATGGTATGGTTTTAGGGTACTCGATACATATGGACGTTGTTACTGGTTGTATTAATGAAATTAAATGTTTTGAAAAAGATCACTAGGTTGATCGAAACGTAAACATACATGTAAATTGAAGTTTTAATTCCCATAACCTTAAAGCCAAGAAAAAATCATTACCATATAAATATAAAAAGAGGGTTAAAGAAAAAATTGTTTAATATATATATATATATATATATATATATATATATATATATATATATATATATATATATAAACTTGATTGGTTTTTCTTGGGTACTTAGGTTCTTTTGGAAAACACAAACTAGTTTATTTGACGTTTCGCCTTATTTTTTTTAAGCATTTTCAAAAATTCTTTATTTTTTAATATTCATTCTAAAATTAGAAAACACAAGGTTAAAATCTTTTAAGTCAAATTACACTTTTAAAAACATATAGCATTTTTACGCACACACTCGGACATTTAAAATATTTGCACCATAACAAAAATATAAAACAATTTACTAACGTGGATATACCCTGAAAGTCAACTATTTGTGTGTTTGTGAATTTCAAATTCTGTATTTATTTCAGCATATCGTGTCTCGTATTTTTTACTGATTTTTTTAAAAATTTTATTATCTATAATGGGTGTCTTAACGAAAAAACTATTATTGATGTTAAGTATATATATAACAATTTGTATTATTAAGAGGATATGCATGCCAGCATGTTTATTTTTTAATTAAATTTATGTAGATATGACTGATTCCTTTTATGTCAGTCCTATCATTCACAGTGTTTTCATCTTTTTTTATTTCAATCATCTCTTTGATCTGTAGTTTGGCATAATTCCGCTCTTTGCAGAGGACCTTGGTTTAATTGAATTTAAAGTAATGTTTTTCTTCTGCTTCGTGTTTACTAAGGGCAGTGGAAGCATTCCTAGTATATTTGTGTCAATTTAGTCTGTTTTTTTAGTAACTGAGAAGTCATGCCAATATATTTCTTCGGACAATTCGTACACGGTATTGCATACACAACATTAGAATCATTCATTGTGGGGATATGGCTTTTTAAGTTTGTAAATAATGAACTTAGTTTATTTTGAGTTTTATGGCAAACTATAATGTTATATTTTTTCAAGACCCATTTCAGCTTCTCAGAAAATTCTTTTGTATAAGGAAGTGGTAAAAATTTATCACAGTTTTGTTTACTATTTTTGGTGTTGTTTTTTGAGTTATTATAAAACTTGTATATTCTCTTTTTTATTGTTCGATTGATGTCATTCTCTTTAAAATTGTTTTGTATTAAGACAGTTTTTTACTTTTTTTATCGCGTCTGGTCTTAGTTCAGGGGAAGTCATTTTATTGCTCGGTCCGTTGAAATTCACAAACACACAAATAGTTGACTTTCAGGGTATATACACGTTAGTAAATTGTTTTATATTTTTGTTATGGTGTAATTATTTTAAATGTCCGAGTGTGCGTAAAAATGCTATATGTTTTTACAAGTGTAATTTGACTTAAAAGATGTTAACCTTGTGTTTTCTAATTTTAGAATGAATATTAAAAAATAAAGAATTTTTGAAAATGCCTAAAACAAATAAGGCGAAACGTCAAATAAACTAGTTTGTGTTTTCCAAAAGAACCTAAGTACCCAAGAAAAACCAATCAAGTTTATGTAAACAAAAGGTTCAGCAGAAAAAATTATTATATATATATATATATATATATATATATATATATATATATTTATAAATAAATATATATATATATATATATATATATATATATATATATATATATATATATATATATATATATATACATATATATATATATATATATACATATATATATATATATATATATATATATATATATATATATATATATATATATATATATATATATATATACATATATATGGTAAGGAATAACGCATGCTTCGTACTTGGTACTTCATCGGAGGCTGACTCGCTGCAGCCATACCTGCCAACAGAGTGGTTAGCAGACTGCCAAGATTTCACCGCAGGTAGCGCGATTTTTCAAGGGATCTCTCCTCAGGCATATGTGGTTCAATGTAAAACAACTGGAAATGGACGAAGGCCCATATTTCAGTAATCTACCCACTGTTCTTTTATTCGTCAAATCCATCCCGAGACGCGCGTCGCTGTATCACGGCTTATCGGTCGGGCTAGGATCGACAAACAAGATAATAGAATTTTCTGGTACTTAAGCCAGTACTGAAGACCAATAATGATAAGATATGACGCGCTTCTCCAATTAAGTGTTAGCTGTGGTCTGACCGTTTTGTTCGGATAGACTTTAAATAAGTCACCGACAGAGTGCAGTATAAGCATCTATTTTGTCATGGTTTTCCGTCAGTACCCGGATAAGGTCTGAAATGATGTTCTTTGTGTTTGCTGAACCTAGTCCAGCTGATGAGCCGTGATACGGCGATACGCGTCTTGGGATGTTGCAGCAAATACAGAAAACACTTTTGGAAACTACCGAAGTGCCAATTTTTCGATTCGCCTTGGTTACTTCCCCTATGCGCTATCTATGCCTTCGATTGGGAAGCTTGAGAAGGTGCGCTTCTGCAATAAGTGTCAGCTGTAGTCTGGCCGCTTTGACTTTAAATAAGTCACCGACAGAGTGCAGTATAAGCATCTAATATATATATATATATATATATATTATATATATATATATATATATATATATATATATATATATATATATATATGTATATATATATATATATATATATATATATATATATATATATATACATATATATATATATATATATATATATATATATACATATTAAACAATTTTTTTCTTTAACCCTCTTTTTATATTTATATGATAATGATTTTTTCTTGGCTTTAAGGTTATGGGAATTAAAACTTCAATTTACATGTATGTTTACGTTTCGATCAACCTAGTGATCGTTTTCAAAACATTTAATTTCATTAATACAACCAGTAACAATGTCCATATGTATCGAGTACCCTAAAACCATACCATGATTACCTATGCAATAACAATGTTATAATTTGGCTTACTTTAGGATGTAGACTCTTTACATTTTAAAACTCACATATTTAAAAAATATTAAAACGGTGTTACTTTATCTTTATACTTTAAAGAAATGAAAAATATATGCTTTTAATTTTGAAAGGATGTTACCAAGGAGGTTATAGGTTTTATGTGCGATGTTGAAATTGTATATTTTGAAAAGTTTTTCAATTTGATGTGAGAATTCATTTAGATATGGTAAAACAATATATTTTTTAGTGTCTTTTTGTTTGTGGTTTACTGTTTTGGTGAAATTGTAAAATTTGTGAATGCGCTTTTTAAAAATCTTTTTGATTAGAGATAACGGGTACTTGTTTAAAATTAAAGCGTTTTTGGCTTTATTTATTGTATCTTCTCGATATTCTGGATCTGATAAGGAGATTGCATGGTTTGCCAATCCTATTACGACAGATTTCCTATGTTTTATTGGATGGTTAGAATTATAATTTAAGTATCTTGATGACCACGTTTCGGTGGACCCCCTGCAGCTACATTTCTACCATATTCCCAAAACTCGTCAAAAAATGTGAAGATTAGATCTAACGATGGAAATTTACGTCGTGGCTGAGTTCCAACCCTAAATTCGGAGTGGTAAAAATAAAAAGAAAAATAATATATTTTCTTCTGTTTTATTTATTAAAATAATATGATTACAGACTTAATAGAATTAAAATTAAACATTAATAACGTACCGTAACTTCAACAATACAAATCAACAAAAAAAAAATAGTCATAATTTTAATGGGAGGGATGTACTTGATGGATTGACAGCAAATTATCAATATTTGGCTTCAGTTTTGTAAGGAATAACCGCAAATCTCCCCGTTCTGTGATGTTCAATCTGCTCCTGTTTTTTGTTAATAGGTTTGTAACGACACCAAAACTTTTTTTCGACAAGGTATGACAAGGGAAAGGCTATCAAAAGTTTTCTCGCAATTTCCCACAGCCCAGGATATTTTTCGGGTATTTCTGCCTGCAGCCAAAATGTTTGATAGCCTTTTTTAAATTTCACCTTCAGCTCCTCATCGGTGCTAAGCTCGAGTAGCTCCTCTTGTAATACCACATTCGCCACTTCCGTTTCATCAAATGGATTTATGATCCATGCAGGGCATTTAAATGTTGAACGTATGTCTGAATATCCCCATCAAGACATTCTGCCTGTGACAAGTTTGGAAACTGAGAGAATTCGCGCCGACTAATATTTTGCTTCATAAATTTCAATTTTCAAAAAAAAGCCGAAATGACACCCTTTGTTTTTACTAAATTTCCTTGTAACTGCAAGTTAATGTCATTAAATTTTTTAAACAAATCTGTCAAATACGCGATGTCTGCTTTCAATTTGATCAGATTTTCTTTTAAATCTGGATTTTTACTTTCCAGAAACTCTAAAACTGATTCAAAAAGTGAGTAAAATCTTGTTAAACATGCACCTTTCGACAACCAGCGTACTTCAGTATGTAAGAGCAATCGTTGGAAGTCTTCATCATTTTCGTCGCACAATAGTGCAAATAAACGGGTATTCAACGCATTGCTTCTTGTTTTGGTAACTGCTTTAAACACAAATTGAAGCGATTGGTGCAATCTATCACTCAAATTTTTCGCTACCAGGTGTTGTCGGTGGATGACACAGTGAATTGCAGTTACTCCTGGTATAATTCTTTTAAGATGGCTTATAAACCCACGATATCGCCCGAAGATGGCAGGTGCTCCATCTGCTGCCACCGAAATAATGTTTGTAAATGGAATCGATTTTTCCTTAAAAAATCACTCAGGACATTAAATATTGATTCGCCTTTAGTGTCCGTCTCCAAAGTTTTCGCGAATAGCAGCTCTTCATGGATTTCTTCGTCCATAACAAATCGAACATATGCCAATAATAATGCTTCATTACCAGGTAAAGTTGACTCGTCCAGTTGAATAGAAAAATGAGTTGTTTGCAGATAATTACACAAGAAGCTTTCAGTATCAGAGCTCATTTCATCAATACGTCTTTGTACAGTGTTGTTACTCAAAGGAATTCTTTTGAGTACGTCAAATGGAGGTTTGTGCAGAACAGTTTTTTAAAACCTCTTCAATAACGGGTAAAATTAACTGTTCTCCGATGGTGTGCGGTTTTTCAGATTTCGCTATAAGCAATGAGATATTGTAAGATCCCCGCAAGCCATCATCGTTACTTTGAGACGTTGAAGCGAACATACTGTGCACGGTGGGTCTCTTTTCATGTTTGAAAATATTTTAAATCTTTACCTATTTTATCAGGATGAGACCTTCTTAGATGATCTTCGAGCTTCGATGGTTTCATAGAGTCATTGCTCAAAACTTTGTTGCATAAAGGGCATATGGGCAATCGTTTGTCTGCCTTTGATGGAAGAAAACCAAATTTCAAATAATCAGCACTGTACTGTCGACATTTCTTTTTAGATTCAGCCATGTTTCGTATCAGTTACCTACCTGTAAAGAAAAAAATGTTTGTTTTAGTAATCATAAGGCGACTTTATCAGGATATGGCTATTTTAACGGAATAAAATAGGATTAATTAATTATTGCAATGAAAAAAACAAAATGCTGGCGGCAAAACTGATTATAATTATTAACAGCAATAAACTGCTAAGACCCATATAGAGGTTTTCACAAAACGGCTGAACCTATTTTAATGTAATATAAAATATTTTTTGAATTATTATATTTTGATACATTTCTGTAAATTCGAGAGAAAATACTTTTAAAAAATATTTTGACATCAAAACTCCGCGATTTTAATGATTTATTTATTACTTTGATGTACGTTACGAGTGGTACATAAAGACACGTACAATTTATGAAAATATTAAATAGCATTAGCAACTACAAGGGCACTGAAATATGTACAAACATGCAGGTCAATCATATATTTCTCCTTTGGTGAATCATCACAGTCGGGTAAATAAATAATTTTATAATAAAAAGTATTAAAAGTTCAATCTTTCTCGGCTTTCTGTTCTTTTATAGAAGTATCGAATAATGGCCCTGATCAGTATTTAATTTTTATTACGTACCTACTACACGCAAACATAAATATAATATATTACAATATAAAATAAAAGTATGAATAACAAATAGGCAGGTACTTACTTTTTCCGGCACTGGCAAACACTGACATCGATTCACTCACACTTTTCTTTTCAAAATTCCGGAAACAAATGAGCAATGTTTGTCCTTGGCATTCGTATTTATATTGGTGAAGAGTCAAACAAGTTCATGCAAGATTGCAAGCACAGCACAAGTCGTATTTCGTCCCTTTGCACGTCTGAACGGGTTGCGTTGCGGGCGGGCGGCGCTTTGCAAGTCTCGACGCGCGTTGTACTGAATATCGAATATGCAAGTTTTTACAAGTAACAGTCGCTGACCTTCTTAAAATACATTACTCAAAAAAATTAAGGGAGGTTTTAAAAACAAGGAAATTAATGCTAAATAAACACGCTATCTGATCCATATGCCGGCCTAACTGAAAAAATTTTATTCAACCCCGTGGACCAAAAAAAAAGCAAAATATATCTGTTAGGATTGCATGAGAACCGTAGCTCCTAAAAAATTTTAGCCAAAAAATCTGAAAATTAGAATCTTAAAGCTTCAAAATGCTTTTTTTTTTAAAGTCTCAATATGACCATACAGCCTGTCAAAAATCACCGAAAAATTTGGAATTTTTTTTGCTCCCTTAATTTTTTTGAGTAATGTATTATCTGCCTACATTGATAGGTAAAGCCAAGCCAAGCCAACATTTTTGTTTTTTACCATCGAAACCAGATAAATTTTCGTGGACCCCCACTTACAACTTGTGAACCTCCATTTTTTTTTCACGCCAACCTAGACCCCCGTCGAGTCTCCCGTGGACCCCGGGGGGTCCACCTGAACCACTTTGGGAATCGCTGGTTTAAACTCTAACTATTGTTAAATAAAACCCATCAAATCAAATTTAAATGGTATCGTATAAACCAAAAAACTTCCCTTTATGCGTAATAAAAGTTTAAAGATCGTTTTACTGGATTTACGGACTCTTTATGAGATATAAAATCTATGACAAGAATACTAAGGAAAATAAAACAACATTACTGGAAAACCTAAGGAAATGTTTTTATCTTAACTCTCTAAAATATAATACTGTTACCTCCTAGTAACTTTATTCTATTTCCTTCTATACGTTTCCACAAATCCATAAAAATAGCAATCATATTTCTAATGGAAAAGTGGTAATAATTATTTTTAACTATCTTATTTTATGTTCGTGTTATTTTTTATATGTTTCTTGAAGGCTATTTTTAGTGGTTCGTAGGGAACACTTATAAGATCACCTCGGTGTCTGACTGTCCGTCTATCCCTCTGTTACACCCGATTTTCTCCGAAACTATTTGAAGTAGGAAGTTGAAATTTGGCACTAATATATTGATGGCCTCATTAGAGCGTGTAGTTTTGAAAGCTAAATTTTGACCCAAGGGATTAGTCTCTGGGGGTGAAATTGGAAGTAAAAAAAAAAATTTTATCAGGTCATCGAGTGGTGTATCAAATGAAAGCTTGTAAAAAGACAAGTTCAAAAATATGTATAATGTAATACTTGCGCACATTTTACTTGTATTATTTTTAAAAAATTGCGAAATATCGCTGTCCCCCCTTACCTTGAAAAGATTATCAAGAGTGCATTACCTTTAATAATTTATTTGGTATAGTTCAAAAATTTATATAACTAGCCGTGCCAGCGTCTCCGCCCGCGGGAGTTGATTTACTATTATCGCCGCTGCTTATTCCTTATGTTCCCTAACGTAATAAAATATATCCTATAACCTGACCAGAGAACATGTATGAATTAAGAAAATATGTAAATCGGATAAGTGGTTCTCAAATGATAAGCGCAGTAACGGACAGACAGACAGACAGAGAGACGTTGCGCTTTATATGTATTATATATATATATATATATATATATATATATATATATATATATATATATATATATATATATATATATTATTGTTATATAACCTGGCTAAAGAACATATGTATGAATTTAAAAAGCACGTAAATCGAATAAGCGCACTAACGGACAGAGAGACAGACAGACAGAGAGACGTTGCATTTTATATATATTATATTCTTTGCTACATGATATTATTTCATATTTAACCGTTTAGCAAGGTATTGCCAGAGAGTGCGCTAGTGACAAACTTATCGTCACGTTATGTTACCTAATGTAATAAAATATATATCTATAACCTGGTCAGAGAATATATGTATGAATTAAAAAAAGTCACGTAAATCGGATAAGTGGTTTTCGAGGGATAATAGCACTAATAGACAGACAGACAAAGAGATATTGCATTTTATATATATTATAGATATAGATTATTATTATTATATAACTGGCCAAAGAACATATGTATGAATTTAAAAAAAGACACGTAAATCGAATAAGTGGTTCTCGCGTGATAAGCGCATTAACGGACAGACAGACACATTGCATTTTATATATATTATATTTTTTGCTACATAATATTATTCCATATTTAACAGTTTAGGCAGCGTATTGCAAGAGAGCGAGCCAGCGGCCAACTTTTTTCCGACTTCATTCACGATTATTCCTTAAGTTACATAATATAATGATACAGGGTGGCCCAAAATTACCGAAGGCGTTTGAGTTCATTATAACTTTTTATTTAAGACATAATTATAATTTTTTTATTTTTTTTAAATACAGTATATTAATGATGATGAATTATATCTCGCAAGTGGTGGCCATTTTCTGCTTCGCATATTCGTGCTCTTTCCAAAACATTTTCCATAACCTTTCGCAAAACTTCAGGTGTTATGTTGTTGATTTCGTCGCGTATATTATTTTTTAATTGCTGGATGGTTCTAGGCTTATTAATATAGACTTTTCCTTTCAAATAACCCCAAAGGAAAAAGTCTGGAGCGGTTAAATCCGGTGAACGCGGAGGCCAATTAAAATCGCTTGTACGCGAAATAATTCGTTCACCAAAGATGTCGCGTAAAAGAGACATTGTGTCCATTGCAGTGTGCGCTGTGGCTTCATCCTGTTGGAACCATACTTGCGGATGGTTTTCCACGGCTGGCCTTAAAAAATTTTCCAACATTGTCCGATATCGAACACCAATGATGGAAACGGCGACACCGTGTTCATTTTCAAAAAAATATGGGCCAATTATCCTTTCCGACGAAACACCGCACCAAACAGTACACTTAAGTGGGTGTAATTGTCGCTGTTGAACTACTCTTGGATTTTCCGTAGCCCATATCCTGCAGTTTTGCCTATTAACGAACTCATTTATTTGGAAATGGGCTTCGTCGCTAATAATTAAATTATGAATAAAATCATGATTTTCTTCTGCTTTTTGCCGGAAATAAATTGCATAATCAAGTCGTTGCTGGTAATCCGTCGGTTTCAATTCTTGGACAAGCTGAATTTTGTATGGAAACATTCTTATTGTATGCAAAATTCTCTGCAGCGACCCTCATGAGAGGCCAAGTTGTGTCGAACGTCTCCTGGTTGATGTTTCTCCATCTTCCCGAATACTCTCCTGTACCCTTTCAATATTGTCATCCGTGTGCACCGTTCGTCGTCTGCCGGCACCAGAAAGGTTCCTTACTGCCCCTTGTTGTCGAAAATTTGCAACCAGACGGTTTATTGTTGACTCTGAGGGTCCAACCCGCATATTAAAATAACGACGATATGCACGCTGAGTCAAAACAATGGACCGTTGATTTGAGAAATAAAGTTCAACGATTTGGGCACGTTGTTCAATTGTATACTGCTCCATTTTAAATTCCCCAAGTCTTCTTTACAAAATACTGAAAAGAAATAAAAAACAAAATTATAATAAAAAAGTTATAAGGAATTCAAACCCCTTCGGTAATTTTGGGCCACCCTGTATGTATCTTATAACCTGGCCAGAGAACATATGTATGAATGAAAAAAAATCGCGTAAATGGGAAAAAAAGTGGTTCTTGAGTGATAAGCGCACTAACGGGCAGACAGACAGACAGAGAGATATTCTCTGTTACATAATATTGTTCCATATTTAATGGTTTAGGCTGTGTATTGCAAGAGACGCGCTAGCGGCAAACTTTTTCCGACTTGATTCACTGTTATCGTCACTGCTCATTCCTTATGCAATCTAACGTAACAAAATATAGCCTATAACTTGGCCGGAGAACATATGTATGTTTAAAAAAAAGTACGTAAATCGGATAAATGGTTCTCCAGTGATAAGAGCATTAACGGACAGACAGACAGGCAGACAGAGAGACGTTGCATTTTATATATATTATAGAAGATTATAGATAACCTGTCCAGAGAACAAATGTGTGAATTAAAAAAAAAAGTCGTAAATCGGAGAAGTGGTTCTCGAGTGATAAGCGCACTAACGAACAGACAGACAAAGAGACGTTGCATTTTATATATATTATATATATTCTTTGCTACATGATATTGTCCCATATTAAATGGTTTAAGCAGTGTATTGCAAGAGAACGCGCTAGCGGCAAGCTTTTTTCCGACTTGATTCACTATTATCGTCACTGCTTACTCCTTATGTTACCTAACGTAATATAATATAGCCTATAACCTGGCCAGAGGAAATATGCATGTTTTAAAAAAAAGCACGTAAATCGGATAAGTGGTTCTCCAGTGATAAGCGCACTAACGGACAGACAGACAGACAGAGAGACATTGCATTTTATATATATTATTGATGTATTACTGGGGCACACTTTTTTTTGTATTATTTTTAAAAAAATACGTAAAATCGCTGTTCCCCCCTAATCTCGAAAAGTACTGATCAAAAAACTTTTAAAAAATTCTGAAATATTCTCCACAGGGTGTAGATTGAGCGAGAATTATTACCTTTAATAATTTATCTGGTATATAAAAAAACAAAAATTTCAAGGTCATGAGTTTTCAATAAAGATCGGAAAAAATTTTGTTGAAAACTCATTTGGGGTGTGTTTTGTGAAGTCACTGATCATTTTATACCTACGTAACAAACATTTTTATTTTAAAAGCAATCAAACGTACGGAACTATAATTGCGCAAGTCCGACTTGCACACGGCCGGTTTTTTCTTTGAATATTTTCTTAAAATAACAAAATTACATACAATATTTAAGGAAAAATTGGGTTTTATATGTCATAAATTTATCGAATGACACTTCTGAATTTAATGTTTGTAGCTAACTCTTCAAAAAAGCGAGTTAGAGTGGTGTTCTATTTATGATTAATAACCCTGTGCATACTTCAAGTCATAGAATTCATATGATTCGTTTTCATAAACTTCAAAAACACAGTAAAAAATATCAATTCAGCAACTCTTACTTTATACCCCTTTCGGCAATAAAAGCTCAATAATTCTTTGCGACTGTTTCAATGAACAACTGCACCGACATAAAATCCATCCATCCAAATTCAAATTGACTTGTGACCCAAAAAAACCTCTTTTAGAAGTAATAAAATGTTTAAAGATGACTATTCTTACTGGGTTTACTGACTGTTTATGGGAAATAAAACCCATAAAAGGAACGGTAACGTAAATTCGTTCAGTGCAATTTTTTATCGTATTGTCAGCATTTCTCAAAGTATACTGTGTATAAGTTTTTAAAATATCTTTTAGAATTTAACTTTTTTAAAGGTCATTTCTGAGAGTTTCTTCTCTGATAAATTTTTAGTGTTCCGTGAGGAACTTATGGGATCACTTGGTCCGTCTGTCACATCCGATTTTCTCCAAAACTATTTGATATAGAAGGTTGAAGGTTTGCACAAATATAGGAACTGTTGGTCCAATTAATGCTGTGTAGTTTGAAGGTTAAATTTTGACTCTCTGATTAAGCAACTCTAGACACTTATACAGAGGATTATAAGATCGAACAGGATCCCAAAAGAATGGAGAATACCGACAGTTATACTAATGCACAAAAAGAGAGAAAAAGAAGATCCAAATAACTATAGATTTAACTAACTGTATACTGAAAATAACAACAAAGATTATTACAACAAAAATAAACGCGAGATAGACTTAAGAAAAGCTTTCGACAATGTGAAAATAGAAGGCGTTAATAATCTATTATAGACCTAATTAAAACTATCGAGAATATATATAAAGGCAACAAAGTAGTAGTAGATTAGCAGAAGGAATGACAGAACCAATGAACTATGAATCCGGAATCAGGCTGATGAAAATGTAAAGAATGTCAAAAGAAAGAAGGGATATAGAATGGGTAATAGAGAACTTAAAATTTTATGTTATGCAGATGACGGGATTATAATGGCTGAGACCGAGAACAAACTGCAAAGGCTGCTATACAAATCTACATAGCAGCAAAACAATATATTAATCTTAACTGAAAAAACCAAGACAATAATAATAGCAATATAACCGATCAGATGCAAGCTGGTGGTGGAAGATAAACCAATAAAACAGGTGATGGAGGTCAATTGCCTGGGCATCAAAATATCTAGTATCCGAAAAATCGAGGAAGGAGTAAAATATCGGGCCAATAAGGCTAACAGGTTCGTGGGATGCCTCAATGATACCATGTTTAGAAATAAATTCCTCTCCGTTGATATCAAAACAAGAATATACAAGAGCGTAATACGACCAGTAATGTCTTACACATCTGAAACAAGACCCGATACAAGTATAACACAGAGGATGCTGGAATCAACTGAAATGGGAGAGGATATGTACAAACAAGATACTGAGGAATAGGGAAAGGAAAATGATAAACAACAGAGAGCAAGATACATGTCACCGAATGGAAGAAGATCAATGGGACGTCCAAGAAGGAGATGGAGCGACGGTTTATATAACAGGGAACAAAGAAAACAGGCAATATTGTGAAATCGGAAGTGAAAAATAAATTTTTACCAGCTCATCGAGTGGGGAGTCCAATGAAAGCTTGTAAAAACACGGTTCAAAAATATATGTGATGTAATACTTTCGCATATTTTCGCACGCAATGCGGGATAGCAAGGTCTATGTTAGGTTCGTCTCTGAGAGATAGGATCCGAAACGAGAAAATAGGAAGAAGAGGTATAGATGACATTATATTACGTATTGCAAAATTAAAACGGAGATAGACTGGTCACGTGGCCAGACTAAATGATAATAGATGGACGAAGCGAATCGTGGAATAGCGACCGAGAACTGAAAAACGTAACCAAGGAAGACTACGGACCAGACGTACAGACGATCTTAAAAAAATCGCCACAAACTGGATTGCAACAACCCGGAGCAAAAAAAAAATGGAAACACCTATGTTCAGCAATGGACAGGGGAGGCTGATAATCTTTTTGTACACTGGAACTATAAATGCTTAAACTGAACCTAAAAATTGACGACGGATTTCTCATAGAGAACCCGTTCAGATAAGGCAACTTTAAATATTGAATTGTTGTGGCTGTTACTTGATAGAAATTCATAACGAATGTAATGAAAGACTGATTTTGTCAAATTTCCACCTTATTTAGTTTCAGGCGAAGCTATAGTATAGCGAAACGCGTCATACAGTTTCAGTGAAACTAAATAAAGTGGAAATTTGACAAAATCAGTATTTTATTACATATAACTTTAAATATTTCTCCCACTCCTTGTAAGAAGGAGCTATTTTCTACCTCGAATGGGGCGAAGGCCCTGGGAGAGGTAGGAAATCTGAAAGTTTGTAGAATTTTAATTGAATATGTCGGTTTGATCTTTTCAGTCAGAAATTTAAAAAAAATCAGATTGTACTGCACAGTATTATAACTTTAGTTCAGTTACGGATACTTTTCTTACTCTAAACCCACAATTGTCAAATTAGACTAGTTCTTTTTAACAAAAAAGGCAGAGTATATCTTGTTTATGGTCTAGGCATCCCCTTCAGGATAGATTATAAATATGAGGCAATTTAATCCTGACATCCCGAGGGACATTAAAAGAAGAATGAAAAGAGAAAGGCAATAAAATAAGCAAAGTCAGTCACCACTCTTTGTTTCCTGATCTTTGTTTGACAAAGAATAATACCAAAGCACAAAACGCAATTATTATTCCCTTTGATACACTAAAACCTCCCAAATATCTACTTTAAACCAATGATTTCCATGTTAATGTGAAAATTTATCTCCAACATTTACGAACATTACTGTCTTATTTCCTCGAGGAAAGTTCGTAACTGTTGTTCCTTTTAAGATCTTTATTCTCTATAAACAGTTAGTAAACCTAGTCGGAATGGCCTTTAAACATTTTCTTACGCGTAGGAACGGAATTCTCGGCTCACAGAGTCGGTTTCAATTAGTTTTATATCTTTTTCTTTCTTAATAATTACTATGTATATTCAGATTAGAGGTGAGCGCTGAAAATGGCGCAATTGTTTATGAAAATGGTTTTTACTTCACTTGCTAAAAAGCAGTACTATATTCGCAGGCTTCAGGGTATTTTTATCATGAAAATTAGTCCCCCATTTCCATCAGTCTGTCGATCTCGAACGAAATATTATTTCAAACTTGGTACACATGTAATAATTGAAGTACGAATGTATAATTTTCAGGTGATATCGCCAGAAGGTGAAGAGCATGAAACATGACGGGCTTGATAAATTTTCTTCATTTTCTATATGATTGAATAAACGAATTTTTCTTGGTTTTTAGTTGATATAATACATAAAGTCATAATTATTTTTAGTCAATAACGTAAGGGGTTAAAGAGAATAGGGAGGATGTTAGAGAACTCACGTTATATATGCAGTGTTACATGTCCTTTATACGGTTTTACGACTCGAGAAATGTGAAAATCTTTTGTATATTATTTTTAGTTACTTACTGTCAAACAAATAAGGTTAATGTCGAAGGGAGAGAGCTTGCGTCGTCTATATCGTGTTATACGAGGGCTACCTTTTAAGTTTTTATAAAAACAATGAAAGAAAGAAAAAATGGTACAAATCCTTTTACTTTTTCTCAAAATATTCTCCTTTCAGATGTATATACTTACCATATGCATGCGTACGAACTAATTCTCGAAACATTTTTTCCAGTTTGAAGTTGGCACCTCAAAAACATGGTTTTGGAAGGATTCAACAGCTTCTTGAGGTGATGAAAATCGCTGTCCATGCATTTTTTTTGACATTCGGGAACAAAAAGAAGTCACTAGGCGATAAACCTGGTGAATACGGGCAATAAGGCATTCATTCATGTTTTTCTCCGTCAAATAATCAATTATTTGACGTGCTGTGTGGGTGGTGGCATTTCCATGATGAAGAATGATGTGACGTTTTCGGTTATTTTTCCTGACTTCATCGACGACTTCTGGCAAACAAATTGTTGTATAGGATGCAAAGCTTGTAACATATCTGGTATAACCAAAAAAACAAGCGATCATTTTCTAGGAAGTGCTTCGCGAACGAACCATTTTTGTTGGATTCGGTTCATCTTGGAACACCCAAAAAGTTGATTGTTGCTTAGTTTTTGGCTGGCACGAATATATCCAAGTTTCGTCTCCTGTTACGATGTTGTATACGGATCTTGCATGCCCTCGGTCGAATTTTTTGAGCATTTCCTTACACTAATTGACACGAGCCTGTTTTTGAGTTTCGGTCAAATTATGCAGTATTCATCGGGAATAGATCTTTTTCACAGCTAAATGTTCATGCAAAATCGAATATACTGCGGTCCTCGTTATGCCCAAAGCCGGGTTTCCACCAAACGGACATAGCACGAAACACAAACAAAAACTGTTTTTCTCAACAAAAAGAGCCATGTTTTGTAAAAAATAAACAGTTTCGAAAACATGTTTGCCGTGGAACAGTGTTTTTAGTAAACAAAACACTTTCCCATCTCGAGTCGGTATATCAAAGGAAAACAAATTTGTTCGTGTTTTTTAGTCGGTTTGGTTGAAACACCTGAATGTTGTAGTTTTGTTCTCTGCGACATTTGTACCCTACTCTTTCAACTAGTTATCAACTTTTTATTAAGTGTATGCAATTTTTATGAAGAGTTTGTCAACATTTAAAAAGTAAGTACCATTTTTTATATTTATTTAGTTAAACTTTTTATTCAAATATATATATATATATATATATATATATATATATATATATATATATATATATATATATATATATATATAATATATATAAAATGCAACGTCTCTCTGTCTGTCTGTCTGTCCGTTAGTGCGCTTATCACTGGAGAACCACTTATCCGATTTACGTACTTTTTTTTTTAAAACATAGATATGTTGTCTGGCCAGGTTATAGGCTATATTTTATTACGATAGGTAGCATAAGGAATGAGCAGTGACGATAATAGTAAATGAAGTCGGAAAAAAAGTTTGCCGCTAGCGCGTTCTCTTGCAATACACAGTCTAAACCATTAAATATGGAACAATATTATGTATGTATAATATATATATATATATATATATATATATATATATATATATATATATATATATATATATATATATATATGTATATATATATATATATATATATATATATATATATATATATATATATATATATATATATATATATATATATATATATATATAATACAATGTCTCTCTGTCTGTTTGTCCATTAGAACCACTTATCCGATTTACGTGTCTTTTTTTAAATTCATACATATATTCTTTGGCTAGGTTATATAATAATAATTTATATGTAAAATATATATAAAATGCAACGTATCTCTGTCTGTCTGTCTGTTAGTGCGCTTATCACTGGAGAACCACTTAACCGATTTTCGTACTTTTTTTTTAAAACATACATATGTTCTCCGGCCAGGTCATAGGGTATATTTTATTACGATAGGTAGCATAAGGAATAAGCAGTGACGATAATAGTAAATGAAGTCGGAAAAAAGTTTGCTGCTAGCGCGTTCTCTTGCAATACACAGTCTAAACCATTAAATATGGAACAATATTATGTAGCGGAGAATATCTATTATCTATAACATATATAAAATGCAATGTCTCTCTGTCTGTCTGTCTGTCCATTAGAACCACTTATCCGATTTACGTGTCTTTTTTTAAATTCATACATATATTCTTTGGCCAGGTTATATAATAATAATAATCTATATCTATAATATATATAAAATGCAACGTATCTCTGTCTGTCTGCCTATCTGTCTGTCTGTCAGTCCGTTGGTGCGCTTATCACTGGAGAACCACTTATCCGATTGACGTGCTTTTTTTTAAAACATACATATGTTCTCTGGCCAGGTTATAGACTATATTTTATTACGTTAGGTAACCTGATGAATAAGCAGTGACGATAATAGTGAATCAAATCGGAAAAAAAAGTTTGCCGCTAGCGCGTTCTCTTGCAATACACTGCCTAAACCACTAAATATGGAACAATATCATGTAGCAAAGGATATCTATAATATATACAAAATGCAACGTCTCTCTGTCTGTTTGTCCGTTTGTGCGCTTATCACTGGAGAACTACTTATCCGATTTATGTGCTTTTTTTTAAACATGCTAAACCATTAAATATGGAACAATATCATGGGGCAAAGAATATCTATAATATACATTACGTTATAGGATATATTTTATTACGTTAGGTGACATAAGGAATAAGCAGTGTCGATAATAGTGAATCAAGTCGGAGAAAAGTTTGCCGCTAGCGCGTTCTCTTGCAATACACTGCCTAAAGCATTAAATATGGAACAATATCATGTAGCAATGAATATAATATATATAAAATGCAACGTTTTTCTGTCTGTTTGTCTGTCCGTTAGTGCGCTTATCACTCGAGAACCACTTATCCGATTTACATGTTTTTATAAATTTATACATATGTTCTATATAATTTGATATAAGCCTAGTTAATGGGAGATAAGGAGAAATAATGGGAGATAAGTCGAAATAAGCCTCGATAATGGGAGATAAGTTGAGATAATGGGAGATAAGTATAAATAATGGGAGATAAGGAGAAATAATGGGAGATAAGCCGAGATAAGTCTAGATAATGGGAGTTATGGTAAGATAATGGGAGATAAGGAGAAATAATGGGAGATAAGGAGAAATATTGCGTGATAAGTCGAGATAAGAATAGATAATGGGAAATAAGGTGAGATAATGGGAGATAAGGAGAAATAATGGGAGATATGTATTTAGTTACAATGATGATTAAAAAAGTTGACTTGCAATTTTAGGTCCTAACAAGTTAATTAACAATTCAAAATCGCTCCTAACATTCTGGTAAAATTTTGGAAGGAAGACCGCAATTTCCCTTTTAACCCAATATCGCCCGTGCTGAAATCGGCCAATAATTCTGCTGTGCCGTAATTAACTCTCCTTTTTAATAGAGAACTGACCCAATATCTTGGTTTTTTTTCTGTTTTGGCCATTAATTAAAAACAAACCACAGCTAATTATAAAAAAAAACGTCGTCGGAGTACATTCTTGCGGGACTAAACAAAATGGGAAAAAGAGAACAAACACTAGCAACAAAACTTTTGGAACAGTCTACAGAAACTGTTTGAAAAAAACAAAACATGTTTTGTTTTGTTTATTAAAAGCAGAACTGTTTATTTAAACTGTCTCTTTGGTGGAAACCCGGCTTTAGGATGCCTCTATTTCACGGTTAGTCACATGCCGATCCTCTTTAATTATGTTGCTCACAGCATCGATGTTTTTTGGAACTACAACCGATTTTGGTCTACCTTCACGAAATTCATCGCTGACGGAAGCATGACCATGGCGAAATTCTGCAAACCAATTGTAAACAGCTTTTTCTGATGGTGATTCATTGCCAACAGTTGAACGAAGCTATTCGAGGCATTGTTGTTGAGTTAGGCCTTTACTTAAATCGTCAAAATCATCCAACGAAAACCTTCACTTGAAATTTCCATTTGTAAATAAAACTGTTTTTTTAAACGCTCACTGGAAACAAACTACTCTGCCAATTTCTGAACCGTCACTGTTTTCACAATAACAAATCTCAAATTTTACAACAATTATAATGTCACATCTCAATAGCGACATCTAGTGGTTGTTTGTAAAAACGTAAAAGGCGGCCCTCTTACATTCATTTCGGGGTGATAGCAAAACATCTTAACTGACTTGTATTTCCTCGCTCAAGTGTCAACAATGTCGCACATAATTTACCAAAACTTTTTTAGAGGTTGAAAAGTCTAAATGCACTTTATTACAAAGTAAAATTCTACCTTAAACCTAAGAAATTAATCCAAACGTCACAGACTCTCTTATCACCGACTTTAACTTGGATTAAAATGTATGCATCGCTGATCACAAGCCGCTCAGTTGCTTTAGCTGAGTTGTAATCGCATTAGCTATAAAACGTTCCGTTATTGATTGAAAATCTATTACTCAATGAAGCGTACTGGACTAAACTAAAGGAAAGTTTGTTTAAACACTTACTTTTATAATAATTTATAAATTTAGTTTCTAGTAAAACATTATGAGATTTAAGTAATACGTAATAACTAATTGATCGTTCAGGGATATTATTTTTAATACGATAATTAACTAAAAGTAGATTTTTAAGCAAGAACTAGCTTATACACTAATATCCAGTATAAAGTTGTCTTTACGGATACATTTTATTCTTAAGGGGATGTACCTATTCATGGAGCCGAAAAAATGTTTTTTTTTTGGAAATTTTTATTAACGAAACAATTCCTTTGCATTGCGGTGTGCACGATTACTGGGAGCTGGATTATCTGAAATCAAAATTTCCAAAGAAATTAGTTTACTAGAGGACCAATCTTGCCTTTGAGCCAAGGATTTAAAAAAAAATCATCAAATAGCGTTTCTTGAAGGGGTTACACACACCTCGAATTCCACTTTTTTACGGATTTTTATTCTCGATACTTCTAAGAATTATTCAAAAAAAAAAATAAGCAAATTCCATTCCATTACAAAGTTATAGTATTAGATGTGTCCTGGTGTTAGATCGGGACCGCTATCTGTTTTCAGACATTGTCTCCAATATTACTCTTACTATATTTAATAATTAATTTTTCTACAAAAACGTCGAGACGTTTTTTTTAATTTTTCTAATAGACAATTTTTTATAAATAATTAAACATAAATTTCTTGGTCGAAAATTGCATACTAAAGTTTGAAACACCGTAAATTTTTTATTTTTGAAAAAAAATCCTTCGACAATTTTTAACTACTATATTATTTTACTATTTTTTTATTTTGTGGTGAACCATGGCTGTGTGATGTAAGGTACTCACAGCTTACGGTGCAGAAGGTCGAGGCTTCAATTCCGCAGGTCGGTATACTTATTTATTAAATTATTTAAGTGCATTTATTTGGCTTGGCCACGTACATAGGTAGTAGTTGTTCGCAGAAATGCAATAACGTCCGAGGCAGCACTACCGCGTTGCCTAAAAGGGGCTATGATATACAGAAATGTATGTTTCGACAGTTAGACAACGTTGACGGGTATTACGATTACGACATCCCGCGATATCCTTAGGGTATGAAAAAGGGTAAAAACCCTACTCAAGCGGGGAGGTGAACGATAAAAAAAAAGATTATTTTTTATTTTTGCAGATTGGATTATTTTTTGTAAATTTATCATGCAGACAAGGAGGCGCCATAGTTTTCATCAGTGATTTATTAAACCCGATAAAAAATAATGTTAACATTTAACAAATATTAAAAAAAAAAAATTTCTTATAATTTAAAGTACAATAAAAATATATAATCGTCATTCTTTTATATTATTCATTTAATAATCTTTGAAATATATTTTTTTAAATAACATACTATTTGCAGCGTCCAGGTGTATGTAACCCCTTAAACAAAATAGCGAAAAAATGACGTTACGGCGTTTAACATTTTTGCTAATTAAAAATAAAATCAAAATTCCTTCGTTCAAGGACAAGCAATATGTGTCGAGAAAATATGTACCAAGTTTCATCAAAATTGGTTCAGTTTTCAAAAAAAAGTTGTTTTGCGAAAAACAAACCTTAGAATAGCAGATGTGAATGCTTTGTCCTTTCTAGGAAGGATAATTGAAGAATCTCTTTGTATTATATTATAAAAGAAAAAGTTTAAAATACATTAAAATCTCGTTAAGGTCGGCGAAGGCTGACCCGAGAGGAGCTGCTCGCTACCTGCCCCGAAAATTCTACGCAACGGTACTTTTTTTAAACTGATGTAACTTCGTTAATTTTTAACCGATTCTTATGAAACTTACCGAAAATATTCTTAAGATACCATACTAAAAGAAAATGTTAAAATCTAACAATTGAATTTTTTGACCTAGATGACTAGGTATATCCCTTTAATTCCTGAGAAACATTTATGAAGTTTTAAATATCCAAATATTAGGAAAACTATTTTCGTAATATGAAATTCAAAATTGCATACCATGCAAGCTTAATATGTCCTTCAAAAGCTATATCCTTTCTGGAATTTTCTTTGAAACTTTAGCGTGAATTATTGATAGATGAGTGAAAGACGTTTTTCCGAGTACTTCGCATAAAAGTCGCAGAGACATATATAATGATGAAAAAGTTTTTAACTGACATAAATATTTTTGGATGGAAGAGAATAGTTTAAGGATAACTAATCCACATCACCAGTATATCCATGCCTGTTCGTCGGAGATCTATCTCGATACTTACCCCACCTCAATCAAGAACCAGTTTTAATTCTCCTGAAGTCACGCGCTTTGCCATCGTCAGTAAATAAGCCTAACCATGTAGCCACCATTTTTACTGTCTGGTCTATTCGTGGGTATTTATATAGTACACGCTAAGGGGTACGTACACCGTACAAATAATTGTTGACAGAAGAAAAAGATGTCGGTTTATGATACCGAAAGCATGAACAATCAGAAAAATATTCCTAGGTAAAGATACACTACAAGAAAATTTAAAATGTTTCTTGGTACCGGTGGGATTCGAACTCACGATCATAATTTTTCTTTTAGCCGCGTCACTTCCTCACCTACTATATCTATATGTATGTATATATATATATATATATATATATATATATATATATATATATATATATATATATATATATATACGAGGCTGGTTTGAAAAGTCCGTGCAAAAATAAAAACTACTTATGTATTTGGGGTAAACCTTTTTTATTTTTCGACGTAGTCTCCTTTTATGCTTATACACTTCGTCCAACGATGTTCTAGTTTGTTGATCCCTTTCGAATAATAGGATTTGTCTAAGTCTGCAAAATATCCGTTAGTGTCTGCAATCACCTCCTCGTTTGAATAAAATCTTTGTCCCGCCAGCCATTTCTTCAAATTGGGGAACAAATAGTAGTCCGAGGGAGCCAAGTCTGGAGAATAAGGGGGATGTGAAACGAGTTGGAATCCTATTTCCATTAATTTTGCGCCCACAACTGCTGAGGTGTGTGCTGGTGCGTTGTCGTGATGGAAAAGGACTTTCTTGTGGGCCAATCGCGGGCGTTTTTCTTGCAGCTCGGTTTTCAAACGGTCCAATAACGATGAATAATATTCACCTGTAATAGTTTTACCCTTTTCCAGATAGTCGATGAGGATTATCCCTTGCGAATCCCAAAAGACAGTCGTCATAACCTTTCCGGCCGAAGGAACAATCTTCGCCTTTTTTGGTGCAGATTCCCCCTTGGTAACCCATTGTTTAGATTGTTCTTTGGTCTCAGGAGTATAGTAATGTATCCATGTTTCATCCACAGTGACGAAACGACGCTTAAAGTCCTCCGGATTCTTCTGGAACAGCTGCAAACCATCCTTGCAACACTTCACACGACTCCGTTTTTGGTCAAGCGTGAGCAATCGCGGCACCCATCTTGCGGATAGCTTTCTCATATCCAAATGTTTATGCAAAATATTATGTACCCGTTCAGTCGAGATGTCCACAGCACTAGCAATCTCACGCACCTTAACTCTTCTGTCATCCATCACCATATCATTGATTTGATCAATGATTTCTGGAGTCGTAACCTCCACAAGCCGCCAGAACGTTCAGCGTCACTTGTGCTCATATGGCCAGTCCGAAAATTTTGAAACCACTTATAAACTGTTCTAATCGAAGGTGCAGAGTCACCATAATGTTTATCAAGCTTCTCTTTAGTCTCCTGAGGCGTTTTGCCTTTCATAAAGTAATGTTTAATCACCACACGAAATTCTTTTTCGTCCATTTCTTGAAAATCACTCGACTTCCTTGATTCACACGAATGCCAAACACAAAGAAATAGACCAATATGGCTGAAACTTGGTGTGCGTTCATTCAAGAGATGCTACTAACTAAACATGACCTCGATACGCGCCGGTGGTGCCATCTCTCGGATTTTGCATGGACTTTTCAAACCAGCCTCGTATATATATATATATATATATATATATATATATATATATATATATATATATACACTAGCCGTGACCGCTGCTCCGCTCGCTTAGACTTGATTCACTATTATCGTCACTGCTTATTCCTTATGTTACCTAACGTAATAAAATATATCCTATAACTTGACTAGAGAACATATGTATTTTATAAAAAAACACTTAAATCGGATAAGTGGTTCTTGAACGCTAAGCGCACTAACGGACAAACAGACAGAGAGACCTTGCGTTTTATATATATATATATATTATATATATATATATATATATATATATATATATATATATATATATATATATATATATATATATATACACACTATCGTCAGAAAATATTTGCCCACCTAATTATTTCAGTCCCAAAACAACAAAAACCTAGATAATATATTTTTTTTTAATTTTAATGAATTATTATTTATTTTCACATTATGTACAATCCAGAAAATCAGAAAAATAGTCATGATTTTCCAGGATTTTTCTCATCTTTGTGACCTCCTTTGTTTTTAATTACCATTTTATAGAGTTTCGACATTCTGTCCAGTAGTTTCTTCCAAGTTTCTTCGGTTATTTTAAGCCATTTTGCTTGTAAAAGTTCCCACAAGTGATTTTCTGATCTTGGATTGAGTGGTCCAAATGGTGCCACAGCAATTCGATGGGGTTCAAGTCGGGCGATTGTGGAAGTCAAGTCATCACTTTCAGGACGTCATCTGATTTCCATTGGTCTAAAAGTTCTCTAATTTGTTTAGCAGAATGTTTAGGATCGTTGTCATGCTGAAAAATAAATTTCCCTTGAAAAATATCTCTTCCAGAGTTTCCAGCATTTGAGTCAGTAAAATTTCTTGATACTGTTCTTTTTCGCATGATTCCTTCTATCCTAAAGATTTTTCCAACCTTACCGTTACCGAATCAACCCCAAACAATTACTGAACCTCCACCATGGTTTACTGTAGGCTTCCAACATCCTCTCTCCAGCTGACCGCCGCACGTCTACTCGTCGATTTGAACAGAATATTTCGAATTTAGATTCGTCGCTCCAAAGGACGGAATTACATTGTTCTGATGTCCAATTTTCATGTTCTCGGGCCCATTCTAATCGTTTACGTTTATTTACTTGCCTAAAAATTGGTTTCTTCACTGCAACTCTCCCATGTAGTCCACCTTCTGCTAACCTAATCTTCACGATTGTCACGCTGATGGGAATGGGCCGCTCCAGGTCTACTTGAGCGGTGATCCACCTTAACTCTCTATATAATAGTATAAAAACAGAGTGGTACACAAAGCAAACATGGTCATCTAGATATCTAAATTATAACTCAAACCATCCACTAAAATACAAGAAATCAGTCATAATTGGTCTGGCAGATCGGGCAATATCCCTAACAGACCCAGAATATCGGAAAGAATCAATAAACAAAGCCAAAAAAGCACTGGAATTAAATAACTACCCGGTATATCTTATAAACCAAATATTCAAAAAACGGATACATAAATTTCATAATTCTACAGAAAACCAACAACAAAAAAGCCCAAAAGAAACAAAGCATATCGTTTTACCATACTTAAACGGATTTTCACAAAAAATTGAAAAACTTTTTAAAAAGCTCATAGAGCCCATAACTTACTGGCAACCAACTTTTCAAAATTAAAAACCAAAACCCCAACAAATAAAAAGAGCAATGTTGTATACCAGATTCCTTGAAATAATTGTGAAGGTAGTTATATAGGGCAAACTAGCCAATATTTGGAAAATAGGATAAAGGGACACAAGTATGACAAAACTAATACAACAGCACTAACAAAGCACAAGGAGGAAAAGAAACACACATTTCATTATGAAGGGACCAATATTTTAATCACTGAGAACAATAGGAAAAAAAGAGAAATATTTGAATCGATTATGATACAAAAAATACCAACAGCTATTAACAACAAATAACCGGTCAAGTGCAAGTTGAACTTGCGCAATTAGTGTTCCGTACGTTGATTGCTTTTAAAATAAAAAAAAAATGTTACGGAGGCATAAAATGATCAGTGACTTCACAAAACACACCCCAAATGAGTTTTCAACAAAGTTTGTTTCCAATCTTTACTGAAATCTGATGACCTTGAAATTTTGATAATTTTTGTTCAATCTACACCTCGTGGAGAATATTCCAGAATTTTTTCAAAATTTTTTGATAAGTACTTCTTGAGATAAGGCGGGGGGACAGCGATTTTTTGTCATTTTTTAAAAATAATACAAAGAAAAGTGCGCACAGGTATTACATTATATATATTTTTTACTCGTGTTTTCACAAGCTTTCATTTGACACCACACTCGATGACCCAGTAAAAATTTATTTTTTTCACTTCCGATTTCACCCCCCAAAACTAACCCCTTAAGTCAAAATTTAACTCTTAAAACTACATGGCTCTGATGAGGCTATCAATTCCTATATTATTACCAAATTTCAACTTTCTATGTCAAATAGTTTCGGAGAAAATCGGGTGTGACAGACAGACACACCGAAGTGATCTTATAAGTGTTCTGTACGGAACACTAAAAAGAAACAAATAACCTGAGTCAAATATATATGGCAGTACTATAAATGCAGTCTACATGTTGCGTTCGTCCCAATTTTTAAATTAAAATAAAATAAATGTCAATGACAACTAATTAACATATGGTTCGTGTAACGAAAAATGAAAAAAAGAGTACGTTGTGATTCTGTAAAATGGGAAAAGATAAATATTAACCTAAACACCCACGTCCAAGGTAAGAACACTCATAAAGTTAATTATTTTAGTTTTAATAAATTAATAAGATATGCATTTTCAAATAGCATTTTACGGACAAAATATGTACAATTTTAGCCAAACCCGACAAAAAAAAAATTGAGAAAGGCAAACTGTGCCGAAACGTCAATAAAAGGAAAGGATCACAATAAAGTTTATATATATATGTATATATATATATATATATATATATATATATATATATATATGTATATATATATATATATATATATATATATGTATATATATATATATATATATATATATATATATATATATATATATATATATATATAAATAAATATATATATATATATATATATATATATATATATATATATATATATATATATATATATATATATATGTATGTATATATATATATATATATATATATATATATATATATATATATATATATATATATATATATATATAAATATATATATATATATATATATATATATATATATATATATATATATATATATATATATATATATATATATATATATATATATATATATATATAATTTTGATAATCTATTTGAAACTTGGTATTTTGATATATTAAATTCTGTTGTAGAAGAAAATACAATATTAATATTTTTCGTAATAGCTATTATAAACGCTGTAATGTTTCTTTTCTCTTTGAACATAATTACTATGACAGATGGCAACAACATTTATTTATTTTGACATAAATTGTTGGGTCACGCGATATTGCCAACAGCTAAAACAAGGGGAGAGTTAAAATATGCGTATCACATTATATTCTTTTAGTATAATGACCATCATGCAAGTTCGTATGACCAAACCTATTTTCTAGGACATTTGAGTAAATCTCGTTAATTATTTTTATTATGTTATACTAATTCTTATAGCGTTATTATTGTTATTAGAGAACATAAATTATTTTAGCTAAAAGAATTTCTTTGTATCGCAAGAAAATTATTTTATCTCTATCAAAGACAATATTAAACTAGTTAGAATCACGCAAAAGAAAGTTGAGGAAGGGCTTCAGAGGTATTTGCAACTGAAACCTGGCCTACATATTGTCTCTTTTAAAATTGAAAGTAATACAAGGGGAATAAAACTTTTATATTTCTGAACTCCCAGAAATCAAACACAATATATTAGAAGCAACCACTTCTCCCCGCCTTTAATTCCTTTACATGTTTAACGGTAAATATTTATTTTTAAAATTTCTTCATTGTCTACACCAAAAAACAGGGAAAGGTCTAAAAGGGAAAAGAAAGCAAGTAGATTCTGGCGTAAGGGATGAAAATAACATGTTTAAAACAAATTCTTCTGAAAAAATGGAAGTCTGGAGAAGACATTATAAACAAAAATTTGATCTAGATGAAAAAGACAGAATACAGCCAATAGGAGTAAACATAGCTGGTGGACAACAAGAAGGTGAAATGCACTAAAATAAAAATATTTAACGGTAAATATTTATTTTTAAAATTGTTTAACTATTTAAACTAAAAAGCAGGGACAATTCTCATACTACTGCTAAGACTTTAAAAAATTGAACACCCATACCTTCTTTATTTATTTGAAGACATGTAGCTGAAATATTATAGGTCCCTTTTCTACTTCGTGTATTATATGTGTACCGATTTTGAAATAGATATTTTACTTCGTTCGAGAGGTATTGTGCCAACTAGGAAAACTCTGGTATAAAGTGATGCAAACATTTTGGTGCCTGTTTCTTCGTGAATACAAAGCCTCCTTAGCCAGGGAAGTAAAAATAAAGATAAAAACTTGAAAGTATCTTTTTTTATGCCCACGGGAAGGGTATATGAGCACCTTGCTCCTCGTGCCGACGCCACTGTGGTTAAAATGGTGTATTTAAAATAAACAAGAGGATCTGGTGGTCAAATTTCCTACCTAATGATGTGTTGTCGCCTTATATAGTATACGTCTAAAATATAACACTGCCATGCTCTCGAAACTTGACTAGGTATTGTTATAGTTTCAATTTGGCAATTCATTTAAAGCTCTAAATCTCGTCTACAAGTAAATTCTTTTCATAATCATATTTTTCTACTAAATAGTAACATATGAAAAAGATAAGACTATGGTAGCAAAATATAATTAGTGCGGCTAAAACAGTTTGGAAGTCATAACTCAAAAAAAAGAAGAAGAAAGCTGACAACAATTTAAATCAAAACATTATTGAAAATAAAATGTAAGTTTCATACTTCTCTATACCACTTCTACACCTCCATATCCATGAATAAAGATCATAATATTTATTACTGCCTGTAGATTACGTTTTTTTAAAAATCAACTCGAATAAGTGAAATTAAACTATCCTTCATATTTGAACTAATCGCATGTGATACTTTTATGATGGTATAGTTTAATAACCTAGCCAATAGAGCTCTAACTATATAAACTTTGAATTGTTGTGGCTGTTACTTGATGGAAATTCATAACGAATGTAATGAAAGACTAATATTGTCAAATTTCCACTTTATTTAGTTTTACTGAAACTGTATGACGCTTTTCGCTATACAATAGCTTCTTCTGATACAAAATGATATTTGAGTCATTGTCATTGTCTTTATTGAATTTAAGTTAGGCTATGCCTCTTACTTACATTTATGATAGCTTATATTCCTATACTACTTAACCTAGGTTCTATACAGTAATCCTAATTAACTTAACCTAGGACATTGGGTTTTAATTACATTGGTTGACTAATCTAACTTAACTAGAGCTTAATTCTAAACTAATCTAGAACTTAATTCTAAACTTAATCTAGGTTACAATCTTCATGGGGGTGGGGGAGGGCCATCGTCTTCGTCGGATATGGGGTCAGAAGGTCTTGGATAGTGATGGCGGGCGTTGGCGGGCACGTGGAATGCGCTCCTTATGGTGGCGTTTGGGTGTTGTAGCGCCTTTGCGAAGAACTTGATGTTGGTGGACCTCATGTGTGCCTTGATTGTTGGCACACCGAGGTCTCTATGCAATTGACGGTTTCGGACGAACCATGGGGCTCCCGTGATCATCCTCAGGGCCTTGTTCTGTACTGCCTGAAGTTGAGCTCTGCGTGTCTTGGTGAGTTTAGACCAAGTAGGGCAGGCGTGTGTGAGTCCTGCCCTCACGATGGTTTTATAAATTAGCAGCTTGATTTTTGGTTGCAACTTACTGGACCGGCTGATGATTGGGTACAGCTTGCCCAGTAGTTGCTTGGCTTTCCTTGAGGCAGCACAGACCTGGTCTTTCCAGATGAGGTGTTTGTCATACTGGATTCCCAGGTACTTGATGGTGGTTGCCCATTGGATGCGGGATCCCTGGAGCTGGAGTTGTCCATAAGGAGTGCCGTTGCCTTTGGCGAAGACGATGGCCTGTGTCTTACATGGGTTTAGCTGGATCTTCCATCGGTCGAACCAGGGGGCGAGGACGTTCAGGTGGCGCTGCAATCTACTGGTGATGATTCTGTAGCTGCTGGATTCTGCTATGATGGCTGTGTCGTCAGCATACAGGAGTAGGGTAGTCTGATCCGTTTTTGGAATGTCGGCTGTGAAAATGTTAAATAGGTGGGGGGAGAGGACGGAGCCTTGAGGGACTCCGGCTCTAATGGCCTTGACTTCGGAGGTGGCCTTATCGACTCTGACTTGGAATGTTCTGTCAGAGACGAAGGATTGAATGAGTTTGTTAATGAAAAAGGGGTAGCCGTGTCGGATCAGTTTCAGAATGAGGCCTTCGTGCCAGACTCGGTCGAAGGCCTTTGCTACATCGAGAAACACAGCTCCAACTTTGTGACGTTTGTTGAAGCTGTTGGAAATGGTTTGGGCGAGTTTCGTGGAGTGATGGATGGTGCCATGAAGGGGCTGGAAGCCATACTGTTCGTCAGGGACAACACGGAGCGCTGTGGACTTTGCTCTGACGATTTCGAGGATGACTTTTTCAGCTATCTTGCCAAGGCCTGGAAGTAGGCTGATTGGCCGATAGCTGCTTGCCTGGTGGGATGGAGAGCCTGGTTTTTTGATCATAATGACCTCAGCTTTTTTCCAGTAGAGTGGAAAATAGCTGAGTCTCAGTATGCTGTTAATGATATTGGTGGCTTCTGAGATCTGTTTCTTGGGGAGTTTTTTGAGGGCTTTATTTGTGATTTTATCATGACCTGGGGCTTTTCGGATTGAGGTAAATCGAATGATCTCATTAACAGCGGAGGGGGTTGTGAAGTACGTATTGCGAGGGGGCTGGGCAAGATTTAGGGTCTGTATGGTTGTAGCGACCCTAAGATCACGGGCTGGATCGGGATGGGCAGGAGTGTTAGGAGAAAACTGTTCCTCTAGCAGATCTGCCAGAAGGTCAGCCTTCTCCTGGGTTGTGGAGGCTGTGGTGCCGGCGTGGGTGAGGGCTGGCATGGACCTTGGCTCGTCATTGGAAAGGGCTGTTGCCATTTTCCAAAGAGAACAGTCCTGGGTAGTGAGGGATTCTACTTTGGACTCCCACCTGCTGCTGTGGAATTCAGCAAGTGAGTCTTTCACCTGCTGCGTTGCTTGATTTGCGAGCCTTTTGAGGCGGGGGTCTCCCGTCCTGAGGGCTCTTCTGAGCAGCCGGTTTTTATCCCTGATCTGCTCTTTGATAGCTGGGGGTAGTCTACCTTGAGAAGAGACTGGTTGGGTTCGTGACGTTGTGGCCTGGGCAAGGGCTGTCTGGATATCAGCAGTCAGTTTATTGACTGCCGAATCCAGATCCTGGGTTGTGGAAATTTTTGGGATGGGACCCGTGGTCGCCAGGAGGCGTTGGAAGTGGTCCCAGTCTGTGCTGGAAGTGGTGACTGTGGCATTCATTTTGTCGGCCGGATTTCCCAGTGTAAAAATGACCGGTAGATGGTCAGACGAAAGGTCATGAATGACAGTAATGTTTATGCCGGAGGTTGATATTTTTTAGAAGAAAAATATCTAGAAAGTCCGGTCTTCCGTGTCCAATGTGGGTGGGCTCGTCTGGAGCTATGAGATTGAATGGGATTTGGTTCTGGATGGCGTCGAGAGCAATGCCATTAGCGTTCGTAGCTAGGATATTTGAGTATTAGTGTTGTTACATTTATATAAATACCCTAAGGTAGATAGGTAATAAAATTAATCCTATATGCTAATGAATATTGCTGGGAAATCCATTCTGAATATTAATTGTATAAATTGAGTAAAGGGGAGTTACCATAGGCCAGACAGGTATCTTTTTGTTCGTTTCAGATGATGTCTGAATTTTATTTCTAAATTTTCTAATAGGTTTAATTTTACGCCTTTGTTTTGTATGTGTAGAATTTTAAATTTATCGTCAAAAAGATGATTTGATTCTGTTAAATGATTACTGCACTGTTACAGTTTTGTTTTTTAAATAGTTTCTTTTATGTTCTAAAATCCGAGTTTCGAATGAGCGACCTGTCTGACCTATGTCATGTAACTTTTATGACAAGAACCACAATTTAACTGATACACTCCAGATTTTTTTGATCTATTTTGTTTTCCCTTTGCGTTTTTAATGAATTTTCCTAACGAGTTATTTGTTCTAAAAGCTGTGTTAATATTATATTTGTTTAAGTGGTTTTTAATTTTCTCTGACGTGTTACCAAAATAGGTTAAAACATTAAATTTTTTTCCCTGTGTTTTCTTTCTTGGGGTATACTAAAGAAATAACTTTATTTTTTAATTTTTTGTTTAGAATTGAGTCCATGGTGTCAGGAGAATATCCGTTGTTAACAGCAATTTCTTTTATTAGATTTAATTCTTTATTAAAATCATCTACAGATAAGGGGACACTTACAAGTCTATACAACATACTGTGGTAAGCTGCCAATTTGTGTTGTAGAGGGTGAGCTGATTTTATGTTTATTGTAGTATCTGTATGTGAGGGTTTGTGAAAAATAGAGAATTTGTGTTTGTTGTAATGTCTGGTTATCGTTAAGTCAAGAAAATTAATTTTATTGTCGACTTCGAGTTCCATAGTGAATTTAATATTTTTATGTATGATTTAACTATATAAACTCAATATATTTTATTGAAGTGTCCGTTACTTAGTGACAGTACAGTATCCTTAGAAACTAAACACCGGTCAAGCGAAAGTTACACTTGCACAATTAGTGTTCCGTACCGTGATTGCCTTGAAAATAATTTTGATTGCTTTTAAAATAAAAATTCTTGTTACAGAGGTACAAAATATTCAATGACTTCGCAAAACACGCCTCAAATGAGTTTTCAACAAAGTTTGTTTCCGATATTTTTTGAAAACTGATGACCTTAAATTTTTTTTTTATACCAGATAAATTACACTAGTTTACAAGGTTTTAGTTCATGAAATAAAACATATATGTTTTCTTTATTTTAAGTGTCCTCAACTTAGAAAAAATATATAAAAATATTCAGGTCGTCAAACTTTTAATATTTTATTATTAATTATTAAAAGAAATATTTTACAAAAAAAATTTTTAAGTACGAATAAACAATTAATAATGATAAGTTTTAGCTCTTTTTTGTAAATACTTGTATCTGTATCTTTTACAACAGACCAACAGTAGTCTTCTAGCATGTTCTGGTACCAAAAACCTTGATAATTTTGCTGAAATAATTTTAGATCCTAATCAAATCGCGTGTCATGCTCATCACTCATACTTCGAAGGTTTTCTGGAAAAAAATCCCGATGGAAATGCAAAAAATGAATTTTGAGGGACATGTTCACACCCATCAATTCGTAATTCTGCAATAAATTTGCATCGATCTCTTGATAATTGTCATTTTTTCTATTACCTAAAATATCTCGAACAAGTTTGAAGGAGTTCCAGGCCGCCTCTTCAACGTCCGTCAAATGGCTCTCAAATGTTTTATCATCCAAAATTTTCCTAATTTGAGGACCTATAAATATTGCTTCTTATGTTTAACCTCAGAAAGCTTCGTGAATACACTGTATAAGTACAGAAACGCTGGCCCTGTCTTATTTAAAGCTTTGACAAAATTTTTCATTATGCCTAACTTAATGTGAAGCGGTGGTAATATAATTTTTTTTGAGTTAATCAAATATGTATTCTTGATGTCCATTTTGCCTGAAACATATTCGGTTCTAATAGGCCAAAATTTCTTTTTATATTGATCCTTTTTTGCCCTGGAGTCCCATAAGCACAAGAAGCAACAGTACTTTGTGTAGCCCCCTTGCAAACCTAAAAGCATACCGATGATTTTTAGGTCACCACAGATATACAAATTGTGACATTAATACTTGATCAATTTAATTAATATGGACATTATTTCATAGATTGCTTTACAGTTCACTGCATGACCTATTGGGATAGAAGGCCTATTATTTCCGTTGTGCAGAAGAACAACTTTGAGGCTTGTCTTCGAAGAATCGATAAAAAGGCGCCATTCTTCTGGGTTGTATGGTTGTTTCATTTCTTCGAGCATCATGACAATAACAAGATTCATTTTCTTCTGTAAAAAAAGCAGCATAGGTCTTGCTTCTGGAGCGATAAATACTAACTCTTGCAACTTCCACTGCTGCAACCTTGAGGCAAATAATTAGCTTTTAGACTTAGACAACTGCAAATCTCTTATAAGATCGTTGAGTTCAGACCGAGTTATCAAATATGGACTGTCCTCATCGCCGACAAAGTTATCCGAACTGGACTGCTCACTGTCACTATTCTGGTGGAATACTGCTCAATGTAGCTGTGACATCTCGGGTTTGGTCACTTCTGCTGGGTGGTGTAGGAACTGGTAAATCCTTTCAATTAGGCACAGGCTTAGACACTGATGGATCATCTGCATATTCTATTTTATTTTTGTTTTTCGAGTTGAAACCAAAACTTCCAGCCAATCAAAAGTAACAGTCGGTTGCGTGGTTAGTTGACTCTCTCCAGATCATTGGTATACCAAAGTTCAAAGATCAGTTTTTACCTGAATACCAGTAGTTGAGGACCAGTCTGCAGTTTATGCAAACCACATGAGGAACCCAGTATTTACCTTGACGTGATACCGTAAATCCAAAATAATGTAAATAGGCGTTTTGTAGTGAGTTTGTTATAGGATAGTCTCAATTTAATTGAACAATTTTCCCACAAACGCAGCAATAACGCTTTGGATTCATTTTACACATTCTAGACGACATTTTAGAACAATCTTTCGTATTTACTTCACTTCGTTGTTTACAGAATCAAACAAAGAAATCATTACAACTACTGCGGGTAGATGAGAATTATGACGTGCTAGCGGAACACAAAAATAATTTATTTACTAGCCTACTTAGCTTATTTAAAAAAAATATATGTTTCGTTCGATGAACAAAAATAAGTATTTTTTTGTAAACTAGTGTTATCAAAGGTAATGCACTCGTTCGAATTTTCGTTCAATTTACACCTTGTGGAGAATATTCCAGAATTTTTTCATAATTTTTTGGTAGGTATTTTTCGAGATAAGGGGAGAGAGAGCGATTTTTGGCAATTTTTTAAAAATAATGCAAAGAAAAGCGTGCGTAAGTATTACATCATATATATTTTTGGACTCGTGTTTTTACAAGCTTTCATTTGACACCCTATTCGATGAATAGGTAATTTTTTTTTTACTCCCGAATTCATCCCCTAACACTAACCCCTTAAGTCAAAATTTAACTGTTATATGGCTCTAATGGGGCCACCAATTCCTATATTAGTCCCGAATTTTAACTTTCTATGTCAAATAGTTTCGGAGAAAATTGGATGTGACAGACGAACAGACACCGAAGTGATCTTATAAGTGTTCCATACGGAACATTAAAAATGTATTTACTGCGCGACCTATCATAATAGTTTCTACATTTTCAAACGCAATGAACTAAAAACTTGGAAGGTATAAATACAAAGGCAGGCAAATTCTACAATATGCCATATAATACGGATTTGGAATTGGTCATTAAGAATTTAGGGATTTTTGCACGGTGTGTAAAATGTCCATACTATTCATATTTGGGTATACTTGCCCTCTCTAGCAAAAGCTGCGTTTCTTTTTCTATGTCTCAAGGAACAAAGGTGTTCTCTATACCTAACTTCAAAGTTCCTGCTTGTCCGATCTATATAACACTTATTACATTCAGAACAATCCAGGTTATAAACATTAAAGAATAAGTTCGAAAGTTCTTGAGAGGGCCTGAGAGCTATTTTCAGGTTATGTTGGTGAGAAAGTATTCTGGCTATTTTTTCCGATACAGACCCCTTCTCATCAATATAATCTGAAAATACCTTTTAAGCCCTCCAGCAAAGGTTGGTTTTTGAATAAAAATGTTTCAATTTTTAATTCATGGTAAAATTTCAATGTTCTCGGGTGTATTGCGAAGACTTAAAGTTCAAAAAAAAAACTCCTTAGCTATTAGCGACATGAAGTTTTTACAGGGTTATACAAAAGGACATTTTTTACTATATGTTGTAATAGAGAATATGCGAGGAAAGTTTCAATCTTTTCTTATAATATTTATATTAAAGTAGAACGGTTATAAAAAAATATTGACGCAATTCCTTCTTAAAAATCTCTTTAGTGTTCTTAAAGTTTCATTCTCGACAATCGAATCGGTATTTGGCATGCTAAATTTAAAAATAATCAGCCAAGTGCAAGTCGGACTTGCACAATTAGTGTTCCGTACGTTGATTGCTTTTTTTACGGAGGTATAAAATGATGAATGCCTTCACAAAACACACCTCAAATGAGTTTTCCACAAAATTTTTTTCCAATCTTTACTGAAAACTGATGACCTTGTTTTTTTTTTATATATATACCAGATAAATTATCAAAAGTAATGCACTCGTAATAATTTTCGTTCAATCTACACCCTGTGGAGAATATTCCAGCATTTTTTCAAAATTTTTTGATCAGTACTTTTCCAGATAAGGAGGGGACAGCGATTTTGCGCAATTTTTTGAAAATAACACAAACAAAAGTGTGCGCAAGTATTACATTATATATATTTTTGAACTCGTGCTTTTACAAGCTTACATTTGACACTCCACTCGATGACCTGGTAAAACAAAAAATTTTCACTTTCGATTTTACTCCCTAAAACTAACCTCTTAAGTCAAAAATTTAACTTTCAAAGCTATACACCTCTGATGAGGTCATCAATTTCTATATTAGTGCCAAATTAAACTTTCTATGTTAAATAGTTTCGGAGAAAATCGGGTGTGGCAGACGGATAGACAGACAAACTGACAGATAGACGGATAGATGGACGGACGGACAGACAGACACCGAAGTGATCTTATAAGTGTTCCACACGGAACACTAATAACTATTATTTTTATTAAATTAATGATTTTCCTGGAAGCATAATTATTTTCCTATATGCCAAATAAAATTGGCGTAATGAATCCCTCCGGTCAATTCAAAATTAATCGCTTTTCATGAGAAAAGCCTTCGGAACAGGTTGCATGTCAAATAAAGACCACCAAAGTGGTAATTCTACCGGCAACGTTATCGAAAGTAAACATTAGGACAGGGAAGCATGTAAACAAAAGTCTTTCCACGCGGTATAGTAAACTAATCCTAACTAGACCAAACTAATGTTTACAGAAAAAGGATTTTGTAAACTTGGGCCATATAGGATTTCATTGTTTGATGACAATTTTTAGTATTCTTTATGGGTGTAACTTATAGTTGACTCGACCTTTACAGAATTTCATTTATGCGGGTCATAAACTTATTTGTTTTTGAGTCGTTACTTGCCTCGTTAGAGGAAAGAATTGGTGAGAAGCTCATCTTCCCGGATTTTTGCACTTTCTCACATTTTCTGGTCTTTAGATCACCTGAAATATCGTTTCCAATTACCGCTAAACTGTCTGTCTGCCAGTTGGTCTATCTATCTGCCTGTTTATTGTTACGATAACTCTTAGACACAAAGAAATATTGTTTTCAAATTTGGTACACATATAATACTTAAAGGATGAATGGAATCTATAGTTTTTGAGCGATATCGCTTCTGGGGAGTAGGGTGAAAAGGATGGAGAGTAGTAAAATATTGCACACTTTTAATGATATTAGTAATTTAACCATAATTATTTATAGTATGGTATATAAGAATTTAACAGGGGGTAAATGGTATGTATCAAATATGTCATTTTATGCGACTTTTTCAGTCTAGTCAGTATATATTACCTGACTAAACCAAACACTTCATTTTTGCAATCGACACGCGTTTCGCTAATCATATTAGCTTCATCAGGAGTGATGCTCGACTTGTAGCTAGCTCCTGATGAAGCTAACATGGTGCGCCTAGTGCAAAAATAAAGTGTTTGGTGTAGTGGTGATATACACTGAGTAGTATCATCGTGTCAAAGATTTCACAAGTAGCATTTTTCAGGGTTGTCTAGTTGAAGAACTAGCGGAAACAACATACAGGGTGGAAAACTTTTTTTTGAAAGGATTTTTAATTCGTAGTAACTTTTTTTATTTTTTAAGCAATTTAAATGAAATTTCCTTTTAGGATTCTAATTTGCGCAATTTTTTAGCAAGATTTTATTACCTTCTTAATTGTCACATTTTTTTTGTACTTTTGTATAACTATTCTTTTTGCCCAGACGAAATTTGAAGCTTTGCTTTTGACCAATTGTTCTTTAAGGTATTCTTAAAAGATATAGTCATATGGCGTAGCATCATATGACCAAGGCAACGATTGGCGAGAATTAAGGAATGAAATTTTATCGAATTTGTTTATGATGCGGACCGAAGTCCTGTTGATAGGTTAGACTGCCGATTCCGATTGGAGGTGGCGTAGATTGTTCCTAAACCTTTTCTTGCAAGGTTTTCTTTTTTAAATACTAATTAATAGCCAGTGTAATCCAAAAATAGAGATTAGATCGAGAATTGAGCAGGCCTGTGGGACCTATATGAATCTTTTCATTAGATCGATCCGATCTTAGTCTAAAACTTCGAGTGCTTATGATTAGATGCAATATTTTTTCGGTACTCTTGTGTGGATGTGAAGGCTGAACTCTTGATCCCAGTACAGAGAAACGACTTTAAGCTTTCGGAATGTATGATTATAGAAGGATTCTGTGAATATCATGGGTGGATAGAGTAACAAATGCTGAAGTACTTATGCGAATGAGCAAATCCACAGAACTGTTGCTGACTATAAAGGAAAGAAAAACTAGTTATATCGGTTATATAATGAGGGGAGCACAGTATAACTTGCTTAGGCTGGTCATCGAGGGCAAATTACAAGGAAGAAGATCGGTTGGAAGATGTCAAAATTCCTGGTTAAAGGACATCCGAAGATGGTTTAATTCAAATTCAAATTCAGTTTATTGGCCAATATCTACTAATTCATAAAGTGACAGAAATTAAATTTGCTCGAAATACGACAAAAAGGATGGCACAGCGACTATATAAATAGCCGATACCACAAGCCCTTCGCTATTTGGGCATGTGTAGTGTCACCCTGTGGCGAACATATACATTAAAAATAATAAAAAAACTAATTGTAAAAATTCTAAAAATAAAAAATTCTAAAAATAGCACAGCGCAAAGAGGGATTGGCGAGCACGCAGCGAAACGGGCGGCGGGGGCGCGGGGAGATGAATGGTATATGAATAAACAGAGTAAATTTTACATAATAAGATATGGTAAGCAAGTGGTACCACCTCTAAAAGGATCCCAAAAAATTATATACAAAGAAGTAGGTAACTATTACGTTAAATTAGAATTCTTTTGCTGGTTAATAGATTGGTGTTTTACATAGGAAGAAAACTTGCCTGGTGATAATTGTTTAATCTCTTGTGACAAAGAGTTCCACAGCAACAAAAATGAAGGACTTTTGAAAGGCAACCTTCCTGTGTTGAGGAACTCTAAAAGAATTAATGTTTCTCGTATCGTGTGGATCCAGAAAAACACTAAATTGTTCTCTGAGGGTTGTCCAAATTTAAAAATTCGATAAACAAAATGACACCTACAATTTTACATATTTAAAATATAGCTGTTATTTAAATAGGGTGTGATTCGATATCTGAATGGAATGTTAAATGAAAAGCGCATATAACAGTTTTGTATTTTTTGGATTATTCTAACATACTGGCCTGACAAGGAGTCGCCATACACAACATCAGCATAATCAAATAAAGATAAGATCAAGCCGTTGCACAAATAATATTTGGTTTTTGATGGCTGAAGATTCCTTAGATTACACAGTTTTTTTAAACGAATATAAGCAGCCTTTAATTTAATATTAATATGTGGTTGGAATGAAAGAGATGTGTCAAAAAATACTCCTAATACTTTGGCCTCATGAACTAAAGGCAAAAAAGTATTGTCAATAGAAGATCTAAAGGTATCAGAAAGTATACCCTCTGTATTTATATTATCGTTAAACAGCATAAAACAAGACTTCTGTTGTTATTTAGGTCCCTATTAAAATATACTAAAGAAGTGCGTAACTTATTTAAAGGAAATGGCCTATATATTTGAGAGTCATCGGCATACTGTTGCATTTTTAAATATTCTATCGCCTTATCAATATCTGCCACATAAAGAGAAAACAATAGTAGACCCAAGTTGGAGCCCTGAGGCACTCCTTTAGTAAGCGGTATGTAATTAGATTTAATGGATTTAAAATCTTTTCTCGATTTTTTAGAAAATGTTCCATAAAAATAACTGACTCCTCTGAGAAGCCAAAATAGTAAAGCTTTGCTTAGAGCAGATCATGATTTAGGGTGTCAAACGTCCTACTAAAATCTGAAAGAGCTAAGCAGGTGGTTTCATTCTTATCTTCATTGAAACGAACATTGCTCATCAGATATTTTTAGAGCTGCAGTTTCCGGGACTATGTTAGCCATTTGGATCTCCAACCTTCGCCAGCAGACGGCGAATTAAAAAAAAATCTATTTTCGATAGTATGTCCCATTAATTTTGCTTTTTTTTAGAAAAAAAATCGGTTCCTTTATTTTCAGTTTCAAATTTTTGGGTTACCAATGCTTGTTTCTCTGGAGAATTGCAAAATCATTTCCCTATTTTTATCAGATTTAATATCTTTGTGTACACATAATATGATCTTAATAATATAATAATATTTTTCCTTGGTTTCGTAATTATTACGCTGTGGCTGTAATTAGTGCCTAAAAGTTCAATAATGCATATTTTCAGAGTTTCGCACGTTTTTGGTAGCACGAACTTTAGTGAATTTCTAGTGAATGTAAAGAATTTTCAATGATACCCCCTCAAACTCATATTTGGTAAGATATCGAAGGTTTCGGATGCAGTTATTGTGTAACGGAGCGAGTCGGGCACGACGTGTGAAAAAGCTCGTTATGAATCTCTATCAAGTAACATCCACAACAACTCAAACAACCTCTTTCACTCACCAAAATTTAATTCATATTTTTTTAGTATGAAAATGTCGGAATTTATTTAATAACTGTGTATTTACACAATTTATACACTGAGTCATTACGCGTAGTTATATTTTGTGGCTGAAAAACAGCTGCTGTTTACCTATATATGTTATAAATAAAAATCGGCCAAGTGCAAGTCGGACTAGTGCAATTAATGCGTACGTTGATTGCTTTTAAAATAAAAATGTTTGTTACGGAGGTACAAAATGATCAATGACTTCACAAAACACACCCCAAATGAGTTTGCAACAATTTTTTTTTTAATATACCAAATAAATTATTAATGGTAATGCACTCTTGATAACCTTTTCAAGGTAAGGGGGGACAGCGATATTTCGCAATTTTTTAAAAATAATACAAGTAAAATGTGCGCAAGTATTACATTATACATATTTCTGAACTTGTCTTTTTACAAGCTTTTATTTGACACTCCTCTCGATGACCTGGATAAAAATTTTCTTTTCACTTCCGATTTCACCCTCCAAAACTAACCCCTTAAGTCAAAATTTAACTTTCAAAACTACATGGCTCTGATGAGGCCATCAATTCTTATATTAGTGCCAAATTTAAACTTTCTACGTCAAATAGTTTCGGAGAAAATCGAGTGTGGCAGGCAGACTGACAGATAGACCTACAGACAGACAGACAGATAGACAGACAGACAGACGGACACCGAAGTGATCTTATTATTGTTCAGTATGGAACACTAAAAAAATCGTTACTGCGATTTTTTTTTAATGAGTCTAGCACACATGCTACTGGGAAGTCCCTAAAGCGCTCCAGGAGCAGCATGTGTGCGGAAAAAGCGATTCACGTTGTTCTTGAGTTGTGTTGAGTGAGTGAGAGATAGCTGAGCAAAGGAACATTGTGTCTCAAAAAACATGAAATTTCGGAACAAACGATTTTTCAAAACTTCCCGGTTTCATGCTCGTTTCATAGTTCTATGTTCTCGTATAGCTTTCAGAACAGTAGAAAAGTATCTGTTATGTTTCTATAATGACTATACCCAACTATTCCAAGATATAGGGTTTTATATGACCTTGACCTAACCTAAGCTTGACCTCGTTTATTTGGACTTTCTTCTTTTCCAATGCGTGATGCCACGTTCTAGTGTAGGTTTTTAAAAAATGGTTCTGTTGTAAAGAATTCGTACCACACCCAGAGACAGTGAGTCCAGCAACTCCCCACTTCTCTCTTTCCAGTAATGAGATCCACGATTCTCGTGTTCTTCTGTTAAAGTGTCTCTGATTCAGTTGAAATGATATGATGAATTATCCACTAATAAACAATATTGAGGGTAAGTACAAACATGTTTTAACAAAATGCTTCAAGTCTAGACCTGTAATAAAAGGAATGGGGTGCGCGACCAAACTGAGGGAGAAAAACGACTACGACTAGCCAACTTAAAAAATTATTCTACCCATTTCTAGTAGTCACATCAACTTAAAATGTACACCATTTGCTGCAAAATTGCATGTAGTTTAATAAAAAATAAAAAAAAAATAAAAAAAATTTACACCTAATGCTAGCATTTATTTCAGTATAAATTTATAGCCTTTTTTACAAAATGTTTATCTTCCTATGGCAAATTCAATTAATTTGTTAAACTGTTGGACAAATTTGGATGCGTACAACCCCACAACATCGTAATGATATTTTTAACTAGTCCATAATTAAAGCTACGCTACCGTGATAACAGGAATTAGTAATTATTACCCGTCTATGGGTAGCATGATCGGTTTAGATCCGATTAGCGCTACAAACCGTCGTAATTACGTTACTTGAAAGCGCTCACTGCATAGTTAATGCACACAATATTGTGTTTTGTGTTCGGATATTTTATTAACATTCGCAAAAAAAAGCCACATGAAATTTGCGTTTATGAAATGTTTAAATTAATTGCCTTCATTCGTGTAACGAATTAGTTTTGCATGCAAATTTTTTTGACAATTTAAGCGTTAAAACTGGATTAGTTCCAATAGAGCTGGGTAAACTTTTTAGTGTGTTTCATTTCTCGGAGCTCTATAATGACTTAAAAATAATGTGTCGTAACTCGAACAGTACCTATTCTATCCTAAAATTGTAGCTAAATATATGTTTTTCGTTGAGGTAGTTTATTTACTACTTTACTACGTGTTTCTCTTATTGATGATTCTTTTGGAACGGGGATTCTAGTCTATAAATTTGAAAAAATCGTTTTTTTTTAAATTTTTTTAAAGAATAGACTTTTGAAAATATGTCATCAAAAGGAAATTTTAAAAATTTATAAAGTTATAACGTTTTGAATATGATAGGATTGAGTACTACCACACCGACGAGGATCGGACAATAGTCGAGGTACACTAGCCTAAGTACATACGTCAAATTTTATTTATTTTACAACCTGGAAAGACTACACCTGGTTTGGGTTAGAATATACTTTTATAGTCTACCGAAAGTTTAGCGTCAACTATTAAGTAACGCAGACGTAAGTCCACTGCTCGCTACTTTGAAGTAAATAATTTTGTGTTTCAATTAATTTGGGATAAATAAAATGGATAAAAAAAGTCATAAAGGAAGCAGATCGACTCGTCCGCCAATAAGCGATACGGTAATAGAATCGACCGATCAGAACGTCGAACGTCTGATTCTTCTAAGTGAGCTAAAACTGCTCGTAGAAAAGAATAAGTGGCTGAAAGCATTTCGAGGTTGAAGAAGGTTCACTTTATTTTACTCTAAATTTTAAAAGCGTTTTTCTTCGTTAACCGATCTACTTAAAATTTAGTACGTACCTTCAGTATATGTTGTTTTATAGCCTCTACCTTGCAAAAGTTATTATTACTATTTTTTAAAAATAATAAACTTTGAAAAAAAACTAAAAAAGTAATTTGTTTTAGACAGCCGCCATTTTATAATTCATCTTTTTTTCTTCTTTTATTGGTACTTGTCCTAATGGACATCCTTTCTGAAATTTTTGTTTCAGTTAAACGAGAGCCTTGGAGTCACGTCGACCACCACCCAACTTTCTACGTATAGATCCTCAGCACTCTTTGAATTTTCATTTTTTTTTATAACTTCTTAAAATATTAATAGACACACTGTAAAAAAAGAACAGTATTTTTTTTTATTCAGCCTAAAAATGCCTTAAATTTACTCCTTTAGATTAAAATAATCCCTTAGATAGTCACTACTTTTCTTTCTCCATATTCTTCAAAGTTTACCATAGTTAAGATTTATAATGGTAAATGTTACATTTAACAATGACACATATGATTGTTTCACCAAAAATTCTTTAAAACAGATCATTTCAGCAATAATCTAAAAACCTTCATAGTCGTGCAGGGCACGTGTAGACGATGCTAGTTTTTTGGTAATTCAGCTTATATGTGCTATTACATGTCTCAATTTTCAGACTACAGACGACTTATTTTTGAATATTTAAATTTTTTAGTGCTTATAGGTCTGACCGTTTTGTACCTACTTACTTACTTACTTACTTAATCCTTTTGCCTTTCTACCCCTTGGTAGGAGTGTAAGGTGCGTCCGGTTGATCTGTCTTTTCCATATTTCCTTCTATATCCTTCCATCCTGTTTAAATTACCGATTGCCTCTTTTATTCCTTCTATATTAGTTTCTTCTGTTTGTATGAGTTCTGTATCTCGTTCCGGTATTATGTTGATTTTTGTATGCTTTTCCTTCCAATTCCTTGCATCCATTTCCTTTCCTCTCTGTTTCAGTGATTCCTACATAGTGCATTTGTTGGTCTTCTGTTCATCCTCTTTTCCGTTTTTACCCCTATTATTCCGTGTTCTGAATCTAAAAACTCGATAATTATTCCCCATTTCTTTCTTCCTATCTATTTCTTTGATTATCTTCTTATTTGTATTCATTTTTCTAGTCCTCTCTTCTGTATCCTTTATCTTTGCCAGGGTCATCGTCAATTTGTCTATCTCTCTCCTTTTTCTTAGTTTATTGACTTGATGATCGTAGTATTCTTTGTTTGTTCTTTCAGTTTCTCTTCCTCAATGTCCCATTTATATCCTATTTTTCACCCTTTTTCCATTCTTTTTCTCGTTCTATATGCTTCAATTTCTTTTGAATTTCGCGTTCATCTTTTGTTAAATCATTGTTTATATAAACTCTCTCTCTTAGGCTTCTCAGTTTGTTTTTATTTTTCATTATAGCTTCCTTATCTCCCGTGTTTCCAAGTTCTATCTTGTATATAGTCGCTCTCATTTTTATCACATCTTTAATCTGTACTTTTGTGTCCATACTCCTCTCCATAAAAAGTTCTACACCAATTTTTCAGATCTGGTTGGCTATTCGCTTCAAAACTCATTCCTGATATTACAATATTATTCCTTACGTTGTCTTTTTCCAGTCTACTCATCTTCAAATCCATACTTCTCATGTTTTCTCTAATTATCTTACTTTCCTCTTTCAAAACTTCATTCTCCTTTCTTAGTTCCTTCAACTCTTGTTGGTATCCCTTCTGATCTTGTTTCATATCCTTTATATCTGACATGAGCTCTCTGATCATTTCTATCAAATTGTCTATCTTATCTACTCTTTCGTTTTTCTCTTTCTGTGGTGTTCTTATCAGCTTTTTACTCTTCTTGAATAATCTCATTGGCTCCTCTTTGTCTTCGACTCTTCCTCTTTTCGAGTCTCCTGAGGTATAATCATCGCTATCCATTGTTCTTTCTGTTATAAAAACTTTACGTGTATATTCCATTTTCAAACACGGGAAAAAAAGAAAAAAAAAAAATGTTATTTATATTTCTTATCACCGTAAACAGTAAAATGATCAAGGTCGTCGCTTATCGTTTCGTTAGTTTCATACAATTTCACAAAATTATTCTCATAAATCTCCAAATCTTTTGCCTATTGTCTTAATCTAACACTACACTCTGTTTTATTTCTGGTCCCTCTGGTTTGCAATCGACAAACTAATTAAATAGATCGAAACACTACCATTTTGTAATCTACAAAATAGACTTGATTTGTAATACTTATTTCGTATGGAAAGTGTTCTATTTTCTAGAGCACTCTTTGTGTTCCGTCTAGCAATTGTCAAAATTTTAACTTCGATTTTAACAGCTAATTATAAAAAATCTTTCCTGTATCTTTTTACACTGTGTCTCTAATCATACTATAATAATTCAACAATTTTTTAGCAGAAATATAGTGATTTAGATAGAAAATTGTTTGTGTACTGGTTTCAACACTATCAGGAACTTCCGTAAGCTGACAAAGGAAAAGTCTTTCAAATGTCTTGGAGTATGCTCGTAGGCTTCTACCAAAGTTCGGCCGACATTAAATCCCAAACACTACTCGAAATTTGCATTGGCACTTTTCCCAACTTTACAATAAAATATCAGACACGCGCTGCTTTTTTTCATATCCATTGTAAAAATCGCAAAGACACAGCACAAACTGAAAGAGTTAGCAAGCTGAAACTTGTCAAGCAGCACTGTTACTGCTACTGCTACCTATTAGCACTAATTAATACCATTTCACGTTGTCCCTATATAGTATTAGTTCGGGAACCTTTAAATCGCCACTATATATATATATATATATATATATATATATATATATATATATATATATATATATATATATATATATATGTATATATATATATATATATATATATATATATATATATATATATATATATATATATATATATATATATATATATATATATATCGTCCCTTAGCGCTTACAACACCGCTCAAGTCGAAAATTAGCGGTTTTCACATTTTAATGCCTTAGATTGCGCGTCTAACCATTGGTCACATGATATAGATTTCAGCCAATCAGAAGCCGTAATTCGAAAAGTAGTGACAGCGCGCAAGTCGGTTGGCCTCTCAACACCGCACAAGTCTTTAGTCTGTCATACTTTTCTCGTAAAAGTATTTCGCGCTCCGTGATTATTATATTTTTATGTGAGTTTTATCGCTGAAAGGTCTATGCAAGAAGTTTTAATAGAATATTAAGAGGTAAGCTATATAATAAAGTACAGTAATACCCCGCTTTACGCGAGGGATACGTTCCGAAAAAAATCGCGTTAACTGAAATTCGCGTATATCGAGGTTTATGATTAAACATAGTCAAAATTTAATACAAAAAAATACAAAGCATTTTAATCAATCACTTTAATTCTAAGAACACTTTATGCAATACATACTCTTATTTTTTACGGAAAAATACATCTATTGTCTTTTGGGTAACGTTTTGTTTACGTTCTTGTAAAATACGTTCATAACACCCAACACTGTTTTTAATTGTTTGACACACGGTCAAGACACGGTCATCATTATTGTCTATACTCTGCAATATGTCCAAACCTGAATAAATTTTTGAAAGTGCATTTTGTATTTCCCCTGAAGATAAAACTTTCTCTTCTACTTGTTCTTCCTCATCGTAGATAGGATTATTCTGTAACTCGATCAGATCTTCATTGCTAATAGGATCGTCGTGCGTTGCTACAAGTTCTACGAGATCTTCTACCGTGACATCTTCAAGTTCAGACCCCTCAATCATTGCAGCAATGTCTTCAAGCACTTGCCTCTGCATCTGGACAATTCTTCTAGGTGCTTCCACTACATCTGGCCAAAGATTACGCCACACCCCATTCATACAACTCATTTTAACTTCCTTCCAAGCCTCTTCTATGTTGTGAATAGACTTCATAATGTTGTATGACTTCCACCACTCTCGCATAGACTGTCTTCCTTCCCCGTCAGTTTCATGAATTAGTTGGCTAAAAGTGCGGCGATGGTAATAAGCTTTGAAGTTTGCTATTGCTCCCTGGTCCATAGGTTGTAATATTGACGTAGTGTTTGGTGGAAGGAACTTTACGTACACTTTTAAGTCTCTGGGCGTATCAAGTGAGGTTGGATGTCCTGGGGCATTGTCTAAGAGTAATATAACTTTAGGTTCAAGCCCATTTCTGTCACAGTATGATTTGACTGATGGGCAAAAACTATTAGAATACCATTCTTGAAAAATTTCCCGTATAACCCACGCCTTTCTGTTTGATCGCCACACAACTGGTAGACTTGTCTTGTCTGTGCCTCGCATTGCACGGGGTGTTTCTGAATGGTACACTAGTAAAGGTTTCAGTTTGAAATCACCAGTGGCATTACCACCCAGCAGAAGTGTTAGTCGATCTTTCGCAGCTTTGAAACCACTGGCTTGACGTTCTTCCTTAGAAATGAATGTTCGAGATGGCATTTTTTTCCAGTAAAGTGCGGTCTCATCAACATTGAAGATGAGACAAGCAGGAATTTTCTCTCGTCTAACGAAGTCTTGAAACTTGTCTGGAAACTCAGCTGCAGCTTGAATGTCCGCGCTGGCCGCCTCGCCTGTTATGTGGATATTGTGAAGATTAGAACGCTGCTTGAACCGATGGAACCAGCCTCTGCTGGCAGCAAAAGTCGGAGTGGCACTCCCTTCTCCTTCTTTTGTTTTCAGCATCTCATACAAAGATTTTGCTTTTGTGCATATGAGATCTTGACTTAGTGGTGTGTTCTTCTTATTCAAATCTTCGATCCAGACTGACAGTAATTTCTCCATTCTTTCTAAGATAGATGATCTCGAACGAGAAAGTTTTGTTGCACTTATAGGTGTTGAACCTTCGCTGGAGATTTTAATTTTTTCCCGATTTTTATAAATCGTTCTCACAGTCGATTCTGAGAGTCCAAAATCTCTCCCAACAATTGTTGCTTTGCCTCCATTTTCCATTCTTCTTAACACTTTCATCTTCAATTCCAAAGTGACGCTTTTACGCTCTTTTTTCTTTACAGGCGGCATTTTTAACGTAGGGTTAAATTATGTATGTATGTATCTCCAATAAATATTAAAACAAAACTGCCAGCCGACCGAACTAACATTACGGAACAAATGAACACACGAAACGAACGAGGAAATCCCCATAGAACAAAGTCGAAGGACAGGGAATTCCCAATTCTTCAAAGAGAATATTCAGAGAAAGCGGGGATCCCCCCGCGACCATAGAGAAGTTAATGACTACATGAGCGCGAAATTTGAAATTCGCGTTATAGTGAAACCGCGCGTAACGGGGTCGCGCTAAGCGGGGTATTACTGTAATGTTTATTGATTTACGCGTATTAATATAGAAAATGATAATAGAATATCTTCATTTACTTCAGAGGTGTTTACTAACTATCTTTTTTTAACTTAGGCGGTGTTTCAAAATGTATTTGATTTTTTTTTGGGAAGCGCAATAATTGAAATACACTATGGATGGAGAAGAAATTGATTCCTGGAGTTATACGAGTTCAGGGGATGAATTGTTATGTGCCCAATTACAAGAAGCAGGACTGATGTCAAAACATAAACGGCGTAAACAAAGTTGCGAAGAAGATAAAAAAAGAATTAAACTAGGTTAGTAGCATAGGTTTGTTTTGAGGTCCGCATTTATTTTTTTGTTATTTATATTTTTAATGCAATAATTCCTATTATTTTTTTTAGATTTGAATCAAAAAGATAACACTAGTTCTTCTGATACCAAAGCATGCAATTCTCCTAATAAATACGAAATTATTGCAGCACCAATAAACGAACAAAACTTCGGGGAGTCATTGAAAAGTATTATAGTAGCCAGGACAATGTAAAAACAATATTTGATCAAAACATAGACTTGGATATTGAAAACATTGACATTAACAATCTACAAGTTATAGAAAAAGTTGGTAATGACTTCTTTGATCTGCAACAGGAACCACCCGAATTTGCTACGGTGGCCTCTGCTACTCCATCGTGTTCTTCAAAAGTGGTCATACTCAGTAATGTACCATATCACGGTGATTTGTTAAGTCATAAAAAACGACAGAACAAGGCCAAAGAAATATAAACGCAATGTCAATAAAGAATTACGGATGAAAGGTGAAAATTATTTAGGATACAGAAGAGATAGAAAAGCAAAGACTAATGAAACATTTAAAGTAAAACAAGACGTATTTAAGCCTGCAAGATCCATGAAACCACCGTGCACTTCTGCGTTTTGCAAGAAATCAAAACTCAGATTATGTGACAACATAAATGAATAACAGCGGCAATATTTGTTTGAAAGTTTCTGGAAGAACATGAACTAGGAGCAGCGAAGATCATTTATAACTTCTCACGTTAATAAAGTACCAAAGAAAACTACAAAAAATCCAGAATCATCCAAAAGAGCTGATAGTCGAACTTACGTTTTGACGATTGATAATGTACGTCACCAAGTCTGTAAAAAAATGTTCTTGGCCACTCTTGGCATTAAAGATTGATTTGTCAGATATTGGCTGACAAAAACAGACTGTGCCATGCCTCCCGATTTATCTACTTCAACCAGTAATCGCAGAAATCCAGAGAAAATTGAAGACCACAAATATGTCGAAAAGTTTTTAGCAGGTCTTCCAAAGATGTCGTCGCATTACTGTCGTGCTAAACCATCACGAGAATATTTAGAACCAATTTTCTCGAACATGACACAGCTATATCACACATATAAAGAGAATTGTGAGTTAGAGGGTAGAGAATGCCTTGGTCGTAAATTATTTGACAAATTATTTTTGAAACTCAATCTGAGCCTATTCCACCCGAAGAAAGATCAATGTGACGTTTGTTGCAGTCATAAAACTAGAAACATTACAGATGAAGAATACGGTCAACATGTTTTGAAGAAAGATCGAGCCAGGAAAGAGAAAGATACTGATAAAGGTACTGCACAGTCCGGAGCTTGTCACGTATTCACACAGGATGTTGAATCGGTAAAATTGGCCCCGTATCTTCAAGCTAGTGCAATTTATTATAAAACTAAATTATGCGTCCATAATTTTACATTATACAATTTAGCAACTAAGGAAGTAATGTGTTATTGGTTCGATGAGTCAAATAGCACGCTTGAAGCCTCCGTTTTTGCTTCATGCTTAGTAGACCATCTAGAGAAGGTTTTGAGTCAGAAATTATTGCCTGTGATTTTATATTCCGATGGCTGTTGTGCTCAAAATCGCAATGTTACCTTAAGCAATGCTTAATTACGTTTAGCGATTGAAAAAAATATTGTGATTACTCAAAAGTACCTGGAAAAAGGCCATACCCACATGGAATGTGATTCCGTACACAGTGCAATAGAGTGTAAATTAAAAGCTAAAGAAATTTCCCTTCCACAACAATACATGGCTATAACTAAAACTGCTAGGAGTGATCCTATGCCTTACGAAGCTCGTTATTTGGACTATACCTTTTTTACCGACTTTTCGAAAGAATTAATTTATAAATCTATACGGCCTGGTAAAAAAAAGCAGGTGACCCAGTCGTCACAGATGTACGTATGCTAGAATACAGACCAAATGGCACAATTTGGTATAAAATTGGTTTTGATAACGAGCTTCAGCCGTTACCACATCGTCCCACGCCAATTAACAGCATTAAACAAATAAATCACCTTCAGAAATTGTATGCAGCTAGAATACCAATTACAAAGTGGAAGTATGAAGATTTGCAAGACCTAAAAAGTGTATTACCATCTAGTTGCCACTCTTTTTATGATGACCTTCCGGACAGCAATCGCTAAAGACTGCAACTAACTATTAGACTAGAGATTTCGAGTCTTATTTTTTTATTTTTATAATTTTATTACTATTATATCTTGTTTCGTTGGAGTTTAGTAAAGACTATGTTTTAAATATTTACATATTAAAATAAAAAAAAATAATTGCACTTACGCTCTAAAGGTTCGTGTGTCACCAAATAACTTTAAGCAATTGATCTCAACAATGTGATTTTTAAGATTTAGGTTATAGATACCTTATGTTATAACGATTGTTAATTATTCTTGAAATATTTCTTAATAAAAACTTTTCTTTGTAAATTATCTATTAATACCTTATTCCCTAACATTTCCGCAAACAATACCGCCTTCTCTCTAATAAAATATCAGTCAACACAGCTCAAGTCATAAAATAAAAGTTAAAATAAAGTAAATCGTCAAAATAAGTATAAATAATTATTTCTTAACCATTAATTAGGGTATTTATTAAGTAATAACAGAAAAATTCCACCGATTTTTTAAAATAGGCAGTTTTTTTCGTTTCCTGTAATGTTGGTAAAAATGACTTATGCGGTGTTGTTAGCTAAGGGACGATATATATATATATATATATATATATATATATATATATATATATATATATATATATATATATATATATATATATATATATATATACGGTGTGTCTCAAAGTAAACAGGACAGCCAATATGAGTGGTGCCACCTATTGGATATAATATGCCTTGGAAAGGTACATCTTTTATTATTGTTATTACCAACCAAAATTCGTGATAACCGAAGAAAACATCAAAATTGTCCATGAATGTATCAAAAAAGAGCCGAAACCTTTCAAAGCTTTAATCCATCGCACTTTGACTGAGAATCTGAGGCTTAGAGAGACTTGCGTACGGTTTGTACCATACAAATTGAATGATGACTAAAAATGGTTTCGAATTCAACCTTGTAAAGACTTCATAGACAGTCAAAAAAGGATAAAACTTCAAATATGCCATTGTAACTGGCAATAAAAACGTTGTGTTTTGAATATGATCCAGAAACCAAGCGCCAAAGTTCTAAATGCTACCTAAGCGAAGAAAATCAGAAAAAAAGTCGTTTGAAGCTAATATAATGTTGATTTGTTTCTATGAATCAGAGGGTATAGTGCACAAGGAATTCATTCCACTGGACTAGACGGGTAATAGAGAGATTTTGCTTGTTGCTTATTTTGGTATAACACTGTCTTTATCTTTATTTGAAACATGCGCTCACCGTTTCGAGCTTGCGCAGTAGTAAAGGGAAGAAATTAAATATAAGTACTCAGCTATTATCGTTATTTAAAGCATGCGGCCACCATTTGGAGCTTGCGCAGTATTGATGCAAAATAAGACAAACTTTTATTAACGATAATGATTTGCATTATTTAGGAACTTATAAGAGAAGTTATTTGAAGTCCGTTGTTCTTATCGCTATTATGGTTGGGCCTGTATTTCTTCCTACTTAGATATACAAACCACTAAGAAAATATAATAAAATTGAAATGATAATCTTTTATTTCAAATAACACTGACAACCGTTAATTAGTGTTTAGATTATGTTGAGATTTTGCAATCTTTAGCACAATGGCATTACAGTGTGCGTAGTGCTAATTTCAAATGAACTTTTATTTATCGCACGTTTTTATTACCATGGAAATATGGAAGGAAGTGATATAAACCTTCTAGGCACAACTTTAATTTAGAAACTTATGTTGACCCATCAAATACTATTACCCGGTATGTTTAACCATGAAACCAAAAACCAAAAACAATCCCCTAAATTTATAGAAAATGAATACTAACCTCATTTTGCAATTCCTTCTCGTTAATACTGCGCATGCTTGAGATAACGATAAGGACAAAGCCATATAAAAAATGAGGATTGCAAAATCTCTCTATTTTATCTAGGTGTTATGAAGAGTTTATTGTCGCGTATTCGTCCTGTGCGGCCACAATATCATGAATGTGTAAGTTGGCTACTGCTACACAATAATGCACACATTACTGATTTCCTGAGCAAAAACGGCATTTTAACAATAGACTGCTTTCGCCTGATTTGGCTCCGTGCGATTTTTATCTGTTCTCAAAATTACAATTGTCGCGGAAAGGAAAGCGTTATGCGGACATTGAAGACATCTAAAAAGCGTCGATAAGGATATATATATATATATATATATATATATATATATATATATATATATATATATATATATATATATCATATTTATATCATATATATATATATATATATATATATATATATATATATATATATATATCTATATATATATATATATATATATATATATATATATATATATATATATCATATCTATATATATATATATATATATATATATATATATATATATATATATATATATCATATCTATATATATATATATATATATATATATATATATATATACGAGGCTGGTTTGAAAAGTCCGTGCAAAGTCCGAGAGATGGCACCACCGGCGCGTATCGAGGTCATGTTTAGTTAGTAGCATCTCTTGAATGAACGCACACCAAGTTTCAGCTATATTGGTCTATTTCTTTGTGTTTGGCATTCGTGTGAATCAAGGAAGTCGAGTAATTTTCAAGAAATGGACGAAAAAGAATTTCGTGTGGTGATTAAACATTACTTTATGAAAGGCAAAACGCCTCAGGAGACTAAAGAGAAGCTTGATAAACATTATGGTGACTCTGCACCTTCGATTAGAACAGTTTATAAGTGGTTTCAAAATTTTCGGACTGGCCATATGGGCACAAGTGACGTTGAACGTTCTGGACGGCCTGTGGAGGTTACGACTCCAGAAATCATTGATCAAATCCATGATATGGTGATGGATGACAGAAGAGTTAAGGTGCGTGAGATTGCTAGTGCTGTGGGCATCTCGACTGAACGGGTACATAATATTTTGTATAAACATTTGGACATGAGAAAGCTATCCGCAAGATGGGTGCCGCGATTGCTCACGCTTGACCAAAAACGGAATCCTGTGAAGTGTTGCAAGGATGGTTTGCAGCTGTTCCAGAAGAATCCGGAGGACTTTAAGCGTCGTTTCGTCACTGTGGATGAAACATGGATACATTACTATACTCCTGAGACCAAACAACAATCTAAACAATGGGTTACCAAGGGGGAATTTGCACTAAAAAGGCGAAGACCGTTCCTTCGGCCGGAAAGGTTATGGCGACTGTCTTTTGGGATTCGCAAGGGATAATCCTCATCGACTCTCTGGAAAAGGGTAAAACTATTACAGGTGAATATTATTCATCGTTATTGGACCGTTTGAAAACCGAGCTGCAAGAAAAACGCCCGCGATTGGCCCACAAGAAAGTCCTTTTCCATCACGACAACGCACCAGCACACACCTCAGCAGTTGTGGTCGCAAAATTAATGGAAATAGGATTCCAACTCGCTTCACATCCCCCCTATTCTTCAGACTTGGTTCCCTCGGACTACTATTTGTTCCCCAATTTGAAGAAATGGCTGGGGGAACAAGGATTTTATTCAAACGAGGAGGTGATTGCAGACACTAATGGATATTTTGCAGACTTGGACAAATCCTATTTTTCGGAAGGGATCAACAAACCAGAACATCGTTGGACGAAATGTATAAGGAGACTATGTCGAAAAATAAAAAAGGTTTACCCCAAACACATAAGTAGTTTTTATTTTTGCACGGACTTTTCAAACCAGCTTCGTATATATATATATATATATATATATATATATATATATATATCATTATATATATATATATATATATATATATATATATATATATATATAAATATATGTATGTATACAAATCTTCAATACTTATAAATCCTAAAAATAATGTACCATAAATTCACAGGCCCGCAGTCGGGGACTATTTAAGGACACAAACCGTTAGAGGAATTATACCGCTAATAGCTAATAATCGCCGCTAAGCCGCGTAATCGTTAGGGTGCTCAACCCCGTATATAAAAATTAATGTCAACTACTAAAATCTAGGTATATTTTTAAAAATAGGTTGAAAGCAGAATGGAAATAGTTGTATCTTACTGATACCAGAAATTGCTTGCAGGGCCTAATTTGTGGTGAACTCTATAAGCCAAACGCGAAATGTCTGTCGCATGTGTTATGCCGAGAGAAAGAGAATCAATTAAATTTTACACCTTGATTTTGCACACCTTATGACGATACCTTAAGATTAACTCGCTGCTTTTGTAGAAATAACTAAATGCTTCTTGTTTTCTTTCTTTCTTTTTTTTTTAGAAAAAAATGTACGTGCTGATACCCCTGAAACAGGGATGTCAAAGATACGGCCCGCGGGCCGCATCCGGCCCCCGGGACGTATCAATAAGGCCCGCGATCGCAATGTGTCACACAGAAAGAAGAATATTATATACTATATAATTAAATAAATAAAATGTTATAATAATTCAGTACATTTTTTTTATTTGAATCTGGCCCTCCTACACATTCTAAATTTAATATATGGCCCTCTGCAAAATTGAGTTTGACACCTCTGCCTTAAAACGTTACAAGATATGAAAGTAAAAGTAGCGATTCACGTTGTCAATTTTTTTTTTTAATGTGCTGTATTTTTTGTTGGATATTATTTTAAAATCAGGCTAATTCTCTTAGTTTTATTGTTATCGATACAACTAAAACTTGCTTTCTAGTGGCTAATATTTGCAAAGATCGGAATATTGAGTCTTATTTTCTTGATTTTTATTTCAAGGGTACTAGAAGTATGAAGAAGTTTTGAAATATAAGTTGTTGTTTAACTTTCTATTCTTTTAAGAAACATTTTTATTTCAATGTTTGTCGAACATGAAAAATATATTTTGAAAGTTTCTATTTATTAATTTTGCTAAAATGGAGTAAATAATATTAACTTGAATTTTCATATTAGAATGAAAATGGTAAAAGTTATAAAAATATTACCTATTTCATGTATTAAAATTATTAAAAGGAATCGACTTTAAAAAAAGCTCCTCAGTTCAATACGTATGTATGTAATATTATTAAAATGCAGTAATACGAGGTTTGTATGATAAGTACCTGGCCTTGACAAGAAAAAAACATTTTTGTGTGTAAATTTATTTTATTTTTCGACATATTCTGCTTTTAACTCGATATACTTAGTCCAACGTTTTTCTATCGTTTGTATCCCATCTAAAAAATATAATTTCTCCAACCCTTCAAAATAGCTGTTTGTTTCACCTAATCGTTTGAGCCAAATTTTTACCTCCGAGCCATTTTTTCACATTCGGAAATAGGAAATGATCGCTGGGGTGCTAAATCTGGCGAATATCGTGGATGTGGAAACAGTTCGTATCCTAACTCATAGAATTTTACCATCGCGATGACACAAGTGTACAGGCGTGTATTGTCTTAATGAAAGAGAATTTTTTTCTTCGCAAAATGCGAACGTTTTTCTCTTACAGCATGGTTCAAATGACCCAATAAGTTGACATAATACTCTCCATTAAACGTTTTGCCCTTTTCAAGGTAATCGACGTGAATTGTGGCGCATGCATTCCAAAATACTGTGGCCATGAATTTGTTGGCCTTCTTTGGCGTCGGTTCACCACGGAAAACCCACCGTTGGGACTGTTCTTTGGTTTCTGATGTACTGTGATGAATCCATGTTTCGCCAGCAGTTATGAATTGACGCCAAAAATCATTCCGATTGCGCTTTAACATAGCGGCACCAATCTTGCAGAAAAGCTTTCTCATATCCAAATAAGCTGTTAATATTTTCTGCACCCGTTCAATTGAGATGTTCACAGTCTCAGTAATCTCACGAATTTTTACTATCCGATTATTTATAGTTATATCCTAGATTTTTTCAATTTCTTCATCAAAAATGTTTGCACGGCCGCGTTTGAATTCATTTTATCACTGGTCGATATTCAATTTTTTCCATTTTTGTAAAATCAAAAAAGTTGTTCTATTTAAATGGCTGCCACTCACAAACTAAATCACGCAGCGATTTGAAAATTTGACAGGATTCTTGTGGAAGCTATGTATATGAAAAACATAATTTTTTAAATAGTAGTAGCGCTATCTCTGGCCGAGGCCAGGTACTTATCATACAAACGTCGTATTTTTGTAAGTTAGTCCAAATAGGCTTTCGAATCGACATATCAAATTGAGCGTAAGTATGAATGAACGTACGTACAAATCTAGATTTTTCCTCAAATATTTACAAAACTATCGGATCAATTTTAATGAAGCTTATCGTGTGTGGCCTGGTATATTTTCCGACAAAAGTAATCGTGAAATCATTTAAACAGATTTTATAGTTCAAAAGTTATCTTCTCACTTCTGACCAAACAAAAGTCAAGTCGGTCAAATAGCGGATGGGGGAGTAAGTCTGCACAGCTGTCTAACCACCGGAGGCAGACAAGTGTTTAGGCAGACAAGAAATCTCGCTTTTCTCCCTACTTTCATATTCGAATTTTATAGCAGCACTCCTTGTAATAGGTTTACCTATTTTAACAAACTCCTTAACCTATTATTTAAAAATAAAAATATACAGTCTGTCAAGTAAGAACGTATCCGCGATAATTCAGTTTTGATAGATGCGATTCTAGCGATTCAACAAAAAAATTAATAGAGGAAACCTTTGTCTACGACGCATTTTAGTAAAAGTATCAGTCGATTCCGGACTTTCATCGATATCACGTAAAATCCAAGATGAGTCACTCGTTTGGGCGTCGGTTTGAGGCAGTCTTTCTTTGTTCCTATCCAAAGGGGCCTAAAATGGCACATTCCGCGGCCCCTAAATATAATGAAAAGTCGGTACCGTTTGTGAAGAAGTAAGTAAACCGTTTTAACGAGACGAAAAATGTCGACGACTTACCAAAATGTGGCTCGGTAGGGAATGTCACTCTGAAACTCGAAAAAAACGACTCGTGTCTTTATTTTCACGGGACCTGAAATTGACGCTTTGTCAAGGAGCGGCAAAATTAAGAAAATCGGGTTTGAATGTGTCCCATAAGACCATTCGATAATATCTTCGTGCTCATGATGTAAAATTCCGAAGCACGTTGAAGGAATCTTAGTCACGATGAGGTACTAGTGTGGCCCTCACAATCGCCGGACGTCAACCCTATTGAAAATGTTTGGTCCCTTGAGAGAAAAGCTCAGAGAAAAGACTCTGAGAACTTTGACTCAGTGGTCTCGCGAGATTCGAAAAATGTGGAGACCATAGCCGCGCGAGTATGCAGAAAGTCTAGTCGACAGGATGCCTCGAAGATGCCAGATTATTGATTCAGGAGGCGATTGGACTACTGACTAAGGTAATTGTGCCGTTGTTAGCACAACAAAGAATACATTGTTGGCAAAAAAATGTTCTCAAAACACATTTTTTTCAATAATATGAGCCGCCATGTTCTTAGTTGACAGACTGTATATATAAATATACAAATACGTCCCTTACCACCACCAAAGAAATGAAATTAAAATTTAAACGAATAATTAAACTAACTTCAAAAAAGATATAAAAAGTACAAAATAATATATTTCCTTAATCTTAAAAACCTAATTCAGGTTATCTTAAAAAAGAGAAATCTTGGAGGTTGTAACTTTAAATGAAAACCACAAGAAATGTAGACAAAATGTAATTAATAGTTAATACACCAAATATAATAAGTGAACACACGAAATTAAGCAAACTTTTTGAATCAATGCAAGCCAGTCTTGTATCCAAGAAGAAAATTATTAAATAAAATGTGTGTCGAAAATCAGTAAAAAATAGTTGATTTACTAGGGCAAAGCTTCATTAACCACAACAATTCTATAGTTTCCTCTAAATTTGAAAAACCAAAAATAAAATAGCAATTAAAGAGACTGCTTAAGTAAACTTTTCCAGGATACATGGGCGCGTGTGTTGAGTTGGCAGAACGTAAAATGATTGGGTTCTTGCCTCTCAAACTCCGCCCGTGGCGGTTGTGCTTCAATAAGGGAGGGTGAATCGCCCCTATTTGATAATTTTGCTTAATTTTGTGTGTTTACGTATTATAATTTATGTATTAAATATTAATTGCAGATTGCTTAAATTCCTTTCGATTTTTGTGTTTTTTTATTACTTTTTGAAATCGTATTATAATTTATGTATTATTATTATTATTAATTGTTTTAATGTGACTGGTAGATAGATAGTAATATATATTGGAACAATAGAGAAAGATATATATTGTCTGCCAAAGTCTTGCTTATTCGAGTAATAAAATGAAAGTAAATTAATGCATGGATTGAAATTAAATTCGTAAATTTTAAGAATTTTATCACTTTAAAAATACCTAGTATACGAATGTTATATCGGAAACTACTGGCTTTTACACTAACTAAGAAGTTAGTTAAGAATATATTGAGCTTTTTGTCTTTTAATGGATATGTAATATGTGAATGTTAATTTAAACAAACCTAAAATTCTACTGAAACATATCTCCCCATTACCTTTCAATCTAAATATTCGTTAATAAGGGGAGTAAAAAAGAAAATTGGCCAAGTTTGCATGTTAAAAATTTTAGACAGGGGAGCTTTCAACTACTTCTTTCCGTATATTTTCAGAGGGCGAGTTTGAAAAGGGCAGGGTACTTTTCAAAATGAAATTAAATTTGGGGAGAGTTAATGACTCAACAGGAAAGTTTTAATACAACATTATTTTTTAGTCAAGGAATCAATGATATTAGGAATATATAAAAAGGTATTTTATTGGAATTAAAAAAGGAAAAATTATTAAAAATGAAATTTCTTTCTTTAATTAACCATTAAACGCTGATGCATTTAAACTGACAAATGCTTTTCTTAGTAATTATTTTTGGTAAGAATTTTAACGGATTGGTTAATGTTATTAGATGGAGAAACGACGTAAACTAATTCCTAAATTACTCTTAGTTTAAAATTTATTAAATGTAAAAACTGTGAAAATACATTTCAACCTCTGGCGTAGCCAAGAAGGAAAAAACATATATGCTTCTGCCTCAATGGATGTAGAAAATTACCGATTATCTAAATCTCGAGTTCTCTAATAAAAGAGTAGGTCAAAGTGGACAAATTTCTTGGCTACCTGCAATCGATCGATCTAATATTTAGCTCTAGGGTGACATGAAGAGCTTTTAACGAAATTAATAAAATAAAAAAATAGAGCACGCGAAACATAGTACCGACAATTCGAGGTCATTAACAGGATGCAATCAGTTTTGAATTCTCGAGTGCAGTTTTATGTATAATAAAATGGGAATTTTGCATATTTACTCTAGGATTCTTCTTCTTCCGGTTTCTATCTGTTCCGGATGCTGGCAACTGCGGCCCTATATAGTTGCGTGGTGGTCATTAAAACCAAGCGCGAAAATTTTTGAGCCATGAAATCCTTCTTCTTCCCACAGTTTTCTTTCCACACACTTTACCTTGCAATATATTCTGTAACAGATGGAATCTGCTCTCATTTCTCATAATATGACCGAGGTATTGGATGCTTGATGGTAACTAAAACCTCTTTTTCTTTATTCATTCTTTGAAGAATTCTTTTGTTCGTGATTCGGTCCACCCATGACAGTTTCTATGATATAGTCACATTTCAAAGGCATCCAATCTTTTACTTGTTGCCTCTGTCAAAGTCCATGCTTCCACTCCATAAAATAAAATGGAGAATACGTAGCAACGCAGAAACCTTATTTTTGTGTCCAGTGTCGAATTATGGTTTTTGAATATAGAGCTCATTTTGGTGAACACTGCTTTAACTGCTTGTGAATGGTCTCATTGGTCATGGATGTTAGTGCCTAAGTATGTGTACTTATTTACTCGTTCAATATTTTTAAATGACAGGCAACTTGGTCTTACTAATAACCATTAATTTTGTTTTATTTATGTTAATATCCAGACCATATCTCTGGCTGCAGTTCGTCAGTATTAGTAATTGCAGGTCCTGCAGACTATCAGTGAATATGACCGTGTCATCGGCATATCGAATAGTATTCATTCTTTCTCCATTCGGTGGAATCCCGACATCGGGGTCTGTCACAGCTTCTTCGAATATTTGTTCGGAGTAAATATTAAGGTAGTTCACTCTTGACAATCGGAGCCAAAAGTATAGTCCGATAATAAATACAAAAAGTTTATAATACTCAATGGCAAGAGTATTTTATTTTTGTCGGAGACTGTATTCGATACATGGAAACTTTCATATGCCGACACACACACTTTAATGAAAATAAATGTGGCAACGCTACCAATGCGTATACCGAATGCTCTATAGAATGACGTATATATAGGTTATTTTGATTTGTCCCGATTAATTCAAGGTATAATTAATTTTGCATTGATCGAGGATTTTAAAAATATTGCTGGTTTTTCGGACACAGTAAGTTTTGTTGAAAAATGCTTTCCTGACCGAAAAAGGCTCAGAAATGTTTTTTTTATGGGTCTAGTGCACGTGCTGCAGGGAAGTCTCTAAAGCGCTACAGGAGCGACACGTGTGCGGAAAAAGCAATTCATGTTGTTCTTGAATCGCTGTAAATTGTACTCGGTGGAAAACACAGTCCTGAGCAAATTATTCCAAAGGGATGATGTTCTCCATATAAAAGACTGCTTGAAAAGCGTTGTACGAGGAGTAACAAGCTGAACCTGATACGGATGTGAAGAATTAGTGCGACGTGTATTTTTAACATGCACCGCTCTGGTAGGAATCAAGCGGGCTACATCCTTCGAACACTTTCCATGAAAATACTTGTAGAATAGGCTCAGGTCGCCAACCGTTCTTCGATGTTCCAGCGAATCAAGGCCGGCGCCGGTCAGTTCCGGGTCTCCAATCAGACGAGCAGCTCTTCTCTGAATAGAATCCAACAAATGCAATATATGTTTGGGAGCGGAGTGTAAAGCTTTTTGGTTCGAAATAATATTCCCAACTTCTTCCAGTTCTCCACGCTACGCCTGCGACATGTTCATGCCAGGACATATTTGCTCCCAAATTAATGCCCAACAAATTGAGTAACGATGACTCTTTTAGAGAAAACTGCTGCCTGGGTTTTTGTAGCGTTAAATTCCAGTTGGTTACTCTCACCCCAAGATAGAATTTCTTCCAGGTATTTGTTAAGTTGAACGATTTCCCGCTGTCTGCGGATATTCGTCTGAGTAGCCGATGTCCGAGCGTTCAAAGTAAATGAAGAGATAATCGTACTGTCATCTGCAAAGCTGTAGATTGGGTTTCCGCTCTTTTCCCGCAGGTCGTTAATGTAAATGAGAAAGAGGGTAGGAGATAGTATGGAGCCTTGGGGCACACTGGCGTTGATAGTGAAGGTGTTAGAAAGAAATCTTTTTAAGCTCGGAAAGTTAGCGCATGATTTATTGCAAATAGCACCAAATTTAATTACAAATTACGTATCGTATAAAGAGTGATTCATGAAACTAATACTGCCATCGTTAATGCTTTTAAGGAGTTTTATTTCAGATCTTATGATTAAACGAATTGCATCTGCATCCATAACTTTGAAAGATCTAAAAAGTTCTTATGATAAATTGGGTTCTACAGGAATGGTGCAGTTATTATCTAGTCGAAAAGACAATGGCAAATCACGTGTGACCAAAGATACGCGAGTAGTAAGCAAAGTAATCAATTAGTTTACAAATAGTTTATAGTACTTTATTTATTTATCACTAGTATCATTAATTATTTATTTAATTTTACGGAGAAGATTTATAAAACCGTTTTTTTAATATATATTAAATATTGTTATCAGTTGATATGTAACAGTGTTAAATAAATATAATATTAACTTAAAATATTGAAAAATTAATGAACCTACAAATATTTTTTTGTTAAATATAAATCTTTCAAATACTAAAGAAAAAAATAATAAATACAAAGTCAAATTTTTAATTAATATATTTAATATTTTTATTTGATGATTGTAGATAAAGCTGACAAATTTATCGTGTTTATTCAATAAATTATTTAACCTACAAATGAATTTCTATTTTAAAGTTAACCGATTTTAAATACTATTTGGATGTTGGCGCGTAAAATATGACGACATACAGCGTTGTCAAATTGTCATATTTGTCCCTCACTTCGCGGTTATTCTTTTAAACAAATATCAACTTTAAATATTTATATCTTTTTAACAAATCGATTAAAAAAAAAATTGTATTTCAAAATTTTTTTAAATATTAGTTTTTTAAAAAATTCGTAAGAAAAGTTCTGAAGATATACACGAAACTATGCCTTTTTTATACTTCATTGGTCTATTGCATGTTAATTATGTGTACTTTAATTATGAATATCTGGCTTTGCAATCGATCAATTTTTTTTTTTAAATTAAATGAAATTTTGATTAAAATCATATTTCAATTTCAGCAAATTCTTAAGAAAAGTGGATTTATGAGTGAACTACCTTAAATAATAGTGGAGATAATATGCATCCTTGTCTAAGGACTGGACTAAGTTAATTTTTGAAGTAGTAATAATAGTGTCTGAATACATATGTTATGCTTCTTAAGTTAAATATTTGTTGATCTAAATCCAACCAAGCAACCGACATTATTAATATTTTAATCTTGTATAATTTCATGACTCATAAGGCAAAATGTAAGTTATTCGCGTTAAAAAGATTCCGAACTTAACTTCTACAGACAAAAATATCTACCATTCGAAAAAGCCGCCGTCTTTAAAAGGTATGCAGCGATTTGGAACGAGAAAAACTTTTTAAATCCAAAAGTAAATTTAATTTCTTTGTCTACATTTAAAAAGTTTCAGCATTGCTAAAAGTTTTATAATGCGTTTTTTTATGTTACTTTTCGGAAGCAAAAGATTTAATTTTTCTGTTACGAGATAATAATATTTTTATGGATATAGCTTTAAGCTGCTATTTAACTAGATTAGTATTTTTTATTATCATTTTTTTCTCTTTTTTTCGTACTCTTGTTTATTAAAACTGTGAAAGGACTAATAGTTACACTGAGAAAATCATCTTTATTATAAAATATGCTTTCTAAGTTGGGGCATTTTTAGTGTTCCATATGGAACACTTATAAGATCACTTCACTGTCTGTCTGTCCGTCTGTTCGTCTGTCACAACCGATTTTCTACGAAACTATTTGACATATATATATATATATATATATATATATATATATATATATATATATATATATATATATATATATATATATATATATATCAAGGATTTTCTACAGCTGACGCTGTCTTCCTTCTCTCAGCCTTTGACTCCATCCGTTTTCTATCTTCCCAGTCTGCATCTGTTAGACCTTGTCCTTGATAGCCTCGTCCACATCGTCTCTCCACGATCGTCTGGGTCTTCCTCTTTTTCGTCTCCCTATAGGGTTCCACTCCGTTATTTTCTTTATCCACCTATTATCTTCGCTCCGTCTTATGTGTCCATACCATTTTAATCGTTTTTCTTCAATGGTGTTTATTGCGTTCTCTTTGATGTTCATTTGCTTCTTATTTCTTCATTTGTTATTCTCTCCATACGTGTCACTCTACAACATCTTCTCCAATACTCCATCTCTACCGCGTTAATTTTAGATTTATTTCTTTTGTTGATCGTCCATGTTTCTAACCCGTATGTCATTATGCTTTGTATTATTGATTTGTATATGGGTTTTGTTTCTTTTTATAATGTGTTTGTCCCACAGAATCGAATTTAATTGTTTTATGTCCGCGTTTGTCCTAATCTAGCTTTCATCTCTTCTTCTGATGTTGCGTTTTTTGAAATTATGGTTCCCAAATATTTAAATTTATCGGTTCCTTTGATTATTGTTTCGTTATCGACTTCTAGATTCTCCACGTTTCCCTCCTTTGTTGTTAGATATTCCGTTTTATCAAAGTTTATTGCTAATCCTGCTTTAGTGTATTCTTCTTTCAGTTTTCTTACCATATAACTGAGGTCTTCCTCATCTTGCGCTATGATTACTTGGTCGTCTGCGAAACTTAGAGTTTATAAGTAATCTTCTCGTATTCGGACTCCCATTCCACTACATTTTTGCTTCCATTTTTTTAATGTTTGTTCGAGGTATATTTTGAATAGTGTTGGGGATATAGAGCATCCTTATAATAGGCCTTTTGATGTTTGGAGTCTCTTCCCTAGTGTATGCCCTATTTTTATGTTCACGTGTTGTTTTCGTAGAGAGCTTTTACTGCGTATATTAGTTCTTTGTCAATGCCTGTTGCGTTTCATAATTTTTGTCTTGGTACTGAGTCATAGGCCTTTCTTATGTCTATGAAGGCTAGATGAACTTCTCTATTCTTTGCCAGTTTTTTTTCCATTGCTTGTTTTATAGTGTATATGTGGTCTATACATGATTTTCTGGCCGTAAAGCCTGCTTGGTCTTCTCCAATTTTTCCTTTTATATTTTCCTCTATGATATTTTTAATAATTTTTCCATACAAACGTCCCATACTCGATATTATGCTTAGGCCTCTATAGTTTGTGCATTTTCTGCGGTCTCCCTTTTTAAATATAGATACTATATAGGCTTTTGACCATTCTTCTGGTATTTTTTCTCCATTTATTGCTCTGTGGAACATGTTTCTCAGCATTTGATGTAATTTATTAGACCCGTACTTAATCATTTCATTTATCACACCTCCAGGCCCTGCAGATTTATTATTTTTGGGTGTTTTTATTGTCTTCTTTACTTCTTCATAGCTTAGTTCTATCTCTTTTTTTCCTTATTCTGTTCTTCTTCAGGGTTCTCTTCTTGGAATTCTTGTCTGTCTTCTGTTAGCAGCTTCTTATAATATTCCTTCCACTCGCTTTCTGGGATATACTCTATATACGTCTTCTCTCTATTGTTGGTAATTAATGCTTTAATTATTCTCCATGACTCTGTGCTTCTAGTTCCTCCTATATACTGTTCTACATGTTCGCACGATTTTTCCCATCTCTCGTACTTTTCTTTATTTATCATCCTCCTTGTTTCTGCATTTTTCTCTTAATATTTCTGTAGATCTTCTTCTAATTTTGTATTCAGCCATTTTTCGTATAGTCTTTTTTTCTCCTTTATAGATTCCTTGGTTTTTTCACAGATTCTAATTTTATATTTCTTATTCTCGTTGCTTTCTTTACCTAATACTTCTAGGGCCGCCTGTTTGATGCATTCTTTTATGTGGTCATACATCTGTTGGAGGCTGTCGTAGTTAAATTCATTTAATTTTTGATCTAATCGTCGTCTATATAGGTCTCTTATCGTTTCGTCTTGCAGTAAGTGTATTTTGTATTTTATTTCTTTGTCTGCTTTTTCTGTTACCTCATTAGTATTTCTGTTTTATTGTCTTGTACCACGGTACTTTTATATTTGCTACTAATAGTCTATGGTCTGTTCCACATTCTGCCCCCCTCTTTACTCTTACGTCTTTTATTTTGATAGTGGTATCGTTTTTAATTATAATGTAGTCTGTTATTGATTTTAAGTTTCGTGTTTCTTGCATTCAAGTATATTTGTGGATGCCTTTGTGTTTGTAGAATCCGTTTATTATTTTGAGGCCGTTTAGTTCACACAGCTCTATTAGTCTCTCTCCGTTGTCATTAGTAATGTCTCCGAATGGTCCTACGGTATTGTCCATTATTTTCCTTCCTATTCTCCCATTTAGATCTCCCATTATTATTAATTCTTGGTTTTTCTTTACTTTTTGTGTTTCTATTTCTAGTGTTTCCATGAAATTATCTTTTTCTGTTATAGTGCTGTCTTCTGTTGGGCCGTATACTCCTAATATTACCATGTCTTTTCCTAGCATTGTTATATTTAGTTTTATGATTCTTTCATTGATGGGTTCCCAAGATGTTATTTTCCTTTTCCACTTTTTTTTTACCAATATTCCAACTCCGGCCTTTGCTCTTTCTTCCTTCTTTACTCCACTCCAACAATGCATCACTTCATCTATTTCTTCTATTCCACTTCCCTTTTTCTTCGTCTCGCTTATTACTAAAATGTCTATGTTCATCTTCTTAAACACTTGTATGACTTCGATGTTCTTTGTCCTCCATCCCTGTATATTCCAGGTGCCTAGAGCAGCTATTCTGTTTCGGGATTTCTTCGTTTGGCTGAGTTTTAAGCTTGGGTTAACTATTCGCTTTGAAGTAGAATTGCCCCCCCAGTATCCGATGGGGCTCCCTTCTTCGAAGGTCTGGATTGCCACCCGGGGATTTTTGCTTATCTTGTCATTTTTCATCCTACTTTTCAAAAACAACTAGCATTTCCCAGTTTAGCTTTTACGTGTGTTAGGGTGCTAACTCCTAACGCCACAACCCTCCTCGATTATCCGGGCTTGGGATCGGCAACAGTGTTGATGAACTACTCAATCCATCCATCAACACTGCAGGCGGAATTAACTATTTGACATAGAAAGTTAAAATTTGGCACTAATAGAGGAATTGATGACCTCATCAGAGCCGTGTAGTTTTGAGAGTTCAATTTTGACTTAAGGGGTTAGTTTTGGGGGGTGATATCGGAAGTGAAAAAAAGGTTTTTTTTACCAGGTCATCGAGCGAGGTGTCAAATGAAACCTTGTAAAAAAATTGTTTCAAAAAATATATAAAATTTAATACTTGCGCATACTTTTCTTGGAATTATTTTTAGAAAACTGCGAAAAATCGCTGCCCCCCCACCTTAACTCGACAAGTACTGATTAAAAAATTTAGAAAAAATTCTGGGTGTAGATTGAACGAAAATTATCACTAGTGCATTACCTTTAACTATATGACACGAAAATATCGCCACCGTCAGGAAAACAAGAAGGAAATAAAGTGATAGAAAGAAATGTGGGATCTGGAGAAATTCCCGATGTAACAACGTATGAAACTAATAACATATACACAACAACAAAGAAATAATAAAGTATGGATGGACATCGATAATACAATCTCTTCAAGCTCTATTTAATAGGTGCCTAATAAAAAATAAAATACCAGCACCATGGGTAAACGCATTGATTGTGCTTGTTCTTAAAAAGAGGAACAAATTTAAATTGGTGAATTACAGACCCATCAGTTTGTTATCAGCACTATACAAAATCCTCATTAGAATCGTAACATATAGATTAACTAGCAAATTAGATAGTTATCAACCATAAGTTTTGCAAGAAGTAAAACACTACTCAAATTTGCACAAAATTTTTTTATTTTTAACACCATGATATGTTTCGCTGGATGACAGCTTCTTCAGATGGTTTGTTAAAAAAAAAAATATTTTTTATTTTTTTTTTTGTAACAAACCATCTGAAGAAGCTGTCGTACAGCGAAACATGTCACGATGTTAAAAATAAAAAATTTAGTGGAAATTTAAGTAGAGTTTTACTTCTTGCAAAACTTATAGTTATGGATTTCCACCAAGTATCGGTTGAATCAATTCAAGATTTATCAACCACGTGAACAAGCGGGATTTAGATGGGGATACAACACTTTGGACCATCATCAAGCAATTAGATTACTAGTGGAAACAGCAAATGAATTTGAGGTCACCTTGTGGATAACAATGGTTGACTACGAAAAAGCAGTTGATTCGGTAGAGATATGAGCAGTCCTTAACGCCTTAAGTAATAGCAGAGTCGATGAGAGAAACATAACTCTTCTTGAATACATATATAAAAATGCAACATCGCAAATAATGCTTGAAGAAAAAACAATTAAAATCAAAATTAAAAGAGGAATGAGAGAAGGCGACTCGATATCCCCAAAGCTGTTCACGTTGACTCTAGAAGACATGTTCAAGTCGATAAAGGGAAAATAAAGGGATACTAATGGACGGTGAACGATTAAACCACTCAAGGTTCCTAGATGATGTCACTCTGATCGACAACACAAAAGAAGAATTGCAAAAAATGCTGATGGAGTTGAATAACAAATCTCGAGAAACAGGTCCAAAAATAAACTTCACCAAGGCCAAATATTTGAACAACGAAAGTCAAGGTAACAGCCAGAAACTGTTAATAGAAGGTGAAAGAATAGGAAAGGTACAAACATTCATATATTTAGGACAAAGTATCGAAATATCAAAAAATAATTTAAAGGCTGACTTGGATAGAAGAGTCTCGTTAGCTTGATTTACGTTCGGAAGGTTACAATCTACATTTAAATTAGACATTCTAAATACAACAAAAGTCAGAGTATTCGATCAATATGTACTGCCGCTATTAACATATGGCACTGAAACGTGGGCTTTAAATAGAAGTATAATAAATAAACTCCAGGTAAAACATAGAGCAATGGATAGAAGAATGCTAAATATTAGACTCCAAGATCGTATTCTTAACATCGAGATACGAAGAAGATTAAAAGTGACAGGTGTAATACAACGAATATGTATATTAAGGTGGAATTGGGCGCAGTATGTCGCAAGGATGAATAATAACAGATGGACACGCCGTATAGTTGAATGGAGGCCTATAGAACACAAAAGATGCAGAGGTAGACCACAGCCAAGATGGACGGACGGCATAAAAAGATTAGCAGGACACGATTGGATGCAAAAAGCAAACAACAAAGCTCATTGGAGGCAACTTGGGGAGGCTTACATCCGACTATGGATGGAATAAGCTAATGATGATGATAATTACCTTTAATAATTTATCTGGTACATAAAAAAAAAACAAAAATTTCATGGTTATTAGTTTTTAGTAAAGATCGGAAAAAAACTTTATTGACAACTCATCTGGGGTTTATTTTGTGAGGTCATTGATCATTTTGTACCTCCGTGATAAAAATTTTTATTTTAAAAGAAATCAACGTACGGAAAACTAATTGTGCAAGTGCGTGTTTCGCTTCGCCGCCGGATTCTTTTTTACGAGTACAGTACTTCCCTTAGTCATGGAAGTAAAAATTTTATAGCTTTCGGATATTTTCGTTTCAATAGATACATGGATCAGTTCTTTTTTTTATTCAATTTCAATATTTAATATCTTATGTGACATTAAAGTTATGAAGTTTGTGCATATGGATTGGTATATCTGTACTCACACAACACTCTGCGACTTATTTAGCTTCTCTCGACTTCATTTGCTGACTTGGCTGGATTTTTTAGTGGGTTAGAATTCTCACTAAAAATAATTATTCAATAAAAAATTTTTAGTGCGAAAATTAAGTAACAAATACAATACTATATGACCTTTTTGTAATATTAGAACTGTGATGTTTTAAATGCCACCTTTAGCCATTCCCTCTGAACTCGTATTATGTAATTCAAAGAGTAATAGTAAAAACTCAAGATTTATTACTCTTTAAAATTATAAAACAGGGTTTTAAGAAAATAACACATTTAAACTGGTAAAGAGAGACTGCGGAAAAATATTAATAAATGGCGGTCCTTTACAGCTAATAAGAAAATGAACCCAAAAGATTTACGTTTTTTAACAGGTACGGAGGAAACAAACAGGTTCAGAACAACATTAACTCACAATTAAAAAAAGGAAACATTAATTATTTCCTAGCGAAAATAATATACACAAATAATTTTCTGTCCCAAACTGAATTTTTGCTTGGTACTCATGTTTACAACATTTCAGTTTAAAACTTTTAATATAGTTTTATCAACGATACAAAAACACAAAATAAAAAAATCCGGGATATAATTTTTCACTATCTGTATGTATATGTACATATCTGTGTTTGGCTTCAAAATTTAGAGAGCTATCAACACACATCAACCTGAAATAACCTGAACTACCAGGAAAGTAGCAGGGTATACAGTTATGCCGCACAAGTTTAAAAATATTCGGATATTATTTGTTAAACTTACCGAAAATTTAGTACTTGTCATCTTGTATGTTATTAATTTATGGTTGAAACAGTAATACGTTTTAGTCAAAAGTAACATTATATACCATTATTTTTTATTGATCGTTTCCCATTCCTATCGATCCGTCAGTGCGCATGTCTAACCACCTATGAATCTGTAGCCCATTTGGCACGATAACGTTCGAACAAATTGAGCCCCCGATGTCAAATTTTGCACATACACAATACTTGAAGTACGAAAAAATCTGCTTTTTTTATATTTAAATATTGTTTCCACATTATTAGGAAGTTTTTTTCGTTCTTTCGTTTTGCTAACATATATGTTAACAGTTATATACACAAACATGTTATATGAGGTTATGTTATATGATGATGTTCAGTAGTTGAAGGATTGGAATTGGCGGGCTCGCTTCGCATATTTTATAGTAAAGGCATCTGAAATTTATATTACTTTTTCTTTATTTGAAAATTTCGACATACAACTTTCTTGCAAGAGAGGTACTGCGGCCGGTATTTTTCCATTTGCAAAGTTGCGATATTACTCTGCTTTTCCCTATTGCTTCTGTCGTCTCTCAAGCAAAATTCCAATAAATATGAGAGTATTATTCTACAGGCGAAACAAGCTGGAAAGGAAATCTCCACAAAAATAAAAACGTATTTTTTTTTGTACATTTAACGATATATAGCAGTACATTTAATATAAATTTTTATTACTTAAGCTATTTTTAGTCCCAAATTTTTCGAATTAATTAAGCTCCAATTTGAATATTGTCGAACGGTCGCCATCAGTTCCGAAATCCTGGCGTGTTATTTAAAATGTGACGTAATACAATCTCAATCAGCATCAAGTGCTCCGTGAATTATCCGACTGCCAACTAAGTTAGCATGATATTTGGACATTATGTAAATTTAAACCGTCAGATGGCGCCATAGACGAGCCGGGGACAAAAAACTGCGGTGCTATTAAATACGTATCTGAACCAGCAGCGGATGGTTAGAGACCCTAAAGTTTTTTTTTTGAAGGTTATTTAGAGTGGGTTTTAATCAAGTGTTTATAATTTCCTAAAGTACGAAGCCATAATAGGTATACATTTTTTACTTCTGTTAACGTACGCTTTTAAAAATCGAAGAGTAATTCTACAATACAAAAAAAATCTGTATAGATTAGTACATCTTCTAACTTAATTAATAACATTATTCAAAATTAATAACAGAACGTTAAAATATGATATGGAAAATTAAGTTTATACAGAACATATTTAAAAAACTTGTTTTGAACTTTCAAGCTTATCGACATGACACGTATAACATGGATAACATGGAGACCATATCGCAGACCAATACTCTATGCCAGATGCTACGAACCAAATTGTGAAGGTAGGTAGGGTCCTTGTGTCATTGATATGCTTGGTATTGTTCTTAGCCAAACCATTCAAAATATGTAAGTTAGCTTAGTGTCAAAAAGCACCCCAAGATCATTAATTCAGTATACACTTTCAATGGCCAAATTATTAATATAATATATCATAATTAATTCATATTTATTAGTAGAAACTGTTTTTACAGAATTACGATTTTTAAAGAAGCTAATAGACTTACATTTAGGTACGTTAATTTTTAAATAAATATGCCTACACCAAGCAACAAACTTGCTGAAATAAGACTATAGACCACAGAACCCGGGTCTACAATACTGGAAAACTTAACATTGTAAGCATGTAAAAGACAGGTACATGTTTGAAAACAGGAAGCCAACTTATTAGTAAATAACGAATATAGTACCGGTCCCTAGTAAGAACCCTGCGAAATTCCGTTACCAGCATCTCACGCATCCTACTGATAAAGACGCGTTGACGACGACTGAAGAGCTACGAATCGCTCCACCGAAGGTAGCTTCCCGAAATACCAGACAGTTTCCTGAGTAGCAAAAGGTAGAAGACGCTGTCGAAAGCCCTGAAATCATCAACCTGTATACTGTCTTCCATAGATGAAACAAGAAAATTTTGGTAGACATCCAGATTACTCCTAGTTGAGCGTCCTTTATAGAAGCCGTGCTGTGCAGGAAGAACGTAATTTTTAAAAGTATTGAAGATTTCATCAATGAGAATGGATTAAAAACTTTTGATATTACTGAGAGAAGTGAAATGCCACGATAATTGGTAACGCTCATTCTATCACCTGACTTGAAAATAGGAAGTAGCTTGGAATACTTTCAGGTCTAAGGAGAGTGAAATATGGATTCGTGAAATCAATTGATTTCCGAAGGAAAATTACATAATTGAAATCTTTTACATCAAATAATTATGATAAAATTTGATCCAGTATATCAAATAACAGTCAGGAAAAATTTTCAAAATATTATACTGCAAAAGTTAACTACTTCCTTGCATCCTCCTGTTACAATTACAAATAATGAAAAAATAATAAAATTTTCAAATTCTTTAATCTAAAAAGCACCGCAAGGGATTTCTTCTTGTTTCATGACAACGCACCCGCTTATACGGTTGGATTGTCGTGCAGTTTTTGGAGCGAAAACAACTGTCGGTACTCCAAAACTCTCCTGATTTAGCCCCTAGTAACTTTTTGTTTATTCTCAAAAATCAAGCTTTACATGAAGAGTTAACCTGATGATGATTTGGAGGACATTCAAGCCACTGTGATGCCCGAGTTAACCATGATCTCAAAAGCAAGGTCGGTGGAGCCTACGTAGAGCATCTGAAGCAATAAAATGTTCTTTTTAATTTTCTATTTTTTATTAGGTCAGTCCGGGAAGGTTTTGGACAAACGATATGTCAGTATTTATTACAATTAATTAAAAAAAAATCCTTTCATATATTTACCTCCGGCTTGGGTCATTATTTTCCAGAATTTGCGCGTTCTAAAATCGGCAGTGAGTTTATTATGTTTTAAAAGTAGATAATATAAATGTCTCGTTAACAATCTTGTCTTGTAACCCGAGTGCTAATTGGTTTCCAGTGGTTGGTTCCCTTTCCGGTGATTACGGACTTCGATACGCACAGTAGCAGCGGCATTTGCTCCTTTGAGAGCCACTCGCAGTGCCATTTTGGCCCAGATGTTTCTCATTTTTCAAGATAGGTGTTAAATATTCAACGCTTTAAAATAATTTTTAAGCTTCCAATTCTGTTTTTAGATATATTCAGACTAAACAAACTTTTTTTTATCTTATCAATAATCGTCTAGACATTAGATTATTATTAACTTGACAACTATTATTATTTTCATCTAGGCTCTCGCAAATAGATAATGGAATTTAACTTTAGTAGTTTAAAGCTAAGTTTTAGTTTGCAAATATTAACTGACAAGTATATGCGAGGCAAGTAAAGGCCAGACAAAGAGATTTGGTATAGGTATATCGCTTAATTTAAACAAAAACTCTGTACGGTTCTATAATCGACTTAAATTAATTGTTCATAAATTTCTGAGTCTGATTGCCCTGAGTATTAAGTGTTCATCCCGGAATACGTTCGTTCATTTGTTACAACTCAGATGGAGTTTTACAGGCATCTCTCAAAAGTCCCATTTTCCTCACATTTTCAGTGTTGATTCGTAGGAGTTAAGTGGCTTTCTGATAACTTACGTTCTTGCCAGGTGTGTATCTGTGTCAAAGGTAGTAACGGCACTGATTAGTCGTACGAGGCTCCGCCATCTTGACTGATGATTCAGGAACTTCATCCCTTGTCATTTGTATTTTATCTGCTGATTGATATATTTGTTTTTTAGTTACCGTTTTCCACGTGTAGTGCACTGTTTCTCTTCTTGAAATGTCTAGCATTTACGATTTACTCTTCGATTTTTCGGATCTTGTAGTCTTTTTATGTTGGTTATCTGTTTGCAGGTATTAAGATCTATTCATCGCAAAAAAGAAAACGAGCTCACAGACCTACAAGTAAGCCTCGGAAATGGACTGATATTAAGTTGACGACCAACGTGAGAAAAAGGATAAAGAGTTTTAAAAACAAAAATACAAGATTAGGTACCTGGAACATCACATCGTTTAATAATAAGGACCAAGAAATTTTAGAAGAGATGAATGATGAAAATATAGACATTTGCGCAATCCAGGAAACAAAGAAGACGGGTAAAGGCCACAAAGATTACAACACTTATATCCTATTATATAGCGGTGTAAAAAAGGATGAACGTACTAGGGCTGGCGTAGGTATACTAATCCGGAAGAAATTCAAAGCTCACATAGATGAGTGCCAATACGTCTCGAAAACAGTAGTATGTATTAAAATCTCAATGGACAAGCACAAGCTCAACCTTGTTTCGATATATAGCCCCGAAAATTGCAAACCCAGAGAGGAAAGAGAGAACTTTTATGAACAATTACAGAGGTTCCTCGACACTATACCTCCTGAAGAATACGAGTACTTGATTCACCTGGGTGATTTTAATGCGTGCATTGGAAAAGAAGGAGTTCCTGAAGTAAAACAAAGATTTAATGAAGATCAAATGAATGAAAACGGAGAATTGATGACTAACTTTTGCTCCTTTAATAAATTAAGAACAAACAACAGTTTTTTCGACCACAAAAACCAATACAAGTATATTTTGGAAAACTCTAGAGGACAAAGATCCATAATAGATTATATAGTGACAAACAGGAAGATAAAGTCTACGCAGATACTGGATGTTAAGACCTTGAACTCCGCCGATGTAGGAAACGACAATAAGCATAAGTTAATGTTAGGGAAGATCCGCATGAAAATAAAACCAAAACGTGAATTAGAGAAGGTAATCAGACAAAGAACTAACATAGAATCACTGAGGGATGATTCCACAAAAGGACTATATTAAGACAGAATTTCGCAAAAGCTACAACAAAACCCAACGAATGAAACAGATGAAATAAATGAGAGTTGGAACAAGATAGAGACAAATATACATTCTGCAGCACAAGAAGCCCTAGGAACACGAACTATAACATCTAACGAAGGAGACAACAAGAGAATACCATGGTTCACAAAGGAGGTAAAAAACAAATGCAAAGAAAAACGGAAAATCTATTTACAACACAGGTCACTACGAACTCAAGAATCTCGAGATCAATATTAACTAATACGAAATGAAACCAACTTATTGGTGAGAAGGACGAAAAATGAATATTGGGAACATTTCTCCAAAAGACTAGAGAGCGATTTCTATGGTGCTCAAAAACAAATGTGGCGCTTTTTACGGAAACAAAGACAAGAAGTAGCAGAGCTTACTGAAACTAACAAGATACCCGAGGAAGAATGGGAAAGATATTTGACCGATTTATTTAAAACGACAACATCAATAAACACACTATCACACCATAAATACCAGAAATAAGAGAAGAAGTGCAAATTATATATCAAAAAGTAGAAAAAGCTATAAGTCGCTGAAGAACAGAAAGTTAAGATGGAATACCTAATGAATTGTTAGAATATGGAGGGGATAACTTAATAGCAGAACTTACGAAAGTGATACGAAAGATAATAGCACAATGCGAGATACCGGATGAATGGGAATTAGAACATTGATACCGATGTTTAAAAGAGGAGATAAAAAGTGCCTAAATAACTACAGGGGTATAAACTTACTAGACGCGATACTAAAACTCACTACATAAATAATAACTAACAAAATTAATACAATTACATCACTGTCAGAAGAACAGCAAGGATTCCGATCGGGAAGGTCATGCGTGGACGCATGACCTTCACAAGACAAGTGGTTGAAAAATCTATAGAATATAACAAACCGGCATACCTGTGCTTCATAGATCTACAGAAAGCATTCGACCGCATACAACTGCAAAATGTTATACATCTCCTATAAATCAGAGACATCCCAATAAACATCGTTCAAACCATTGAGAATATATACTTAAATAAAAAAGTACAAGCCAGAATTAACAATAAACTAACAAACACTATACCTATTAATAGTTGTATTAGGCAGGGTGATTCACTAAGTCCCCTTCTATTCAATATAGTAATGGACAACGTTATAAAAAAGGTCCGAGAAGGTAGGGGGTACAAGATGGGTGATACAGAAGTTACAATTCTCTGATACCCAGACGATGTGGTACTGCTCGCGGAATCTGGAAATGATCTCCTGAGATTAGTACATACCTTCAACACAATAAGCAAAGAGTACAACATGATTATCTCAACCGAGAAAACAATCTGCATGACAATAGCCAAGGAACCAATACGCTGCAAAATAGAAATTGACGGGTAGGTAATACTACAAGAAGTAAAATTTAGATATTTGGGAATACACATAACAAGCTATGGAGACGTTGAAGAAGAGGTGAGACAGCAAGTCGCTAAAGCAAGCAAAATAGCAGGCTACCTTAATAACACAATCTGGAAAAACAAGTACTTAAGGCAAGAAACAAAATCTATTTTATTTATTTATAAAGCAACAGTAAGACCAATCATGAAATGAGAATACTCTGAAACATCGCAGGAAAAACGCTACTAGACAGAGAAAAAAGTGAAAATATAAGGAAAATGTGCAAAATGGAAAGCATAAACGAGTGGGTAATAAAGCGGAAACAAGAGTGGAACAGCCACATCGCTAGTACTAGTACGCATCGCAAGGGACAAATGACGTGCAGGAAAAAAAAGAAGCATCGGCCGACCAAGGAAAAGATGGTCCGATAATCTACAAATCAGGGGATGCTGAAACTGAAGAAGAAACAGGTCTAAGGCCTACTATAAAAGAAGGAAGAAGAAGAAGAAGAATCTTGGAGCCTGTCTGGAGTTGGTATTGAAGAACGGTCGATGTGTTCTGATGACCAATTTATGCTTTTTACAGTCCGATCGATATTCTTTTGTTAGTTAGTCGAGCATATACCTTGCGGCAAATTGTAGGTCTTCCAATTGCATTTTGTGTTTTGTCCATAATAATTCATGCTTAGCTGATATGTTTGCCTCCATAGACGGACTATAATACCGTCAGTGGTTTATTGGAGTAGCTGACTTTAATAACTTAAAACTTCCAAAAACCGTACTTTCTTCTCTGGAGATATTTAGTGAAGTGTGTTAATTATGACTGTTTTGTAAAAAATTCAACTTTGAAACCATCAAAAACCTGGGGACGTGATTCTTATTTGGCGTATCCTTGTTTATAATCTATATGGTTAAAACAATAATTTTAATTTTAAAATTAAATTAAACAATAGAAATATTTTGGAGAAGGAATGTAAGAAAAATTAAGTATCAAGTACTTACAATAAAATTACAGTAATTTTTAGTATTCCGTACGGAATATTTATAAGATCACTTCGACGTATGTCTGTCCGTCTGTCTGTCTGTTTGTCACACCCGATTTTTTTCCGAAACTATTTGACATAGAAAGTTGATATTTGGCACTAATGAAGGAATTGATGGCCTCATCAGAACCGTATAATTTCGTAAAATCGAAAGTGAAGAAACAAAAAATTTACAAGGTCATCGAGTGGGGTGTCAAATGAAAACTTGTAAAACACTAATTTAAAAATATACAATACTTGCGCACACTTTTCTTTGTATTATTTTTTAAAAATTGCGAAAAATTGTCCCTTCCATTTATCTCGAGAAGTACTGATGAAAAAATTCTAGAATATTCTCCACAGGGTGTAGATTGAACAAAAATTATCACGAGTGCATTACCTTTAATAATTTATCTAGTATATGAAAAAATAAAAATTTCAAGGTTATCAGTTTTCTGTAAAGATCAGAAAAAAACTTTGTTAAAAACTCATTTGGGGTGTGTTTCGTGAAGTCATTGATTATATTATTTTATACCTCTGTAACAATTTTTTTTATTTTAAAAGCAATCAACATAGGGAACACTAATTGCGCAAGACCGACTTGCACTTGGCTGGTTATTTAGTATGAAGATTTAATATCCAGAAGTATAGAACATCATTTATTTTTATGTGAAAAGCGAATATTTATTTATTAATAACCATGTATATCTAATAATAGAGATTGCAACAAAAGTAACTTTAAGTACCTTGACTCCCGTTCCTGTAATAACTCATTTCAATAGGTATTTTACCATTAAGTAAAGCCAACTGTTACACATGTGGTATGCCTAAAATGTTATTTTATGACTTAGGAGAATATCTATTTTATGGGTAATGAAATTTGAGTACACATTTTATCTTTTAGCAATAAATATCTTTAAAAAAAGGAGAAGTATATTTTGACGTGCACTTTGTCCCTGTGTGATTTAGTTTCAACATTTATGTATATATATATATATATATATATATATATATATATATATATATATATAAAACAAATAAAGAAAGAAAGCAAAAGTTGCCGTATCTAACAAAATTCTTAAATATAAAATTTGTTGGGGAACTCGGCAAAGGGCGTGATAAAAGTTCACACGATGTTCATTAAGCCAATATTTCGGTCCTTCGTTGGGACCTACTTCAGAGCAACAACTTACTCTGGAAGCGCTGGATCCTACTGTTGTCATTGGGTCTATCAGACATCAAATTGTTCATGCATCCAAAGTTTTGTACAATATGCGTTGGGACAAGTCCCGTTGAACGGCATTTCAATAAAAAATTCCTTCTCATGGTCATTCTAGCTGACTTATGGTTATACTTAGCAAAATTCCGGAAAAGGGTAGTAGTTTCCGCTACATATATATTATATAATTTTTGAAAAAACTCCATTTCTATAACAAATAAAGAAATAAAGCAAAAGTTGCCGTATCTAACAAAATTCTTAAATATAAAATTTGTTGGGGACTCGGCAAAGGGCGTGATAAAAGTTCACACAATGTTCATTAAGTCAATATTTCGGTCCTTGGTTGGGACCTTCTTCAGGGCAACAACTTACTCTGGAAGCGCTGGATCCTGCTGCTGTCATTGGGTCTATCAGACATCAAATTGTTCATGCATCCAAAGTTTTGTACAATATGCTTTGGGACAAGCCCCGTTGAACGGCATTTCAATAAAAAATTCCTTCTCATGGTTATTCTAGCTAACTTATGGTTATACTTAGCCCAATTCCGGAAAAGGGTAATAGTTTCCGCTCCATATCTATTATATAATTCTTGAAAAAAACCCATTTCTATAAAAAATAAAGAAAGAAAGCAAAAGTTGGCGTATCTAACAAAATTCTTAAATATAAAATTTGTTGGGGAACTCGGCAAAGGGCGTGATAAAAGTTCACACAATGTTCATTAAGCCAATATTTCGGTCCTTAGCTGGGACTTTCTTCAGGGCAACAACTTACTCTGGAAGCGCTGGATCCTACTGTTGTCATTGGGTCTATCAGACATCAAATTGTTCATGCATCCAAAGTTTTGTACAATATGCTTTGGGACAACCCCGTTGAACGGCATTTCAATAAAAAATTCCTTCTCATGGTCATTCTAGCTAACTTATGATTCTACTTAGCCCAATTCCGGAAAAGGGTAATAGTTTCCGCTCCATATCTATTATATAATTCTTGAAAAAACCCATTTCTATAACAAGTAAAGAAAGAAAGCAAAAGTTGCCGTATCTAACAAAATTCTTAAATATAAAATTTGTTGGGGAACTCGGCAAAGGGCGTGATAAAAGTTCACACAATGTTCATTAAGCCAATATTTCGGTCCTTAGCTGGGACCTTCTTCAGGGCAACAACTTACTCTGGAAGCGCTGGATCCTACTGTTGTCATTGGGTCTATCAGACATTAAATTGTTCATGCATCCAAAGTTTTGTACAGCGCTTCCAGAGTAAGTTGTTGCCCTGAAGAAGGTCCCAACCAAGGACCGAAATATTGGCTTAATGAACATTGTGTGAACTTTTATCACGCCCTTTGTCCCGTTCCCCAACAAATTATATATACTCGTACATATATATATATATATATATATATATATATATATATATATATATATATATATATACATATATATATATATATATATATATATATATATATATATATATATATTTAATTATTTATTTACCACATTCCACAGTAGTCCAATCATAGAACGGGAAACTACATAATACAAGGGCTACTTTTTAAGTTTTTACAAAAACCATGAAAAAATAAAAAAAATTTTGGTACGAATCGTTTTATTGTTTCTCATAATATTTATACAGTTTTGCATCCGTTCGAACTAAGTCTCGAAACATTTTTTTCACTTTTAAGTTGGCACCTCAAAAACATGTTTTGGAAGGATTCAACAGCTTCTTGAGGTGATGAAAATCGCAGTCTACGCATTTTTTTTTGACATTCGAGAACAAAAAGAAGTCGTTAGGCGACAACCGATTTTGATCGACCTTCAGTCTTTTTTGATGGTGATTCATTACCAAAAGATAAAAATCATCCCACGAAAACCTTAACGTGATATTTCCATTTGTCCATGAAATTGTTTTTTTTTTAAACGCTCACTGTTAAAAAACTACTAGGTCAATTTCCTAGCTGCCACTGTTTTAATAATGACAAATGTCAAATTTTACAAACAATGGTAAGGCGGCCCTCGTCTAATGTAAGGAACAAATTGAAATCAAATTAACAGCTTATTTTAAAACTGCATTTGTTTTATTGTAATCACGCCGCAGTTGAAAATATCGAGTTGATTCTGCATTCCGATATATTTGTCGCAAATTCGAAAGAGAGAGAAAAGAGGACATTGGTTTCTGGAGTTGGTATATTAAAAGCTAGTAAATTACATGCGGTAGGTCTAGGCACATGAAAAGACAGAGACTGCAAGATTTTATTTGTATCAACTTTGTTAGATATTATTTCATGTAAAAATATAATTTGTGATTTATTCACCTTGCCTCTAGACTTTCCACTGAAATTCTATTTTTTTTTATGGATCTAGCACACGTGCTGCAGGGAAGTCCCTAAAGGGCTCCAGGAGCGGCATGAGTGCGGAAAAAAAAAAAAAAGCGATTCACGTTGTTCTTGAATCGCTGTAAATTGTACTCGGTGGGAAACACAGCGCTGGGCAAATTATTCCAAAGGGATGACGTTCTCCATATAAAAGACTGCTTGAAAAGCGTTGTACGCGGAGTAACAAGCTGAACCTCATACGGATGTGAAGCACAGCGCGACGTGTATTTCTAACATGCACTTTCCATGACTGAAAGTCAACAGACCTTCATATGGATAACCTATTTCGGGATATATTCCACCATAAAGTTTAAAATTTGCATACTTTAAAAAACGTTTTTGAATTTTCTCAGTATTTCGAATATGTGTGTGATAGAAAAAACACCAAACTTATCGAGTATTTCAGCCACGATCTTACAAAACTATTAAAAATCAATTTCAGTGTTTAATATTCTACAAAATCTACAGCATTACGTAAGATAAAATACAATAGTTTAAAACTATCCGCCGTAACTTTTGCAATATGGTTTCGGAAAGATAATGTAGTGTCCAGCATAACATCAAAGTCACACACTGACTGACATCGTTTGAGAACTTGAACTCCTTTATCTCCTTTATTATAGTCAAATTTGGTTATACATGTTTTATGTTACAGTTAAACTTCAGTATAGGATATACAATATGTTATTTTGGCATATTCATATTCTATAAAAAATCTTGCGGGGTAGCTCTCTGTTAGGAGCTCGGTAAGTATTAAACATGCTTTAGTTACTTTAGACAGATCCTTTCCGTCCTCTTACAAGGTCATTTTTAGTTAATTTGTTGGCTTTACTGGGAAAAATTGCATAATAAAAAAAAACAGTTTTAAAAGAAGAACTTGGTCATTCCTACTGTAGATACACTGTATTGGACCAAGTTTTTGGCAAAGGTGATAACGTTGCATTTGGATATATTAAAAGTAGTCTGTTATCATTCATATGATTAAATCCATTCTGTAGTCTTAGGCTTTGATTCTGGAGTTTAACTTTACGTCATCCGCATAAAGAAAGGATTCAGCACCCACCGTAAGAGCAAGATTATTTATAAATATGGAAAAAAGTGCCGGCCAAATGTGAACCCTTTGGGATTGGGGCAATAACTTACCTGGAAATCCAATTGCGAGCAGTTTATCCTATAGAATTCCATGGTTTAGCCGATCGAAGGCTTTAGACCAATCGATGTAAGTTACATAAGTTTGTGCACTCGCATCAAGCGATTCTGCGAGATCCTGCGTAAGAGAAAATAAATTTTAAACGATGAAACTGCCCCGCAGGAATCCGTGTTGCTGCATTGAAATCTACGTATTAATCGAGTTATATAGAGAAACACATAATATAACTGTGAAGACCAAAGAAGAAATTTTTAATAATATTGGTCTATTGTCCGCTTTTTTGAAAACTGGCGTTATACTTGATGTCTGGAAATATATATATATATATATATATATATATATATATATATATATATATATATATATATATATATGTAAAGTCATGTGACTATTAAATACTCGATGAAGTTACATGTATAGAGCAGTTTCTCAAAGACAGTCGTCTGATACATACCTCAATGTGTGGGCACTCATGAAATTGAAGCTGCAAAGGACGATCAAGCATTTATTTCCACAGAATCGATTTTAAATTGAGATGTTTGTCTTAAATTTATCTTACAAAATAAGTGAGAAATATGCTTTGGAAAAGACAGTCAAATAATAATAATATTGCTTGCTTAGTATTACGGTATGAGGATATTTTTTAAAAATCATTGTTCCCAATAGTTTTTGAGTTTCTCCACACAAGCTCTTATCAAATATATTGTATATACAAACTGACATAATTTTTTAATGTTCCATACGGAACACTTATGGATTCACGTCGGTGTTCGTCTGGGGGGCACACCCGATTTTCTCCAAACTATTTGACATATAAAGTTGAAATTTGGCACCAATATAGGTATTGGCTGTCCAGTCAGAGCTATGTAGTTTTAAAGTTTAAATTGTGACTTAAGGAGTCATCGTGTGGGGTGTCAAATGAAAGCTTGTGAAAATACGAGTTTAAAAATATTATGATGTAATACTCGCGCAAACTTTTATTCATATTACTTTTAAGAAAGGGCCAAAAATTGCTTCCCCACCCCTATCTCGAAAAGTACTTGTCAAAAGATTTTGAAAAAATTCTGGGATATTCTCGATAAAGTGTAAATTGAGCGAAAATTATGACTAGTGCATTACGTCTGATAATTTATCTATGTTAAATTCAGTATATGTCTTGACGATATAGTTTTTTTTTATCGTTCACCTCCCCGCCAGAGTAAGGATTTTACCCTTTTTGTATATCCTAAGGATATCGGCGAGGATGTCGTAATAGAGGATTTACCCGGTATAAAAGCTACGAAATATCGAAACGTATTCAGTGTAGTAATATACTCAGGTACTTTTCAATACATTAATGCATTTGGCCAATCACAGATAAAATAAACTTCTGTGGTGACTAACGGATAGGTACTGAGTACTAAGACAAAATAATTTTATTTATTTATAAATAAACAAATATTTAGGTAATAAATAATGCCAGCTCTCCCAATATCATTTCAGCTAATAGAAAAGAAAGTAAATAACATTATATTGATCAGTAATAGCGGCATATTTCCTAAATTTGTGTATATATATATATATATATATATATATATATATATATATATATATATATATATATATATACAGTGTGTCTCAAAAAGTTTTATACAAATGGAGAAAAAGTTTATCTTACATATTACAAAAAAATTTATTTTTGATAAAAAGTTCCATATCAAATGGAAATCCATAATCAAGCATTAAAAAATAAAAAATAATGATTTATAATGAAGAGTAAAATGTGTTTAAATTTAAATATAGAACAAAATATTAGTGGAAAATGTTAATAGGAACTAAAACATTATGCAAAAAACTCCAGTGAATACGTCAGTAATTGCCAGATTATTTGTTGAATAAAGGAAAATGAAATTAATTGAAAACTAGTGCACTGATTTTAATTGTATCATATTTTTGTTAAAAATTTGATAAGCTTTTTATCTGCTTTGCAACAATTACATCCATAATAAATTTGTTATAATATCATCTTATTTTGAAATTGCAACATTACTTAATTACTACGTACATAATATAACAACTAAACATATAGATTAATTCTAACTTTATTGCACAAGTGCTTCAATGTATCCACCGTCCCTTTCTAAATAGATGATTGTTCTTCGAGAAAAATCTTTTGTTTCATCTTCAAGTACGTCAGGAGTCATAGCTTCACATGTTTCCCTAATGACTCTCTCAAGATGATCAACATCTTTTAAGTAGCCCCATAAAAAAAAGTCTAGAGGGATGATGTCGGGAGACCTTGGAGGCCAAATAAACTGCACACATCTCCCTATTACTCTACTGTTAAAAATGTGGAGGAGATAATCTCGAATATTTCTCGTACTGTGACATGATGCACCATCATGTTGGTACCATATAGGTTGTCTTTCAATTATTTGTAGGCGATTAATAAACTCATTCTAGGTAAGGTTCAGCATTCATATTATTTCGAAAAAAAGAATGATCCAATTATTCTCTCTTTAAAAATTCCACACCATACATTGGTTTTTAAACGAGTATTGATCTCGAGTTTGGATATTGAAGTTAGAATTAACATTGCTCCATCTGCGATAGTTTTGAGAACTTACTGTTTCAATAGAAGTAAATGTCGCTTAGTCAGAGAAAAGTCTTTTTCTTGCCATAAACCTGTTATCTTCCAACTCTCCTTGAAACCAAGCACAAAATTCAAATCTTCGTTCAAAATATGCTGCATTTAAAGTAAAAGTAAATTGAGGTTTGTATGGTTTAAATTTATTTGATCTTAAAATTCTCGCAACTGTAGTTTTTCTCACATTCAATAAAGCTGATTTTTTCCGAAGTGAATCTTTTGAAAGGGTTTTTTTTGGAATAGGCGTAAAATGGTCTAATTTTGAAAGACTTACGAGAAAATATCGAGGGGAGGCCGTTTTTACACGTTTTTTTGCATATAAACATTGATACGTAAGCGTACGAAAATCTACTATGCTATTGACAACCACTGGTCGAAACTGCTCGGGAGTTCATTTATGCGCATGCGCCGAGATGATTATGCTATATTTATAGTCATAGTAAAATTCCAACCAATAAGGACCTTTGCAGTGAAATTTTCTTTGCGGAAAACAACACGAAAAGAACAAATCGCAAGGTTTTTTTCTGGAATAGGCCTAAAATGGTCTAATTTCGAAAGACTGACGAGAAAAAATTGAGGTACGGCTGTTTTTGTTAATCTGAACTAACTTTGGTCTCCAGTCACTAATATAGCAAGTATGTACATCACTTTTTCATATTAAGGTAGGACATTTTTTTATGTTATTTATTATTTAATGTATTTTGTAATTGTTGATTATTAAATTCAGGTTAGTTTCAGTTAGTTCAGGTTAACAAAAACGGTTACCTACCGATTTTTTCTCATAAATTTTTCAAATTTAAGCCAATTTAAAAAAATGATCCTCCTTTTTCTGAAAAGTCCGCTTACCGAAATTTTACCAAAAAAAAATGACAATAAACAATTTTGTGATAAGATTAGATTATAACTGAAAAAAATAATATTTTTTTGAAAAGATGACCTCTACATCTCACCCAATAGTTCGAACGGAGCCTCTTCTTCCGAAAACAACTGACAGTTTCAATCAGTGGTTATCAACAGTTGTCAGTGATATAAGTTAATTTTTATTTACCAAAAAAAGTGCAAAAACGGCTTCCCACCGATTTTTTCTCGTAAGTCTTTTAAAGTTAGACCATTTTAAGCCTATTCCAAAAAAAAACCTTTTACTCAAAAGTCCGCGTAACGAAGTTTTGCCGGCTTTTCTACTACCGATAGCATTACTTGACTTTGATTATCTTCGTTTGAAACCCAGGCCTGATGTTTCTTTTTAAATTTATTTTTAACACTTCTATAAATCTTAAATTTATTTATTAGATATCTCACAGTTCTGAAGTGTACAGTTTTATCAGGGTGACTATTATTAAAGATTTCTGCTGCTTCTCTAAAAGTTTTATAATTATCTCCAACAATGAGAACAATTTCAGTTTTATCTTCAATACTCAATTTTACTTTTTTGAAGTTTATTGACAGTTGTTAGGTATTTCCAAAGATATCATATGTTCATATATTTTCAGCCTAAAATTTGTATTCATTCAATAAATAATCCAACAGTTACTTACGTGTTTACTGGAGTTTGTTTGAATTGTTAACTAGGAAGGCTATCTAAGCGTGAGCATAATTTTTTAGTTCTTATTAACATTTTCAATCAATATTTTGGTTTGTATTTAAATTTAAACACGTTTTACTCTTCATTATAAATCATTATTTTTTATTTTCCCTGTATACCATCAGATATTTTAAACTTTTGATGCTTAATTATGGATTTCCATATGAGGTAGAACTTTTTATCAAGAATAAATTTTTTTGTAATATATAAGATAAACTTTTTCTCCATTTATATAAAACTTTTTGGGACACACTGTATATATATATATATATATATATATATATTTATATTTATATATATATACATATATATATATATATATATATATATATATATACATATATATATATACATATATATATATATATATATATATATATATATATATATATATATATATATATATATATATATATATATATATATATATATATATATATATATAGTGGACTTGATTCACCTTTATCGTCACTGCTTATTCGTTATGTTTATATTATTATATAGCTCAAGGGACCTTAGAGGCCCATGGTTTGGTTGCATACTTATCTCCACTTCTTTTTGTCTCCTGTTAGCTTTTCCCAGGGCGGGATTCCGATCAACTCCGGATCTTGCTTTACTACCTTCTTCCAACCACTCCTCTTATTAGGGCCTGCTTTACCTGTTTTTCTTCCTTCATCCTTGCCACGTGTCCCAACCATCCTAATCACTGGCTTATTATGATTTGGCTTATAAGGGGTTTGGTATATAGGCATTTAAATTCATAGTTTGTTCTTCTTCTCCACAGTCCCTCTTCTTTCCTTCCTCCGTAGATTCTTCTCAAAGCTTTCCATTCCCACACCTCCAACGTCTCCTTTTCTCTTGCATTCAGTTTCCACGTTTCGCATCTATATGTCACCGTGGGTCTGACAACTGTCGTATATATTCTTTCTTTTGCTTTTCTTGATAGATTCTTTGATTTCAATATTGGATTCATTGCCCCCAAACATCTCTGTCCTTTTGCTATTCTTTCTTGTATCTCCGCCCTTTCTTGTCCACTCTCTGTTATTGTTACTCCCAGATAATTAAATTTATCTACTTTTTCAAACATATATCTTTTCCCTAAGTTGTTCATTATATCTAAACTTTTGTTGTTTTTATTATCCTTCTTCTTTGTAATTTCCATGTATTTTGTTTTTTCCTCATTTATCTTTAGTCCTCTCATACTTCCCCTTTCTTCTATCCTACTTATGGCTTTTTTAAGGTTCTTTTTTGCTCTTGCAATCACTGCTACATCATCCGCATAAGTCAATCATTGGCAGGTTTGTTGGTATATCGTTCCATTTGTTTTTCTTTCTAACTCCCGGATTATCTTCTCTAATACCAAATTAAATAGACATGTCGACACTGGTTCCCCCTGTCTTAATCCCCTCTTCACCTTAAACTTGTCTGATACTTTGCCCTCAACCAACACTCTATTTTCTGTGTCATTCAGGGTCATTCTCACTATGTGAATCAATTTACTTGGAATTTTTAGTTCTTCCATTATCTTGTAGAATCCTTCTCTATTTACAGAGTCATATGCTTCTCTGAAATCCACAAAGACCAAGTGTAATGCCAAATTTTGTTCTAAGCTATTATCTTGGATTTGCTTAATCGAAAATATCTGGTCTGTAGCCGATCTATTTTTCCTGAATCCACACTGGTACTCTCCCAGAACAGACTCGGCTTTCTCTGCTAGTTTGTTTTTGATAGTTAACACTGCTATCTACGACATCCAGTAAGGCTATTGGTCTGTAATTAGCACATATAGTTTTTTCTCCTTTTTTGTATATTGGACAAATGAGCGACTCTCTCCAGCTCACTGGCATCTTTTCTGTTTCCCATATTTCTTGCACCAACCGGCATAGTTCATTTTCCAGATCTACTCCTCCAGCTTTTATCAGTTCTACAATTTCCACCCGGGGCCTTATTTTTTTTGGGTTCTGAGTTTTTCTCTTATTTCTTCTTTGCAGGGTTTATTTGTCGCCTCCTGCCCTTCAGTTATTTTTGCTTCCTATTTCTTATTCAACTCATTTTCATCTCCATTTAGTGTTTCTTTAAAGTACTCCCCCATCTATTCAGTCTTTCTGCGAAGCTTACTGCTAAACTTCCATCTTTTTTCCTACATATTAGCATTTTGTCTCTGTTTATTCCCTTTGTATTTTATAAAAAAAGACAAGTAAATCGGATAAGTGGTTCTTGAGTGCTAAGCGCAGTAATGGATAGACAGATAGACAGAGAGACGTTACGTTTTATATATATTATAGATTTTTTTTGACATATATTAAATTAAGAATTAAAAAAAAATCACGTAAATCAGATGAGTGGCTCTCGAATGATAAGCACACTAACGGACAGACAGATAGAGAGACGTTGCGTTTTATATATTATATAGATTATTATTATTATTATGATATAACCTGGTCAGAGAACATATGTATGAATTTAAAAAATCACGTAAATCGGATAAGTGGTTCTCGAGGGATAAGCGCACTAACGGACAGACAGACAGACAGACAGACAGACAAAGAGACCTTGCATTTTACATATATTATAGATATAGATTACACAGGGCAACAAAAAAATATTTTTGTTTTGGTGCCTGGGATTTTAGAGCTGATTTTAACTATATTTGGGACGCTAAATCTATACATGCAATCCGTTTTTCTCTATCAGCTCTACTTTTTTAGATACATCAACTTATCTACCAATGTGGTTTTTATTTAGTATATTCATTTATGAGAGTTCTAAAATTATTATATATTCATTAATGTAGCTACAATGGTTTTATTGTCAGTCTGTAATTGAGTAAAATCCAGGTAAATCTATAAATAGTGGAACCATTGCCTATCAGGTACCTGAACTGACCCTTTTAATCACCTAACTCGGGTAAGTCTCGTCAGTTTGTGCGTTCTTACTAATGAGAGTAGATCGAATTCGGCGTGTTATTTTGTGTTAAGAAAAGAGTGTTTTTGTGTTATTGAACAGTATTAAAATGAGTTCAAGTTCCAGTTCAAGAAGAAGTTGTGTAAATCAACCTGATGTGTTTTGCTATATATGCGGAGAATACATGTTTCAACAAAACAGACAAACTATTACTGACTTTGTAAAGCGAGCGTATCTTGGATACTTTGGAGTTAACCTTGGTGATCAGGACAAAACGTGGGCCCCGCATCTCGTATGTAAAACTTGTACAGAGCATTTACGGCAGTGGACTACCGGGAAAAGAAAATGTCTAAAATTCGGCGTACCAATGGTTTGGAGAGAACCAAAAAACCACTTCAATGATTGTTATTTCTGTTTAGTAAATACTAATGGAATCAATCGAAATAACCGCAGTAAGTGGACTTTTTAGACTCGGCAATACGCCCTATCCCGCACTCAGATGACATACCGATTCCAACATTTCATCAGCTACCACATATCTCTGATGACGAATATTTTCCCTCTGATCGCTCTTCTGATGCTAATAAAAGTTCTGATGCTAATGAAACTAACAGTGACTATGAGGGGACGTCATCAGTTCCTCAACGCTTCAATCAAAATGAATTAAATGATCTCACCAGGGATCTCAATTTATCGAAAAAAGCTTCTGAAGTACTGGCTTCTAGGTTGAACGACAAAAATTTACTGGAACAAGGAACCAAAATTACCTCTTACTGTACAAGAGAAAAAGATCTGCTACCATTCTTTTCTCAAGAAGACAATCTTGTATTTTGTCACGAAATTAGGGGACTCATGAAAGAAATGGGACTTTCTGAATATATTCCAGATGATTGGCGCCTATTTATTGACAGTTCAAAGCGAAGTTTAAAATGTGTCCTTCTACATAATGGGAATAAATATGGTTCAATACCACTAGCTCACTCAACGAAACTGAAAGAAGAATATAATACCATAGCTTTGGTCTTGCAGAAGATAAAGTATTACGAACATCAATGGATGATTTGTGTAGACTTAAAAATGGTAAACTTTCTTCTTGGGCAGCAAAGTGGTTACACGAAATATCCGTGTTTCTTGTGCCTCTGGGATAGTAGGGACAAAACACACCACTGGGTTAGAAAAGATTGGCCTCAGAGAGAAAACATGGACGTTGGGGAAAAGAATGTCATTAACGACGCTTTGGTTGAAAGAGAAAAAATCATACTTCCTCCGTTACATATAAAGTTGGGCTTAATGAAGCAATTTGTAAAGGCTCTTGATAAGAATGGGTCTTGTTTTGCATATATAGGGGTAAAAATGCATCAGTTGAGCACAGAAAAACTCAAAGCAGGGATATTTGACGGCCCACAAATAAGACAATTAATTAAGGATCCTGCCTTCATAAATTCAATGAATCAAGTTGAACGAGAAGCTTGGACATCATTTGTTGCAGTCGTAGAAAATTTTCTAGGCAAACATAAAGCTCAAAACTATGTTGAAATGGTTAACAAGATGCTTAATAGTTTCAAATCCTTAGGGTGCAATATGAGTATTAAAATACACTATTTACACAGCCACTTAGACCGTTTTCCAGAAAATTTAGGAGACATGAGTGAGGAACAAGGTGAAAGATTTCACCAAGATATTAAAGTTATGGAGGACCGCTACCGAGGAGGCGGGGCAATGGACATGATGGCAGATTACTGCTGGAGTTGAAAAAGGGACTGTTTAAAAAAACATTCAAGAATGTCGCGGAAAAGAAGCTTTCCAAGTGTTGAGTGACTATTTTATTTCTATTATTTTTATTTTTTTTTTGTTTGTAAGTACGACATAATATTGTATTTTGTATAACTAAAATAAAAATTTCGTATCTACTTTTGTTTACTACACTTACGGATTTGAGTTACAATAATGTAACTTATATTTCTCTAAAATTGTATATCTTAAAAATTTGAGCTCCTAGGTACAAATGAATACGTTATTTGAATTCAGGACATCAAATTGATATAGAATCAGCTCAAAAAACCTCGACACCAAAACAGCTGTTCCCCTGTGTTATTATTATTACTATATAACCTGGCCAAAGAATATATATATGAATTTAAAAAAAGACACGTAAATCGGATAAGTTGTTCTCGCCTGATAAACGCACTAATGGTCAGACAGACAGACAAAGAGACATTGCATTTTATATATATTATAGATTATAGATATTCTCTGCTACATTGTTCCAAATTTAATGGTTTAGGCGGGGTACTGCAAGGGAACGCGCTAGCGGCAAACTTTTTTCCGACTTTATTCACTATTATCGTCACTGCTCATTCCCTATGCTACCTATCGTAATAAAATATAGCCTATAACCTGGCCAGAGAACATATGTATGTTTTTAAAAAAAAAAGTACGTCAATCGGATAAGTGTTTCTCCAGTGATAAGCGCACTAACGGACAGACAGAGAGACGTTGCATTTTATATATATATATATATATATATATATATATATATATATATATATATATATACAAATTATATATAACCAAATAAAGAAATATATGTGGCAATACCGGTACATATCCAAGGCGAGTTTTAAATAGATAATTAATTGGTTTAGCAGCGAGCGATTTTATGAATGACATACCTAGTCTATATTAATATATGAACGTCTGTGATATTTTTAGTTAAAAATATAAATTCCATATAACTACAAAATTTATTCGCAATGGTATTATTAAAAATATTTTATCATTTCTCGATTTATTTCAGTAAATTTCTTCTCGGAAAATATTCCAAACGCTAAATTACTTTTTCCATAATATCAAAATCCCATAAAACAAGACAAATAATTTTATTATTCGATTTTAACAATAAAACAAGGAACAAATATATTTGACACAGTACAAAATTTTGGTAATACAGATGTCATAATTAAAATATTAATTAAAAATAATAAATTTTATTGTTTAATCAATGAATAAAATATTTTAACTGTATTGTAAATATTTTTATTATTTACGAGCACTTATTAAATACTCGTAACATAGCATTTCAAACTTATATTATTTTTTGAAGGATTATCTTTACAATGTTTAATATATTTGATTTATATATTTGTTTGAATAAACTTTGTGCTTTTTGAAATATTTTTAGACAATAAAACAGCAAATTTACAATTTGTGTAATTGTAAAAATATTCGTAATTTTATATTCATGAATTAATGATAATAATAATAATTTCCTTTTGAAATATAGAAAAAGTTTAGTGCAACAATTGACAAATTTAATTCAGAAGATCTTATATAGCTATAGAATCCCAAGAATCTCAGAATAAATCTGTTGAGCACCACACTAAAACTTGTAACAAAGCTCATAACGATTAAAATGAATAGTCTTACATTTTTACCATAGAAGATGAGCAACATGGGTTCCGGTTAGGCAGATCCTGTACAGACGCCTTTTTTGTCCTCAGAAAAATATTGGAGAAGTCTATTGAATATAACAAGCCCGCCTGTATGTGTTTTATTGATCTGCAAAAGGTATTTGACACTGTCCAACTGAACGATGTTATATATCTCTTCTAGAAGAGGCATATTCCATACAATATAATTAAGACTAAAGAAAATGTATACAAAGCGAACCAAATCCAGGCAAAGATAAACGGAGAACTTACCAAACCGATACCAACTGTTAACGGTGTTCGACAGGGAGCCTCACTGAGCCCCCATCTCTTCAACATCATCATCGACGAAGTAATAAGAAAAGCGCGGACCATGAGAGGATATAAAATGGGAGACAATGAAATTAACATTTTATGTTATGCCGATAACGTAGTACTATTTGTGGAAAATGAAAACGATCTACAGCGACTCCTACACCAAATTAGTTGCACAGCCAGGTGGACGTAGAAGTTATTAAACAGCAAATGAAGTTTAAATATCTAGGCATAGAAATATCTGCTTATGGTAATGTTGAAGCGGAGATAAGGGAATAAATGACGAGAGTCACAAAAATAGCAGGGTGCCTAACCAACACAATATGGTGTAAGAAAACATAGGAATCGAAGCCAAATGGAGAATTTACAAAACAGCTATAAGACCTGTTATGACATATACTGCGGAAACCAGGCTAGAAAAATCGAAAACTAAAAGACTACTGGAATCTATAGAAATGAAGGTACTTCGCAGAATAGCTAGAAAGATATTTTTGGTTGGGGTGAGAAGTGAAGATATAAGTGTGGGGTAGAGGATATCAACAATTGGGTGATGAGATGGAGAAGAAAGTGGAATAAACACATTGGTAGGATGGAAGACGGAAGAATAGTAAGAATTGCTCGTGATAGGTCACCACTAAGACATAGGAGTGTTGGCCGCGCCCGGAAGAGGTGGTGTGATGATCTGAATGTGGCAGAATAGTGGCTGGCCGGTGGATGAGATTGATCAGGCGACAAGCCTAAGTTAGAGAAAGAAGAAGAAGAATAATTTCAGAGAGATTCCTTAAGTCTCCTATAGTTCTTTCTCGTAATAAACCCACTATAGAACACTCTTAACTTAACTAGATATGGATTTAAAATTAAAAACAACAACGAGATAATTAGAAGGCTAAATCATGTACTATATATGGAGAATCATAAGCTAATGTCAGCTATTTGAACACCTGTATGAAAGGGTCGTTTAGAGATATTGGCATGCAGTCTGGACTAGAAAAACGCCGTATCCTAAAGATACATATTTCGGCGAAAAGTTCAACTTTTTCAGTTTTAAGGTGAATGGTCAAAATATAAAGAAAGGAGGCTTGACAGACCTATAAGTTAGGTGAAACAAGCATTGAGAACTGACCTCCGAAGAACGAAGATTGAATTAACAGGCTAATTTAAAAGGATGAGGAGTGATATGTGAATAAATTTAAATAGTACAAATTTGTTAAACTTACCCAACACATATGTATGATCTGCATTTAAACACTCATTTGGAATTATGTAAATTATTCGAACTAAAGAAAAATATGTGTACAGAAATTGGATCTTAAGATATATACATATCAGGGACGTAACTAACTTAGCCTAGGTAAGGATTTTATATAAATGTGCTGAAAGAACTTAAGATATTTGAACTTAAGATATTTCATGAACATAAAATATAAATCTGGGAAGACCGGGACGATTTTAATATGGGGGGAGGCTGCGTTCCTGACTGTGGGGTTGGGGTGGAGTGTGACTTTGTTTAGGAATTTGAGCTGAGTCTTGCTCGTGAATTCCAGGATTGTGGGCATCTGAAGATTTTTAGGAAGCTGGGTGTTGCGTATGAACCATGGGGCTTTGGCGATGATAGGGCGAGTCTTGTTTTGGACTATCTGGAGGGTGGATCTATGTGTTAGTGACATTTGGCTGCATGATCGGTTTGTATATTGTCAACTTGTTGCGGATTGACAGTTTACCCGACTTGTTGAAGAGTGTGTACAGCTTGCCCAGGAGCTGGTTTGCATTCTTGGTGGAGATGGCGACCTGGTCCTTCCATACTAGCCGTTTGTCATAGTGGAATCCCAGGTACTTGATGCTGTTTGACCATCGTAGTCTGGTGCTTTGAAATATCTTATCTCAAAGAATGAAGAAATACGTTATACCATTGTTAACGCGTGCCCCACGTCACGTCTTCACATTAACGTCGCAGGGCAGGTGGCACGCTGTAAATAATAAGGTTATAACAATACATTAACATGGAGATGTCTTATGTAGAAGCGACACGTGTTCAGGGCGATGCAAATCTTTTTTGAAGTTTGTACAGTGAGCACATTTTTTGACGTTATCGCACCGCACGACTCTGATCAACTACAAGTTAGATTTGGCAAAAGTTACAGTCTATCATCAAAAAAATTAAAAGTAATAATATAAAAAAAAAATATCAATGAGCAACATTAGAATTCGGTAATTAAAATAGCTAACCAGAATTTTTAAAATTCATTCACAAAAAAGGCACACATTAATCAGTTACTTTTTAAAGGAATTGTTAGACACAACACTTCGACTATTCAACTAGAAGTGCTTTGCTCTTTATCCAGTCATGTAACTGTCTAACTCTAAATTTCAATTTGGTGGATTTAACAGTTAAAAATTCACCCAAATTCACAGATTACAGTTAACTTTTTATGTATGCTTAAAAATACATTCGATAATTAACGGAGTCTCGTTTTGGGCAATCAGTATGGTGGAATTTTCGTAATTAAGTTGAGAGTCATTGTTCTATTTCAGCACGCCAATTTTCTGTGAAAAATATATTTGTGTTTAATTAGTTTTTAATACGCGGTGAGTGGTATGTCCTAAAACCGATTGAACATGGTGCTATAAATATAAAAATAGCAGTGCCTCTACACCAAACCTTACAGAAAATGAAGGTAGCAGGTAACAACTACCTCCTAGCCCCTTATACACCATGCCATTGCTGCCTCTCAAAATACGCATAACATTGGTGGCATAAGAAAGTATGAGAGGGGACTGAGTGCTGGAATGAAAGAGATTGGGTGGCTAATTATGAGCGAAAGACGGCATTTGCATAGTTTGGTTCTATTTAACAAGATAATTTTCAGAGAAATTCCCAATTATTTGTATCAGAAAATTAAACTTAGATATGATGCTCATGCTTTAGAGGCATAAATTTACCATCACTCCTCCTTATCATAGAACAGCTTTATTTGAACGATCATTTAGCTATCAGATATCAATGTCTTACAATAAGTTTAAACATAGGGCACGCAACATGTTGATAACATTGGCGTCCCGTGCCTTCTGTTTTGATCCGGTGTCTTATGTCACCGTTGCGTCGAAATGTAGTATTATTGTGTTTTTACCATGTCTCAAACAGCATTTGTGTCACAGTTATATTTATGTATTAGTTTTTAGTTCATATATATAAATTTAGTTATTATTATTGAATCAACTGTATAGGTTAAATAGGAAGCCTGGCTTCAATTTCGCCTTTTGTAATATTACCCTGTAAATTACAATAAATACATTATTATTATTATTACAAAAAGTTCTTCTTTCTCACATTTGATCAATGTGGTTCCATGTTTGGCTGACAGGCCAAAACCAAGTCAGCACAAACGCTATTACCATTCCGTATTAAGGAATGACCTGACAATGTTACATGTTTTCAAAATCACTGACTTCTGAATGTTTCTGTGTATGTCTGTGTTGAGTCCTAATTGCACTAAATGTGGTGTGAATGTTATTGGTGTAAAGCCTGTGGCTGATATAATGAGGGGGGCAATGATAACTTTTTCTTGTCTCCATAGCCTTTTTATTTCCGTTACAAGGTCTGTGTATTTGGAAATTTTTTCTGTGTATTTCGTTTGGATGTTTGTGTCGTTGGGGACAGCTATGTCAATTAGATAGGTGACTTTTCCATTTTTGCACTGAAAAGTAATATCGGGTCTATTGGCGGAGACTGTTTTATCTGTATGGATACCGATGTAGAGCTTGTAATCTTCATTTTCAAGTATGGATGTTGGCGTGTATTTGTAGTAGGGATCTGTGTTTTCTATGAGTTTGTATGTTGTGTGCTTGGTGAACTACTTTGGCAGCTGAATCATGCCTGGCTGTGTACTATGTTTCGGCAAATATCTTACATCCGCTCGTTATTTATTATTATTATTATTAATATTTTTAAAAAAAATGCACTCTAAATGTTAAATAACATATTTTAGTTTGTTATTTTCAGAGCTTTGCAAAATTTCCAGGAGTACTTCAATTTAAAAATCAATCTTTCTATTTGCTTGGATAGTGAAGCCGCCTCAATGTTCTTGTAACAAGCTAAGGTATGCTTACAAATGGTGCAATGACTTGTTGGACAATTTCGTCTGTAGAAACAGCCTACTACTCGTAAGGGTACCTAGCCACACGAGTGTTCATTAGAATGAGATAGCTGATACACTGTCTGAATAGAAAACTTTAACCAGCCTCATGAGATCTGAACCATTTTTGGGAATCACATAGCAAATCCACTGGACAATAGGCTTGTCCGGGATTAAAACGAGGCATCAAGGATTAGTTACACATGTTTATCTAATATCGATTAAAATTATTTAATTTTTTATATTTTAATGCTTTTTTGTCACTTGCCATAATATCATATTCTATTTACATTATAAAATGTACAAATCAGTGGATAATTCGTTATACGTAGTATTCACGCCTGCTCTCTGCACCTTTTTGACTCTGTTGTTTTAGGCCGTCAGAGATCCTTTAGTGTTGCTGGTGCTAGCATTATTGTATGTATTATTGACATCCGTTTCTTGTGTCTTCATTTTGTGTAAAAATTTTCGTTAATAGAGATTTTTTAGGTTATTTGTGGTTTATTTTAATTTTCCCATTCCTTTGTTAAGTCCCCCCATAAAACGTAATTTACATATTTTTAATGTAAAGATTTCCGTAACTAATGGAATTTTACATGGATATATGAATTTTAATTACATGTATTGCATATACCTATAATTTTTGGAAATTCGCGTGAAGGGTTTATTGTTATTATGGTTACATACATTTGTATATAGTTACATAAATAATCAATGGCTATAATTAACATATCCGTGTAATTATTTGTCTAATTATTTTTCAATCAATTTAAGTATTAATACATTTGAATAGAGTAGCAGAAAACGAAATTTTTTATAATTTAACTGAATCGAGTTTTATCGAGAAAATTAAAAAGTAAAAGAGTCTCTGGAGAAAACAAAAATTATTCAGCTGGCCCCTAATCTCGTATACGATACGCCACTGCTATCCGTGTGTACAATATTATTTACAAATAAAAGTTATTTAAAGATCTGTTTGATTGTTTTTTATGAACAGAACTATACCTACTTAACTCAGCCTGTTTACTGTGTATTTTAAATTTCAAATTAGCGGTATTCTCCACTTGAAAACCAACCGGAATTGACAGAATCGAATTAGCTCTATTCGGATGCTTAAAAATGCATTAAACAATTAACGGGGTCTCGTTTTCGGCAATTAGCATCGTGGAATTTCCGTAATTAAGTCAAAGGACATCGTATTTCAAAGTGTCTCTCTCTCGTCTAATTCCGAGACATTATAATTAAGAGGCTTGTCGCGCCTGTTGGAGCCCAGGCATACTGATGTTCTTGATGCTGGTCTCAAGAGTCGGTAAGGGTGAATATACATATTGTTACAGAATAGTTAATAATTCACACATATATATATATATATATATATATATATATATATATATATATATATATATACATATATATATACATATATATATATATATATATATATATATATATATATATATATATATATATATATATATATATATATAAATTCCGGTTTTCAATCCGTTCGTCTAAAAATGAATTTTGCACGGCACGACGTTTCGTTAAAATCTCTCTTTGGCACTTTCAAGTACTCTGGCTGCTGTTGCTACTCCATACTGTGATCTTGCTTTTGCTGCTGCTCGAAGCTAACAGTTATCTTCCAGTGTCCAGGGAATTTTCAGGATACGTCGGTATAGCCATATTTCAAAGGCATTTATTCTATAAATTATTGCTTCGTTGATCGTCCACGATTCGACTGCGTAAAGTAGAACAGAGAAGACATATGAGCGCAACATTCTGACCCTCAGTTGCAAACTCAGATCTTTCGCAGTGAATAAGATCCTCATTTGAAGGAATGCCACCCAGGCCTTTTTGACGTGACTTCTAATTTCTGTACCATAGTCCCATGTGTCATAGATTGTCCCATGTGCCATAGATTGTAGTACCCAAATAATTGAACATCTTCACCTGCTCTACTACTACTATGTTATTAATTGTCAAGGGCCCCCGGTTATGGGTTGTTTTTAGTGTTCCGTACGGAACACTTATAAGATGACTTCGGTGTCTGTCTGTCCGTCTGTCTGTCTGTCACACCCGATTTTTTCCTAAACTGTTTGTCATAGAAAGTTGAAATTTGGTAGTAATATAGGAATTGATGGCCTCATCAAAGCCGTGTAGTTTTGAAAGTTAAATTTTGACTTAAGATGTTAGTTTTGGGGGTGAAATCAGAAGTGAAAAAAATTTTTTTTTACTAGGTCATCGAGTATGGTGTCAAATGAAAGCTTGTGAAAACATGAATAAAATATATATATATATATATATATATATATATATATATATAATGTAGTACATGGACTCACTTTTCTTTGTATTATTTTTAAAAAGTCGCGAAAAATCGCTATCCCCACATCTTATCTCGAAAAGTACTGATCAAAAAATTTTGAAAAAATTCTGGAATGTTCTTCACGGGATGTAGATTGAACGAAAATTATCACGAGTGCATTATCTTTAATCATTTATTTGGTATATAAAAAAAAACCAAACATTTCAAGGTCATCAGTTTTCAGTAAAGATTGGAAATAAACGTTGTTGAAAACTCCTTTGGGGTATGTTTTTGTGAAGTCACTGATCATTTTATACCACCGTAACAAATTTTTTTTTATTTTAAAAGCAATCAATGTACGGAACACTAATTGTGCAAGTTCAATTTGCACTTGACCGGGTATTTTTTTTTTAGAAACTATCATGTACTTGGTTTTCGAAATATTTCACTTACGTTCTTTTGTCTATACCGTTAGCAGTTTAGCAGCAGATTATTAGCATATTTTCTTCGACTTCTCATTAAACACCTTATCCGCTTTAGAAGCCTGTCATTTTCCATTCAGTCATTTTAAAAACCATAAAATTACGTATGAACTATTAGACTAGCGAAAACAAATTTAACAACACATTACGACTTTAAAGTATATGGTAACAAAGAGTTATATTTTAACTCTGCAACCCAGCTTGGCATTTTTGCTACTGTATAATGAATTAAAACTGACTAATGGATCTCTAACTCATGCAAATGGCAACAAAAAAATACAAAATGTGCTGTGGTTTTTGCCATAGCACCGTTGTGTATGTATGTATTTAAAATTAAGATAAAAGTATGAAATATATTAGAGAAATTAGTTGTAGTTTTTAAAAATACGCAGCAGCTGACGTGAAATGAACCGTAATGTAGAATATAAAAGTAATGTGTAATAATGTTCTAGTTTGTTAATTATTTCATAAATAGACATTGATCCATAAAGTGCATTTAAAAAAATATGGGTATACTTCAAATAAGCAACGCCCAAAGAAAATGTTGGTGTTAGGATTACATACAATCTTACTACCAGGTGTACAAGTATAAAATGCGGATTTTTTTTCTAAAAAAACATGTTAAATTCGGAGGAATGATAAAAAGTGCTTTATTCAAAGTATGCTCCATCGCTTGTTATACATTTTTCTCATCTTTCGGGCAATTTGTGAATACCATGCCAGTAAAAATCTTCTCCTTTTGCTGCGAACCATTCATCGAGCCATTTTTTCACATCTTCGTACGAACCAAAGCGCTGCTCAGCAAGTGCGTAGCCAAGTCTGGTGAGTAAGTCGCATGGGGTAGAACTTCCCAGCTGAGTGCTTCCGACGTGTCGCGAAGTGGTTTTGCCGTATGTGATGGAGCACTGTCATGAAGAAAAATGACTTTGTGTTGCCTCTTTCGGTATTCTGGCCTTTTTTCAAGCAGCGACCGGTTCAAATCGGTCAATTGTTGTTAGTAACGTTTAGTATTAACCGTTTTCCCAGGTTTTAACAGGTCATAATAGACCACGCCCCTCTGGTCCCACCAAACACAGAGCATCGTCTTTCTGCCAAAGCGATTCGGTCTTGCGGTCGATGTGGATGGTGCGCCTGGGTCTACCCATGATTTTTTGAGCTTGGGATTCTCAAAATAAATCCACTTTTCATCCCCTGTAACTATACGATGCAAAAACGACTTCCTTTTCTACCGAACGAGCAAAATATCACACGTGTTTTTGCGCTTTTCCATTTGCCTGTCGTTCAAGTCATGTGGTACTCATCTATCGGTCTTCTGAATCTGTCCCATATCTCGTAGCCGATTGGAAACAGCTTGTTGACTAACGCCCAATTGCTTGACAAGTTGTTTTTGTGTTTGCGAATCATCTTCGTCCAACAATGCTTGCAATTTCATATCTTCGTATTTTTTTGGCGGTTTTCCACGTTCCTTGTCTGCAACATCGAAGTCACCACTTTTAACACGCCGAAACCATTGTTCACACGTATTTTGCGAAAGCATGTTCACCATAAGCTTCTCGAAGTAATCGGTATGATTCAACAGCGGTTGTCTTCAAATGAAAACAAAAAATTAATGCTGTCCGCGAATGCTCTTTGTTCGGTATAAATTTCGACATATTGAACAACACAACACAACACTATGCAGACACTTTTCCAATTTATCACTCGTACGCGTCTGACACTTGTTGATGACACAACAAAATGGCGCAGTGTCAAATTTTTATAGCACAAACTGCATTGGTGCACCATCTGTTGTCTGAAATCCGCATCTCAAACTCGTATAGTCATTCTCCTGTCTCAGGAAGACTTCAAAAAATTTCTCTTTAGAAATCATGATTTAAACATTATTAAATCGTTAAATTGAAATCTTGAGAATGGAAAAAAAATGGTAACGATGTCACATAATTATATTTAGAGCAGTGTGCATACCGTCATTTTTTTTTTAAAAACTTTTTTTGTTTTTCAACATAATCCCCTCTTAGGTATATACACTTTTTCCAACGTTCTTGCCATTTTTTTAACCCCTCCAAAAAATAGTTATTGTCTAACTCGCCAAAACACGCTTCTGTCTGAGAAAACATAGCCAACTTATCATGTACAATATTAATTATCGTACCCGTCGACATACGACATACGTGTGGCCTCTGGTAATTCGCGCATCGTCGTTTGACGATCAGCGAGAATCATGTCGTGGACTTTTTCAGTGATTTGCATGGTCATCCCGGGCAATTCTTGTCAAAAATGGATATTCGACCAAGTTTAAATTCGTTGCACCAATATCTGACTGTCGTTACTGATGGCGAAGGGTCCCCATAAACAGCATCTGATTTCGTTTTTATCTCCTCACACTGTTTCCCATCCAAAGGCAAAAAGCGAATCACTGAACTTTCTCCATCTTCGCGACGAAGACGTTACACTACTTACTGAAATGGCTGCCAAATGCAAACTAACCTATGAATCAGTGTGAAATTTTTTCGGCGTCACACAGTGCGAAATTTAGGAAGTTTAGCGGAACTTTATTCAATTTTTGAAATACGTAAAATGCATAAGATTATTCATTATTTTGGTAGGTTAATATCCTACCTCTAAAACCTCATACTCAGTTTGGGGATAAACCCTGCGAAACAACTGCAAAATGCACCTGAAAGTTGCATTACTTATTCAATCATACTTTTTGCCTACAGAAAGCTATTCGATTTGTTTAAGTTAATAGAGTGGTACATACAAACGGCAAGTCAGTAGGGCATGATTTTTTCGTCATTTATTTTACAAAAAAATTGTCAATTATTGGCATTTAAATAATTGCAAAATCTTTTCTTACTCGTGTGTGATTTGTTCGTGAAAAAAGTGATTTTTAAGAAGTAAGTAAAATTTACATTTTTAACTTCAGTGGAGACTTTAAAAAGTGATACTACATAATATCAGCTTGAAACGCACAAAATTTGAAAGGTTTTTTTTCCTCTGTTGGAAACATAAAAGATCTTCTGCGATATTTTGCGATCTTTTTTTAAATTAAACATTTTCCAGAATGACTTTGCAAATTTCATATAACTGCATATTCCAAAAGTGGAAGGAAGAACCGACATCGGACGCCATCATTGGTTTTGTTTTGGAAAAAAATAGGCTCACCAATGCTAACATCTGACGCTCTTTGCAGTTTAAAGGCAACTCTTCGTGCGCTGGTTTGTAAAATACAAAAAAGGTGGAGGGAATCCACTCGAAATTCAGCATCATTTCTGAATAAAAATGCTAGCTGGCTTGAAAATAATGTAAAATGTTCAAATGCTGTAAAGGATGCATTGCCTAGTGGATCGAGGACCAATGCAGGTAGACCTAAAAAAGAATTTAGGGATTGTCATCCTAAAGTGAAAAACAGAAAAGTGCATCATCTTTTGAAGTCCGGTAGTCAAGACGAGTTAGCCAAAGCAACTGCAACAAAGCTATACCAATCTGGAAAACGAAACTCTGCAGCGATTGCCAAGGAACTGGCATCTGGTTCTCCAGAAAGGGGTAGCAAAATCAAGAAGGCTCGCATGTCTTCTTTAAACAGCCCACGAAAATTAACTCCAGACCAGGCTCTGGCGCTACTTATTGATGCAAACTTATCGTCAAATCAGCACAATATTGTTCGAGATCAAGCAAAAAATCACCGTTGCACTTTGTATCCACCTTATTATGTTGTAAAAGAGGCAAAGAGGTTGTGCTATCCAAAGGACATAATAATAACTGAAGTATCAGTTCAGTCGCTTATAAATCATACCGTAGCAAGACTTTGTACAGGGCTAGAAGGGATTTTTAGAACTTTATCAAACGTTAAAGCACTAAATATTATCGTAAAGTGGGGTTGTGATGGGGCGGAACAAGTTAATTATCGACAAAAGTATATGGACAAACATAGCTCTGATGATAGTATGTTTAGTGTATCAATGGTACCAATCCAAATCTGCTCCGTAAATGATAATGGTGATAATCAGTCAGTAATTTGGAAAAACCCTGCTTCTTCTTCCACACGGTACTGTCGCCCTATTAAGTTCGTTTTTGCCAAAGAAACAGTCAGTGTAATTACCTCAGAAGTAAACAAAGTGAAAGAACAAATATCTCAACTTATTCCAATCACTATACTTGTAGATGGCAAGCAATTTCAGGTTACAGCAAATATGATCTTTTGTATGATTGACGCTAAAGTATGCAATGCTGTACCATCCTGTGCATCATCACAAACATGCTACTTATGTGGGGCTAAACCTAGTGAAATGAACAACATCTGCGATATACCTCAAAAAAATATAAATGAATCCTTTTAATCCCTTGGACTATCACCCCTCCATGCATGGATAAGGTTTTTGGAATGTATTTTACATATATCGTACAAACTGGATATTAAGGCAATGCAAGCTCGTGGAGCAGAAAATAAAAAAAAAGTTGCAGAGAAGAAAAAATGCATTCAACAAAAATTCAAAGAGGAGCTTTACTTGCTTATAGATATGCCAAAACAGCAGACCGGAAACACAAACGATGGTAATACCGCGAGGAAATTCTTTAGAAATGCCGAAAAGTCTTCCGAAATAACTGGCGTTAATTTAAATTTGATCAAGCGTTTTCATGTGCTGTTAGAGTGCCTAAATTGTGATCTTAAAATTGATTCAGAAAAGTTCGGCGAATATGCAAGAGAAACTTTGGAATTGCATTTGAAAGAATATTTCTGGTACTTAATGCCCGTAAGTGTGCATAAAGTCCTTTGTCATGGAAAGGATATTATAGCCTCTTGCATTCTTCCGATCGGACAATTTTCTGAAGAAGCTCAGGAGGCAAGAAACAAAGACTGCAGAAAATATCGCGAACTTTTTACTAGAAAAACATCCCGAATTGACACAAATACGGATTTACTTAATCGACTGCTTATTTCATCGGATCCGGACATCGCTAGTCTTCGTAAAGCACCCAAAACCAAGCATAGTGAAGTTACGCCAGATGTTTTAGAGTTGTTAGAAAGATTTGCAGACCCATGTAATGATTGCGAATCTTCAGACGATTGCAATGAGTCTCGTTCTGAATAGATGTTCAAAATGTTGTTACAAAATGTATGTTTTTTTTTAATTGTTCTATAATAAAAAAACACAAATAAACTGAAACACTTTAAATAAAACACATTAATATTCATTAAAAATTTAAAAAAACCAACAAATAGAACTGTTTTACTGGTTTAAATAATTAAGTTCCGGTAAACTCAAGAAATTTCGCACTGTGCGTCATCTATAAAATGATGACCATATGATGGTAATATCAACTTGCTTTAACAACGCCTTCTGTCTTCAAACACGAATACTTATTAAACCACTCTCGTAACTGTTTTCTTCTTGCTTTAATAGGTAGCAATGAATTAACCTATCACAATTTTTTTAAGATTTTCGTTGCGGGAAATCCGGAAAATCAACTTGATTATTGGTTCACGTATTGCCCCGCACCGATGTCATACTAACAGTGAGACTAGAGAGAGAGACAGTCAGACTGCCAAAGGTTAATATCTTGATAGAGAAGATCAGAGAGCATACCAAGAGAAACCGAACACCACGCCGCTTGTTCCATGATCATGATGCTACACTCATAAGCCACATAGTTTTTAGCTGTTCTTGTCTGAACGGAACCTCAACCAAAGTAGAGTCTTATTATCGTATGTGAAAGGAGTTACAGATAGGACTGGAAGAGTTCTAAGAAAACACAACTTAGTACAGTTTAAGCCAAGATGGCCTTAATAATAAGCGGCTCAAATACGATGGAGAAAAACTCACGTAACAGCTAGCAACGCTAATCAAGAAACTGTACAAAAAATAGAATTTATAACTAATGGAGAAATAGCCCTAGTGGGAAACCTCCTAGATATCGTACTAAAAGTTGCAGAGGAACAACAAGGGTTTAGATAAAAAAGGTCTTGCACGTATGTCGTTTTCATCTCAAGGCAGACTACCAAAAATTCGATAGCATACGGTAGGCCAGCATTTTTTTTTACTTAAAGAAAGCCTGCGATTGTGTACAATTGAGGCGTTAAGAGCCACAGGGGACTGTACCACATTTTATTGATCAAGCCCCATTTTCTCTCAATGTTATCAAAATTTGGTAATAGAACTAATATATTTTTAAAATCTCTTTGTTCTTTAACTTACCAAGGCAGAAATGTAAGGATCCACTTTCAAAATTGGCCTAAAACAGTTTGACAAAAATTTGTACAGTTTTGTAAGAATTTTTCTCGAAGTCACAGTTAGGAAGGTTGATCCACTCTGGTTCTTAACGCCTCAAATTCATGTTCCGTACGGAACACTTATAAGATCACTTCGGTGTCTGTCTGTCCGTCTGTCACACCCGATTTTCTCCGAAACTATTTGTCAAAGAAAGTTGAAATTTGGTAGTAATATAGGAATTGATGGCCTCATCAGACCCATGAAGTTTTGAAAGTTAAATTTTGATTTAAGGGGTTAGTTTTTTTTTACTAAGTAATCGAGTGTGGTGTCAAATGAAAGCTTGTGAAAACACGAGTAAAAAATATATATATAATGTAATACTTGCGTGCACTTTTCTTTGTATTATTTTTAAAAAAATCGCGAAAAATCGCTGTCCACACCCGCCTTATCTCGGAAAGTACTTATCAAAAAATTTTGAAAAAATTCTGGAATATTCTCCACGGGGTATAGATTGATCAAAAATTATCATTACCTTTAATAATCTATCTGGTATATAAAAAACCAAAATTTCAAGGTCACCAGTTTTCAGTAAAGATTGGAAACAAACTTTGTTGAAAACTCATTTGGGGTGTGTTTTGTGAAGTCATTAATCATTTTGTACCTCCGTAACAAAAATTTTTATTGTAAAAGCAATCAACGTAGGGTAATCTATTTATTATTTTATATTTATATTTTCTATAAAATATGTTATAAGATAGTTAAAAGAACTATATCAAATAAATAGTAAATATTCAATATTCTGTACAGTTAAATTAATAGATATTTTTTAAAAAAATACTCTTTTCAACTTTGTCGATAATTTTAATTAATATGGAAGGAATATCAACTGACAAAGAGGATCTGCTGGGCAAGTCATATGACCAACATAATTGTTACGTTCTCTCTATACTGGAGACACCGTTTTAACGGCCGTGGACTAAAATTAAGGGACATGTGACTTATATTGAATAAAGTTCTTTACGGAAGGTATAGCTGTGCAGTTTTATCAGGTCTACTATCACAGGGATGTATATAGCCTTCACAAACAATATTGAAAAAAAAATGGTTGGGCTTGTTAACTGCTGTATCACTTCAGTTTACAAGCGCCTGCTATGCACTGGCCTAGAAACAGGAATAAAAGGAAGACACCGTTCGTGATGCGGATTTCATTAACCACAGCGACGCGCGGCTATAGTAATTGTAATGAGGATGGAAGGAGTGCAGAGGATTGAGAGAGTTCAACCATCTCACACTTCTGTATCTAATTATATTTAATTTATTAAAAAATAGGTCCGACGTATCGACTATCATATTGTCTAGAAAAATGTAACTAAAAATCATTTGTCTGTCGGATACCTTGGTTTTTCTTTTTCGCAATTTTCTTTACTCACAGGAATCAAAAAAAAGACAATGAAAAGGCTATTGAGTACAGTTGGTTAATGTTTAATATAATACCTTGAATCGAAAAAGTTCATTTAGTCGACATTTTTTAAAGGTTTTAAAGTATTGTGCGCTTTCCATTGGCCAAATCTGAAAAATTTATTTTATTTTTATTTTCAGTTTCGAAAATAAATTTTATATTTAGGATATACTCCTAAGAGACTGTAAAACTTAATCTCTTCAATGTTCATCTTCTGCCCGACAAGCATCCATATCAAAATCGGGTCATTGTATAACTAACCAATAAATCACAATATCTATTTTAAATCTGTTCAATTTTAATTTAAAATCAAACAAAAGGGCTCAAATAGAGTATAAATAGCACAGTATATTGTATTTACGTCATGTTTTATTTTTTCCACTAAAAACAAAAACTTTAATAAGTTTCAAAAACAATTTGGTTTCCGGTCATTGTTATGCACATTTTTAAAATTTTGTATTTATATGCATACAGAAATGGGAATTAATTACTTTATACGGGGATGTTTTTTACCTAGCTCGGAACGAAAATATATAGTTAGTCCAAAAAGTCTCCATACACCATCTGCTTTCTATACTATTTTTTCTCTTATGTTTAACTAATTAATTGGATCTATGAGAAATCATGTTTAAATTAATATTTGAAACGTAAGCAACGAGGATTAGTATTAAAAACAACTAAGGAACATTTTATTTAGAAGTTACATTTTTTTTATAAAAATGTAAACAAAATTAATGTCAAAAAAGTCTTCATAGACTTAATAATTATCGATAATAGTTTGACGAAGTTTAACGGAAAATAACAACTTCGTCTAAATTAGTATTTATTCATGCGTGCAACCAGCTTTCTAGTAACTTCTGCTGGCATGTTCTTCCATTCGTTCAATATTCCGTTTTTTAATTCTTCTCTATTTGAAACATTATGTTTGCGAACACGCCGTTTAAGTTCCTCCCGTAAATGCTCGAAGGGGTTAACATCGGGTGATTGCGGAGATGTATGGAGCTGCTGTCGCACATCATGCATCCTCAAAGCCACTGACACCCTTTTGTCTCACCGTGGAATAAATGTTTTTAATTCGAATGCTATATTCTTCTTTCCCCAAACCTTACTTGCGCCATCAGACCCAAAAAGGTTAATTTTAGTTTCATCACTAAAAATTACAGATTCCCAAAATTCAGGAGGTCTAGTAACGTATTTCCTAGCAAAAGCTAACCGCTTTTTGCGATTAGCTTCCGAAATTAACGGTTTCTTCCTGACACCGTTTATAGCCTGCCCGGTGTAAACAATTTCTCACTGTTTGTGAACAAACATTTTTCGAAAATAGTTCCCGTACTTCTTCTTCTAATTTTGGCGTACTTTTCTTGGGATCTGTAATTATTTCTCTAACAATACTGGCCTCTTCACGTCGAGTCAGTTTCTTGGGACGACCGGAGCGTAGTCGAATTTTATAGGATCCCGTGGATTTATACTGGTTAACTGAACAATAGCATGCGACTTTTTAACAATTTTTGTTTTTCGTTCAGCAAGTAATAGATAGCTTGATAAAATGCGGCTGATTTTAATGTGTTTTTTCAATCCAGTTCTTGGATGTATGGAGACTTTTTTGACGTTAATTTTGTTTACATTTTTACAATAATGATATAACTTCTAAATAAAATTTTCCGGTGTTGTTTTTAATGCTAATCCTCGTCGGTTAAGTTTTAAATGTTAATTTAAATATGTTTTCTCATAGTTTCAATTAATGAGTTAAATATAACAGAAAAACAGTGCAGAAAGTAGATGGCGTATGTATGTATGTATGTTTGTATATGTGTATATATATATATATATATATATATATATATATATATATATATATATATATATATATATATATATATATATATATATATATATATATATATATATATATATATATATATATATATATATATACACATATATATATATATACACATATATATATATATATATATATATATATATATATATATATATATATATATATATATATATATATATATATTTACGGATGCTACAACCTCATCGTTTGTTAAAAAACGCTTCCCACGTAGAAATCTTTTGAGGTCTGGGAATAGATGGAAGTCCAATGGAGCCAGATCTGGCAAATTGGATGGATGTTGCAACAATTCGTATTTTAATCCGACCAGTTATGCCGTTGCACCTCTGTGAGCAGGTGTTTTGTCATGATTAAATATGATTTTTTCTTTTGCAAACCGGGCCTTTTCTCATGAATTTTCTCATCCAGCTGGTCCGAAAGATTGCGGTAATACTTTCTTGTAATTTTTTTACCAGTTTGAAGGTAATCAATTGATGCCATAATGTTATTGGATTGCTTTGACCACTTTTGTTGCTTTGGAGTTGAACAACCAGGCTTAGTCTACCGTCCGGTTTGTTGTCACAGTTCAGCATCATACTGATAAACCCAAGTCTCATTCATAGTTACAAATCGACTCACAAAATCAGTTTTATTCTTTGTGTAACGAGCCAAATGTTGTTTAGAAAGTTTCTTTCGAGTGCGTTTTTGTTCCAATGTTAGTAAATGCGGCATCCATCTTGTAAATTGCTTTCTCATACCCAAAACATTGATTAAGATCGCATGTGAGATGCATATAGCTTCAGTTAAATCATCGACTGTTAATCGATGGTCTTTCTTTATCATATCTTGTACTTGTACAAGAGTTTCTTCAGTTGTTGCAGCTTTTAGACTTCCTGAATGTGGATCATCATTGACGCTTGTACGACCATGTTTAAACTCTAGAGTCCATCTATAAACAGTTGGAAATGAAGGAGCAGACTCGTTTAACAGTTTTGCCGACACTGCACAATATCCGATTTTTTCCATTTTTAAAAAATACTAAAAGACTTAACTTAAAAGACTTTAACCAGCTGATAAACAATGACAAATCGACTTGAAATTTAGGCTGTGTTCATATGACATATGTACATATATATATATATATATATATATATATATATATATATATATATATATATAATATATATATATATATATATATATATATATATATATATATATATATATATATATATATATATATATATATATATATATATATATATATATATATATATATATATATATATATATATATATATATATACATATATATATATATATATATATATATATATATATATATATATATATATATATATATATATATGTATATATATGTATATGTAAGGGTGGGCCATCTCTTTGTTTCTTTTTGGGCTGTGTATTATTTCGACACTGTCAAAATGAACGTACATAAAATATTGACAGGAATTTAGTGTTAAACCTTCACGGTACACTTGAAGAATGTTGAGAAATATTAAAAAATCATTTCCAAAGTGCTGTGTTGGAGAAATTCTGAGAAAATTAAAAAAAAAATTGATCGTAATCAACCTCCTTCAGCGGCTGGTGTAAGAAAATTCGTAAAGAAAGTTCCTGAAACCAACATTATTATTAATAACTTAACATATCTTAGTACTCGTCCAGTGTGCACAGACAAAAATATTGTTGCTGTTGCCCAAGGTATATGTGAAAACTCAAGTATCTCAACTCGAAGCAAATCTCAACAATTGAACCTCAGTGCCACTTGTCTCAGGAGAATTTTGCATAAAGATTTCGTATTATTTGTTTAAAAGTTCTAACTCATTAAAGAACTGAAGCAAAATGACTATATGCCTCGGTATCGCTTCTCAATGCATGATTCATTTAAGTTGAAAAGTGACGTCAATTTTGCTTGCAGAATCGTCTTTTCGGACGAAGCTCATTTTCATCACAGAGTATATCTGAATAGGTAAACCTGTAGAAATTTGGGTTCTGAAAATGCTCATATAATCGTAGAAAAGCCAATGCATCCTTAGAAAGAGGTGGCATTATCGGCCCTTTCCTTTTTGAAGATGAAGCTGCAACGACGCTTCGGTAAACGAAGTGCTTTACAGAGACATAATAACTGATTTTTTTGTGGCCGCAATTGAAATCAGACACAACATGCCACATCAACCGTGAGACAATCGATCTTTTGCGCAATAAGTTCGGTAATCAGCCGTTTTGGAGATGTGCCATAGCAATTGCGATTTGACGCCGTTAGACTTTTTTACGGAGAACTATTAAAGACCGTTCTTACGCTTACAGTCCACAAATAGTCCACGCAGTTAAATATCCGTCGAATTATTCGCCAAATAGACCCACAAACCACCGTAAATGTGTTGAAAAATTGGTTTGTCTTGATGGGCTACTGCCAGGCCAGCCATGGCAGTCATTTGAATGAAATTAGATTTCATAATTAACCGGAAGCTTTACTTGTTTCAATAAAGAAAAACGTTATTCGAAACTAACTGGAATTAGCTTCGAGCGGCAGCAGGGGCAAGATCACAGTATCGAGTAGCAAAAGCAGCAAGAGAACTTGAAAATGCCTAATGAGATTTTGGCAAAAAGTGCAAACTCTTTGTTAGACGAACGGATTGAAACCAGGAATATAACATAATATAATATATTATGTTACATTCCACCATCCGTGAAAACTTGTACTGTAACATATATGTATATATATATATATATATATATATATATATATATATATATATATATATATATATATATATATTTATATATATATATATATATAAAATTTAGCGCAATTAAAAATTACTTTTAGTAGGTTATTTTTCAAAATATCCGAAAAATTATATCTCCATAAATCATATTACAACGATATCAAAGGAGAAATTCCAGGTTGACTAATACCAAACCCAATCTAATTTTATGATAACGTCAATTTTGAACCAACAAATGTTTAGTCATTCCTCTCCTGGACCCCTGTAACGATTGTGATTTGTTTTCCTTCGGGGATAGGCTAATCAAATTAACTTCATTTGTCTGACTTCAAAAGTTGCGGGTATATACGATTGTGTGGGATGACACAAATAAAAAAAGGGTAGAGCTGTTAAAAAGAGTGCTATAGAGGTCAATGAAGTACAGCTGCATTGGTGGTGTTTTATTTATGTGGATCGTAATTGGTCAATGGAGTGGTGGCCCAGAAAAGGAATTTTTTTTTTTCGTAAAAACATTTTATCCAAAAACCCAGATATGTTCCATTCAGCATAGATATTTTAAATGTATATTTAAACTTATATATTTTACAGGGCAGTACCCATTTATTTTTAAAGTTTTTGATCACGATGGTATACCTCATATGGAAAAAAATAATCAGAATATTTAACATGTACAGTTTATCAGGTAAGAACGTGACAGCTTGTATTCTTGAAAAAATGTGTTTCCAGAAAAGGTTTTGCCATCAATGTATTTTTCGGTATGCTAACAAGGGCGCAATTGGCTTAATAAGTTGTCCAATCGCCTCCTGTATCAATATACGTCTAGCATCTTCGAGACATGCTGTCGACGAGATTTTCCGCATACTTGCGCGACAATGATCTTAAATTTTTCAAATCTCGCGAGACAACTGAGTCAAAGTCCTTAGAGTCTTTCCTCTGAACTTTCTCTTTACAAAGGATCAATTGTTTTTAATAGGGTTGGTGTCTGGCGATCGTGAGGGACACTCTAGTATCTTATCGTCGTCTCAAGCGAGCTGCTTCCGACATACTGCTCAAACTGGGACTGGCCATCATCACATCGGATGGACTGTGATTGGCTGAGTCGCGTCCCCAGTTTTTTCTGTGGATTTCACGATGACTTTTCTGTTCTTCGGTATTTTTGAAGAAAAGGAGACTGGATTTGATGATGATGATATGATTTTCGCTCAGCAAAGGTTTCTTTAACGTGGTTCAGATTTGACATCATTAGCACGAAGATGTTGTCGAATGGACTCGGGGGACACATTAAAACCCGATTTTATTAATTTTGCCGCTCCTTGACGCAACGTCAATTTCTGGTCCCGTGAAAACAAAGACACGATTCGTTTTTCGACTTTCACAGTGACTTTGCCTACCTAGCCACCTTTTGGCAAGTAGTCGATATTTTTCATCTGGTTAAAAAATTTTCATAACCGACATCGAGTTTTGAATACATTTAGCGACTGCGAAATGTGGAATTTTAGGCCCTTTTGAATGGGAAGTGACGCGCAAACATCTTGGAATTTACTTTTACTAAATGCGTCGTAGACAAAGGTTCCCTATACCGATTTTTTGCTGAATTATCGTGGACACGTTCTTACTTGACTGACTATATGTAAATTGTTATTGACTATAAATAAAACTTCGTTTATTTGAAAACTTAGACAAAAATGTGAAATAAATAAGTTGTAGCATTTTTAAGGAATTTTCTTGCGCAGTATAATCACAACAAGGAGGCATCATGTTTTTGAGATATGACTTAAACTTTATATGTTTGAAATGGATTACCCTATACATGGTTTTCGAGTTTTATACAACTTTTAAGTGTAGAAAGACCGAAACATATTTTGAAGATGTTATTGTGAAAGATAGAGGAGAAAAATATTTATTTTTCTATACATTCAATTCCAAGAGGCCAGGGCCCAATTACAGGAATAACGTTTAAACTAATGAGCTACATATAAAAGAAGAACATAATACAATTAAAATAATAACCAGAGTATATAAGTAAGAACATTTAAACAGTTTGAACAATCTCCCAATTAAAAAAAAAATAAAAATAGTAATAATAAAAAACTACAAATTTGAGCAACCTCTAAATACTGAGCAGAGAACCAATAAGTACCGACAGCCTACTGCAATGGAAATAACCGGAGGATTCAATGACATTGCCGTTCTTGCACATTATATAAATTGGGCTGTGGAATAATATATTTGACCTAGCCCGACCGAGGCTAAAAATAGGTGAGTGCCTTGCCCCAAGGCATGGTACATGCAAAGATACATTGCTTAATAGGAAAAGGTAATCAATATGGCGATTTAACAGCTTATATAAGAATTTGATGGAGTGAATGTCCCTTCCCTTTGCAAGAGGCAACTCATAAACCTTGACAAGATTAGTCCGTGATCAACACCGTAGTCCAGATAGACACCATCCCCATTGAAAATAAGATATTCAATGAAGCGCCTCTGTATCGATTCGCTTAAGTTGTTATGGCAATTGTATATTGGATACCAAACAATAGAAGCATAGTCAAAGTTAGACCTAACAAAGGAATAATAGAGAAGCTTGATTGCAGATATGTTAGTAAAGTCTCTACAATTTCTAATCAGGAAACCCAGCATCCTTGATGCACCAGCAACCATTAGTTCAATATGGTCAGCAAAAGAGAATTTCTCGTCAAAGATGATAGCCAAATCTCTAACTGAACGAAGATTCTGTAGAACAGTATCATCTACGGAATAATGAAAAAATATGGGGTTGTTACCATAGGAATATTGGACGACATTGCATTTGGAAACGAGCCTGTTAATAGAGCACCAGTTGGTGAGAGCATTAATGCTACTCTGTAATTCGTAGTAATCAGAAACCGAGTCTATGTGTTTAAAAATCTTATGGTCATCAGCATAAGCAAGCTTCCGGCAAGCTATTTCACTCAGTAAGTCGTCAACAAGTTTATTGAAAAGAAGAGGTCCCAGATTGGAACCCTGGGGAACACCTGAAGTGGGAATATGGAGAGGCGATCTAAACCCATTGATGCTTTATCTTATTTTTCCGAAGTTAGTTATGCACATGTAAAAAAAAATCGGAATATATACAAAATATTTATTAAAAATGATTATAACACAAAACAAAAATTTATGGAAAATAAAGAAGAATCTCTAGCCTCAAAACATTTTCAAAAATATATAACCACATATTAACTGAAATAAGATTTGAACAAAACAATTCAAGGAACTTAAAGTTACCACGAACTGAGAACAAAAAATATAAAAAAGAAGTTTGTTCACTTGACCCTAAATATAATTTTATTGTTTCTGCTCCGCAAATAAATTTTCGAAAAACGCTACAGCTCCTGTATTTAACAATTTTACCACAATGATCTGGATATAAATAACTAGCCGTTCTCATGGCTCCGCTCGCGGTGACTTGATTCACTATTATCGTCACTGCTTATTCCTTATGTTACCTAACGTAATAAAATATATCCTATAACCTGGCCAGAGAACATATGTATTTTATAGAAAAACACGTTAATCGGTTAAGTGGTTGTTGAGTGCTAAACGCACTAATGGACAGACAGACAGAGAGACGTTGCGTTTTATATATTATAGATTTTTTTGATAAATATTAAGTTAAGAAATAAAAGAAAACACGTAAATCGGATAAGTGGTTCTCGAATGATAAGCACACTAACGGACAGACAGACAGAGAGACGTTGTGTTTTATATATATTATATAGATCGTTATTATTATTATATAACCTGGCCAGAGAACATATATATGAATTTATTATATATATATATATATATATATATATATATATATATATATATATATATATATTATACACATATATATATATATATATATATATATATATATATATATATATGTATATATATATATATATATATATATATATATATATATATATATATATATATATATATATAACACATGGGCTGAAAAGTCCCGGGCCTAACACATAGATGGCGCTAGTTTTATTGCAGTCACCTTTTTTTCAGTTAATACTAACCTTCAAAAGACAGCTGTTAAAATTTCATGATATTCTATTCATTAGTTTGTGAGTTATTGTGCTAAGAGTGACGCTACTTTTGTTATTTTCAAAACAATGGATCAAAAACAATTTCGTGTTTTAATTTTACACTGCTTCTTGATGGGAAAAAAATACCGTTCAAGCGAAGCAATGGCTTGAAAAGTGTTATGGGGACTCCGCTCCATCAGAAACAACAATAAAACGTTGGTTTGCTGACTTCAAACGTGGTCGTAGAGACACCGATGATGCAGAACGCAGTGGACGTCCAAATGAGGCGGTAACACCAGAAAACATCAAAAAAATCCATAAAATCGTTTTGAATGATCGAAAAGTGAAGTTGCGTGAGTTAGCTGACATCGTAAAGATATCAAAAGAACGTGTTGGCTTTATATTGCATGAGCATTTGACTATGAGAAACCTCTGTTCACAGTGGGTGCCGCGTTTGCTCACTGTTTATCAAAAACAAGAACGTGTTGATGATTCTGAGCAGTGTTTGGCCATTGTTAGAGCGGCGCTAGAATGATTGCGTTGCTCTTGATGGCGATTACGTTGATGAATAAAAGCTAATTTTGAACCAAAAAAACCGTGTTTTTTCTTTGTTAGGCCCGGGACTTTTCAGCCCATGTGTTATATATATATATATATATATATATATATATATATATATATATATATATATATATATATATATATATATATTATAGAAGAGTATAGATAACCTGGCCAGAGAACAAATGTTCTACATTTAATGGTTTAGGCAGTGTATTGCAAGAGAACGCGCTAGCGACAAACTTTTTTCCGACTTGATTCATTAATATCATCACTGCTTATTTCCTATGTTATTTAACGTAATAAAATATATCTTATAACCTGGTCAGAGAACATATGTATGCTTAAAAAAAAGCACCTAAATCGGATAAGTGATTCTCCAGTGATAAGCGCACTAACGGACGGACGGACAGACAGACAGACAGACAGACAGACGTTACATTTTATGTATATTATAGATTGTAGATAACTCTATATGTGCGGCAATTTATACAGAAATATATACAGTTCACCATTCAACAAGCAAGCCAACAAAGTAATGCGTCTTTCTAACTTGTCATATAAGCTGACTTAATTGTTACTTATCACCTCACCGTACGGGAGTGACTATGTGGTTACTACCTAATGACTTTACAGCGAAAGAAAAAAATTCTTTAAATGATTTATGGTAAAAAAATGTTCAATGCAACAATAAAAATAATTTGCTGGGACTTTTTCACAGTATATTTTATCGTTCTGTCAAGTAAGAACGTGACCGCTCGTATTCTTGAAAAAATGTGTTTCGAGAACACTTTTTATCATCAATGTATTTTTTGGTGTGTTAAAAACGACGTAATTACCTTAGTAAGTTGTCCAATCGCCTTCTGCATCAATAATCGCCTGGCATCTTCGAGGCATGCTGTCGACGAGATTTTCTACATACTTTGTAAATTTTTCGAATCTCGAGACAACTGGGTCAAGGTTCTCAAAGTCTTTCCTCTGAGTTTTCTCTTTAAAAGAGACTAAACGTTTTCAATAGGGTTGGAATCCGGCGATTGTGCGAGCCACTCTAGTATCTTACCGTGGGCTCAAGCGGGTCGGTTAGCGACGTAATTTTCGCCCAGCAAAGGTTTCTTCGACGTGCTTCGGAATTTGACATCACGACCCGATTTTCTTAATTTTGCAGGTTCTTGACACAGCGTCAATTTCCCGTCCTTTGAAAACAAAGACACGATTCGTTTTTCGACTTTCGGAGTGATTTTGCCTACTGAGACACGTTTTGGTAAGTACTCGACATTTTTCGTCTAGTTAAAATGATTTACCCACTTCTTTACAAACGACACCGATTTTTTAATATATTTAGCGGAATGTCTCATTTTAGGCCCCTTTAGATGGGAACAAAGGAAGACTGCCTCGAATTGACAAGTAAACAAGTGACTTATTTTGAATTTTACGTGATGTCGACGAAAGTTTGGAATCGACTGATACTTTTACTAAAATGCGTCGTAAACAAAGGTTCCTTCTATCGATTTTTTGTTGGTTCACTAGAATCGCATCTAACAAAAATGAATCAGCGCGGACTCGTGCTTACTGAAAATCGAAGATTTAAAATAACAAGAGTAAATGTGAGGAAGTAAAGCATGGTAATGTTCCTATCAAGGCCGCCATATGCAGTGACGGTCCTGACAAACGAAATTGGTTAGGTGAGAAGTTTGTTTTCTTATTTTGAGAATGGTGTGTGTCATTTTCGTTTCTATTTTGAATTTTATAAGTTATCTATTAAACAATAAATACGTTTATTATGGCAACATTTAAGAGTGTTCAAAGGAAAAAGGGAAATTCTGGGATATATAGTTTCATAATTATGTATTTCATAACTTTCACGTTATAAAAATATGAAATACCATTTAATTGATGGAACTAAAAGCTTTGCCAATTACATAAAAGTAATATTATTGATGATGAAGAAAAAAAAAAGTCCTCACTGCTCCCCAGAAGGCACGTTCTAATTAAAAGTTGACTTAAAACCAAAAAAGTCCCTTTTTTATGGAACTTATTCATGTCGTTCTACTCGGCCATCATGAAGGCTGAAGGTTAGAAAATTCTCCACAAAATGCGACAAACAGACACATTCGCACAAGATTAAAATATAATGTAAAAAATAATAATACAAACATTAAAATGAAATTAAAAGTACGAGCAGATCAACGTTATTCATTTAAATTATCAGATTTATCTCTGATGATAATGTGTAAAACAAAGTTTGTTTAGTACCAAAATTAGTTTTTGGATTTTATCTCTGAGTTCAAATTATCAACTTTAAACCATATCTCTTCTTGATTTTTTGTTTCAGCTAAATGTTTTCCCAAGCATCAAAGATCTTACCCGCAATAATAAGTCTTGTCTTCAACAACTAAGAAAAAATTTTTACATTCACGAGATTAAGACGTTATTATTAATTAACGTAAGCTGTTTTCTATTATCAAGGTATAAGGCAATGACTTAATCCCGGAATTGACTAATTCCCTATTTGTCTATGAAGATTTAAAATATGATTCTTAAATGTTTGCTGCTATCGTATTGCGAGATACTAAACATTATCATCTTCATCTGACTAGCTCTGAAATCCAGCACTAACTACTAACTAAGCATCCTTGCGCTAACCACGGGTCATACATTATTCTTTTAACTATTGTACCTTCATTGCAAAACTTATGGCGGTTTTTATCTGATAAGCCACTATGCATTTTTACAAGAACAATATTTCATTTATTTAATTTAATTCTTTATTTACACAATTCAAATTATTATATTTTTTGACATCACTGTTAATATGACCCTGTCGCGTAAGTCTTAGTTGGTCATATTGGAAAGTCCTTATTAATGTTTTTATTTGTCATTTAGGCTTAAACTGCTCATGCTTTAGCTATTTAAAATATTCGAAGTTACGTAACGATCCAGGTACCCTGGATCGATATTTCTATTTATTCACAAAGTAGATGATGACAACTAAGTTTCTTCAGCAAGATGGGATACCTATTCTCAATTAGGATTATTTATATCAATAATATATATAAAATGCAACGTCTCTCTGTCTGTCTGTCGGTCTGTCTGTCTGTCCGTTAGTGCGCCTATCACTGAAAAACCACTTATCCGATTTACGTACTTTTTTTTTTAAAACATACATATGTTCTCTGGCCAGGTTATAGGCTATATTTTATTACGATAGGTAGCATAAGGAATGAGCAGTGACGTAAAATAGTGAATGATGTCGGAAATAAGTTTGCCGCTAGCGCGTGCTTTTGCAATACACAGCCTAAGCCATTAAATATGGAACAATATAATGTAGCAAAGAAAATCTGTAATGTATAATCTATAATATATATAAAATGCAATGTCTCTCTGTCTGTCCATTAGTGCGTTTATCACGCGGGAACCACTTATCAGATTTACCTGTCTTTTTTTAAATTCATGCATATATTCTTTGGCCAGGTTATATAATAATAATAATAATAATCTATATCTATAATATATATAATGCAATGTTTGTCTGTCTGTCTGTCTGCCCGTTAATGCGCTTATCCCTCGAGAACCACTTATCCGATTTACGTGATTTTTTAAATTCATACATATGTTCTCTGACCAGGTTATAGGTATATATTTTATTACATCTATAATATATATAAAATGCAACGTATTCTGTCTGTCTGTCTGTCTGTCCGTTATTGCGCTTATCACTTGAGAACCACTTATCCGATTTTCGTACTTTTTTTTTAAAACATACATATGTTCTCCGGCCAGGTTATAGGCTATATTTTATTACGATAGGTAGCATAAGGAATGAGCAGTGACAATAATAGTAAATGAAGTCGGACAAAGTTTGCCGCTAGCGCGTTCTCTTGCAATACACAGTCCAAACCATTAAATATGGAACAATATTATGTAGCAGAGAATATCTATAATATATATAAAATGCAATGTCTCTCTGTCCGTCTGTCTGTCTGTCCGTCCGTTAGTGTGCTTATCACTGGAGAACTACTTATCCGATTTACGTGCTTTTTTTTAACCATACGTATGTTCTCTGGCCAGGTTATAGGATATATTTCATTAGGTGACATAAGGAATAAGCAGTGACGATAATAGTGAATTAAGTCGGAGAAAAGTTTGCCGCTAGCGCGTTCTCTTGCAATACATTCCCTAAAGCATTAAATATGGAACAATATCATGTGACAAAGAATACAATATATATAAAATGCAACGTTTCTCTGTCTGTCCGTTAGTGCGCTTATCACTCGAGAACCACTTATCCGATTTACGTATTTTTATAAATTTATACATATGTTCTATATAATTCGATATAAGCCTAGATAATGGGAGATAAGGTGGGATAATGGGAGATAAGGAGAAATAATGGGAGATAAGGAGAGATAATTGGAGATAAGCAGAGATAAGTCTAGATAATGGGAGTTATGGTGAGATAATGGGAGATAAGGAGAAATAATGGAGATAAGGAGAAATAATGGGAGATAAGTCGAGATAAGCCTAGATAATGGGAAATAAGGTGAGATAATGGGAGATAAGGAGAAATAATAGGAGATAAGGAGAAATAATGGGAGATGAGCAGAGATAAGCCTAGATAATGGAAATTATGTAGAGATCATGGGAAATAAGGAGAAATATTGGGAGATAAGGAGAATTAATGGGAGATATTTTATTACGTTGGGTAACATAAGGAATAAGCAGTGACGATAGTAGTGAATCAAGTCCACGCGAGCGGAGCCGCGGGCCCGGCTAGTGTATATATATATATATATATATATATATATATATATATATATATATATATATATATATGTGTATATATATATATATATATATATATATATATATATATATATATATATATATATATATTTTAAAATAGAAGTATAAGTTGAGATATGACAGTAAGTTAGCTGGTGGCTTAGTGAAGCACAGTACGGGCTCTTTGGGGATTCAATCTTCGAATTACGGTTCTGCACAGCCGCGATTAGGCCAAGAGTTAGTTATGGCTCAGTTTTCTAGTGGGAAGGTGTAGTGGGGAATACGATGCGAAGTAAGCTGGAGGAATTCCAATACTCGAGTTTGGGAGCAATGACGACTATGGCGGCTTTTGAAGGGATGCGCGATTATGGATGGTGGAAAGGTACTGGTTATTCAAGACACACAAGAATCGCCTCAGGAGCGAAAGAAGAGATTTGTTTGAGGCTTCACAAGTCCTTCTTCCTTACGATTTTTAGCAGGAATCAATGGAACGAAAAGAAGATCAACCTCCCTTAGGACTTTCTGGTGTGTTTCACTAATGGCGCGCGAATGTCCCGAATTGTGTCGGCGGGGGCAGGTGTTTATTTGGAAACTGTGGAAAGTTGAAAAAGTTTGACTTTGGGACGATACACCACAGTTTCCCAGCCAGCGGTTTTTGCCATTTTGATGGCGTATACCGCAGAGGAAGGGACTGCGTGTTATGAGCGGATGGTGTATATCTACTCTGCCTATCCCTGAAAAAACTCTGGAATGATACAAGAGGGCAGAGATGCCCTGGATGAGTTGACTAGGTAAAAACAAGTGAAGCTGTTGTGGGTCCCTGGACATCGGGAGGTACAGGGCAACATGGTGACAGATGCACTCGCTGGACTCGAGGCTATGACTCTTTTTCGAGAACCCAAAAGAATTGGCTGATCGGTGCTCGAAAGAGCAAAGGTACCGGAGCCAAGGATTTGATATCGTGGCATAAAAGAGCGCGCCTCCAGTTGTTGGTTGAATGAAGTAGACTAACCTAAACCATCTTGTTTAGACTCTTACGGGATATTATAGATTAAGCAGATACCTAACATTGCTGAGCGTAAAAGACTACTCGACATGTTCGAGCTTCTGGAAGGTGAGGAGGCGCAGCTCCACTTTATCTGCGAATGCGAGGCGTTGGGAGGTATGAGATCTTCGGAATGACAGTGCTCACAAGAGAGGACGCCGGCAATCTGACGTGGAGTGATATCCTGGCTGTCGCTATGATCGTGGTAGGTAGATTGTTTTTGGTGTTAGTTTCGAGGTTGGCAAAATCCTCCTTGTTAAGCACTGAGCCCCCTACATGAATTACTAACACTCCTTCTGTTGCGCAATCAGTTTAAATAATACCATAAAATACGTAAAAATGTTTTATCAAATTTAAAAAATTAAGGCACTTAATTAACATAGTGTGTTTGTTATTGACTACAATATCTCTCTTGGAGTTTTTATTTTATTTGAATTTATATAAAATTTATATCCAATCATTTAAAATGCCTCAGTGGCATATTTCGTTCCATTTATCTGTAATATCTTTTCGGATAAATCATATTTATAATGTTTGATTTTATCGTGAATTATGATTTTTGGTAAACGCTTGACAGTTCGAATAAATAAAGCTTCATGAAATGCATTAGTGCAATTGATGTAAAAACATACAGCAAAATATATTAAAACGAAATGATATAATAATTTCGTTGGATGGTGGTGTCATTTCATTCATGTTATATATGATATATGTATTGTTTAATTAAAAATAAATATTTTTCCGACACACTTCCAATCATGTAAATAAATTTGTTTTATATTTACTCGTTTTTCTTTTTTCAGGCTTCTGTAAATTAAGAAAAAGTGGACTAATACTAGTCTGCTTCTCGTATACAGAGGTACACACATATTTATTATATATATATAGGTATATATATATTTATTATATATACAGTTTTTAGGTAGCTTCTAATTATAATAAAGGATGTTATTGTTCTTATTCCGACTATTCAATTTGGTATTCTTGACACCTAAGACTTTTTCAACTTTATAAAAATTAAAATATTTTCGAGACATTTTTGGTGGTTAAGGCAAGCAATAGTTTTTTATAATTAGCTGTAAAATTAATCGGCGCTCTGACTTTATTAATTGTTTTAAAAATTATTTCGGAAGGAAAGACGAAGCGCCTGTACAATTCTATCTTTAAAAGTGTCGTCTTCTGCGGATGGGAATCCTGACAACTAAATACGTACGTTGGCAGCGAAAGGATTAGAGAAATGTTAAATAGGGAAAACGTCATAATATATGACATTCCGCAAAAACACCACGTTGTCAAAAACAATCGGGCTGTATTCCCAAGTGCGAAGATTGGGCGATAAATGATTACCCAAGCAAATATCTAGCTGAAAATATACATATATATATATATATATATATATATATATATATATACATATATATATATATATATATATATATATATATATATATATATATATATATAATATATATATATATATATATATATATATATATATATATATATATATATATATATATATATATATATATATATATATATATATATATATATATATATATATATATATATATATATATATATATATATATATATATATATATATATATATATATATAATATATATATATATATATATATATATATATATATATATATATATATATATATATATATATATATATATATATATATATGTATATATATGTATATATATATATATATATATATATATATATATATATATATATATATATATATATATTTGTCTCTATGTTGTGCTTGTTGATACCAGTTAAGCCCTCCGATTCTCTTCAGAACGTCGCTCCATCTCTGTTGGGGTCTTCCTATGCTTCGCTTTTCACCATGGTCTCCACCTTACCACTCCACTTATACGTCGCTCTCGCTACATGGCCGGCCCAGCTCCATTTCAGAAATGTTTTCCGTTTAGTGATATTATCCACCTTTGTTTGTTGTCTAATCCATTTATTAGTTTTCTTGTCCTTCAAAGTAACCCTCAACATCTTTCTTTCCATTGCTCGTTGGTTGGTTACTTAGTTTTTCTATTGTTCTTTTAGTTAAAACTCATGTCTCGGCTCCATACGTTGTAGCTGGTAAGATACATTGATTATAAATTTGGGTTTTTGATCTTTGAGGAATGTTCATATTCAGTACATGTTTCAATTTTCCATATGCTGCCCACCACATACGTATCCTTCTTTCTATTTCAAGCTGCTGGTTTTTCTTTCCTATCGTTATTATTTGGCCCAGATAGATGGACGTGTTTACTTTTTCTATTGTTGAATGTTCAATCACTATATTTTCATCATTGGTCTCTTCGTTACTCATGTACTTTATCTTGGAGAAATTTATGTCAAGTCCCACTTTTCTTGCTTGGTGGTGGAGATCTGTGATCATCTAGATCATTTCATTCCTATTATTTGCTATAATTACAATGTCATCTGCGAATCTCAGGTTGTTTAGCCGATCGCCAGCTATCAGAAGGCCATTTTCGTCCCAATTCAGTTCTTTGAATACATCTTCTAAGATCATTGTAAACAACTTAGGCGATATTACATCGCCTTGCCTTACTCCTCTGTTCCACTGTGTCGAAAGCCTTGCGAAAATCCACAAATGTGAGCCACATTGGTATACTATATTCGGTGGCCTTCTCGATTAGTATTCTCAATGTGTGCAAGTGCTCAATCAATTGGCCGGTAGTTTTCTAGGTTTTCGGGGTCACCTTTTTTATATATTAGGAAGACTATGGTGTTTTCCCAGTCTTCTGGTATATTTCCACATTTGAGGCATTCATTAAAAAGATCTTTTAATTCATTCATTAGGGCTTCACCTCCGCATTTTAGCATTTCAGGTATAATATCATCCTCTCCAGCCGCTTTTCCACTTTTCATCTGTTGTAAGGCTTTTTTAACTTCATCCATTTCTATGTCAGGAATTTCTTCTAAGCTGACATTAATTACTCTTTTGTCTGTTGATGAATTTTCCTTTTCAACTACGACATTTTGGACTTTTGAACCGGAGAGGTCTTGATAGAAAGTTGTAATTCTGTTCTGGATATTTTTCTTGTCATTGATTATGTTTCCTTCTTGGTCCTTTAATTTAATTATCTCACTTTTACAGGCGTTTGCTCTTCTAAAAACTTTTAATCCTTTGTTTTTTTCTTTATAAGATCTTTAACCATGTTTTCATTGTATTTGTTTATGTCTTCTTTAGCCGCTTTTCGTACTGTCTTATTCAATTCTGCATATTTGACAGATAATCTCTTTCCTTCGTGTATAAGTTGTCTTCGTTGTTCCAACATTCTTTTTGTTCCTTCACTGAACTTGTTATTCTTTCGCCTAGTAGGTTGGGGAGCTATTTTTTCTGCGGCGGTCTTGAGTGTTTCAATTATTTTTCTGCTTCTTTCGTCTATACTTGCTCCTGTAGTTAATGTGTTATTATTAAGGTTGGCTGTAATCTGTTTTTGGTATTGTTCTACGTTTTCTTTTAGTGTTTGTCTATCTGTTTTATTTGTTTTCTTGTTCAAGTCTTTTGTTAAAAAATACCTTTGCTCTGACCAGCCTATGATCACTACCCATTGTAAATCTATCTAGAACCTTGACGTCTGTTACTATGTTCTTATGTGTTGTTAGTGCACAATCAATTTTATTTCTTGTCTCACCATCAGGACTAATCCATCTCCATTTCCTCTTCTCCTTTTTCTGAAAGAAAGTATTCATATTATATAGTTTCTCCCTTTCCAGAAATGTCATCAGCATATGTCCTCTATTGTTCCTCTCTCCAAGGCCAAAATTTCCTATATAACTCTCTGTATTTTCTGCTTTCTTTCCTATCTTGGCGTTAAAGTCTTCTATTACCAATTTATACTTTGTTCTGTCTCCGTGAAGCGCCTGATATATTTCCTCATAAAATTCTTCTGCTTCTTGATCTTCCTGGCTTGTCGTAGAAGTAATCTAGCATTGCCGAACATGCCCTTGAAGCTGATCATATTGTAACATTAGATAATCTAAGATTAATTAAAAATGTATTTGATAGGAGATTGTTGAACGCATACGAAAGTATGGAAATTATAAAATGTAAAAGTAGTTTAAATAAAGACAGAGGGCCTATTCCTTATAGTCCCCTCTACTGGTTACTTAACCGGAACTGATGGCCTGTATTACTTTTAGTGTTAGGGTGTTGTTCAATCTTATTGTTATGTATATAACTCTATTAGATATTGTTTGGAATTTCTCAGTATACGGTATTAGCCTTCTGTGAATCAATAAACCAGTTCCTCCATTGCTGTTGCTGCTGCTGCTGCTGTCTTCGCAGCCTTTGTTGAAGAGCAAGTGTCCCGTAGGTAACTTCAGGCAGTATTCTCCTCTTCTTCTTGTTTCTGAAATTCCTAATATGTCCCATTTAATATTTTTAAGTTCATGGTCCAGTTCTTCCAATCTTTCCTCACTTCCAATTGTTCTCGCATTATAGGTCGCTATGTATAGTCGGCAGCCTGGTCCAACCCAGAGATTCTTAGCACCCCCTGTTGGAGCCCTGTTCTGACCGTTGCCTTGGTCGGGGTTACTCAAACTGCTGGGGACTGGGGGCCTTCTATAAAGTTTTCATTCCATAGATTTATGAGAAGTTTTGGCCATAAAAAACCACGCGGGCCAGACGTCTTGGTGAGATGGTGAAGATGATTTTAGTCAAAAGTTTATAAATGTGAAATAGTAAGCTAATCGGGCGGTTATTATCTAACTTTCTGATATCTCCTTTTTTGTGTAGAGGAGCTTAACAATTTAATCAGAAAAGATATAAGAACGCATATGCATAAAGTGATTTTGAAAACCACTGAAGGAAATAAAGGCCTGAAAGTAATAAGCAAGAAAATGAACGACGGAAGAAAAGAGATTATTAAATTGCAAAAGAGTGAAAGACAAGTAATAAAGAGTATGACCAAAGTAAACTAAATAAATACCCACTATAGTCAACTCTACAGGTCTAAAACAACACCTAATGAAGAACAAAAGCAAACAGACTAGAAAGAAAATATAAAATATAGGTTCAGAAAAACTACCAGAAGTTACTGTAGAGGTCAATAATACACTGAAGGAAATAAAGCGTATCAAAGCAGCAGACCCTGATGGCATTTCATCGGAAATGCTATTGGAAGCGGGAGAGGACTTAAAACAAGAATTGGCCAGACTTTTCAACATATGTCTAAAAATTGGTAAAATACCAACATTATGGCAAATATCAGAAGTAATACTTCTACACAAAAAGGGAAATATCATAAAGTTAGACAATTACCGCCCGATTAGCATACTATCTCAAATTTATAAACTTTTGACTAAAATCACCTCCACTAGACTAAAAAATAAGTTAGATTCCTACCAGCCATGCGAAGAGGCTGGTTTTATATCCGGCTATAGCACATGCAACCACTTAAACACAACATATATATATATATATATATATATATATATATATATATATATATATATATATATACATATATTATATATATATATATATATATATATATATATATATATATATATATATATATATATATATAATACATTAAAATTCTGGGTTTCAGTCCGTTAGTCTAACAACGAATTTGCACGACGTTTCGCCAAAATCTCATTAGGCATTTTCAAGTGCTCCCTCTGCTGCTGCTACTTGATACTGTGACCTTGCTGATGCTGCCGCTCGAAGCTAACTCTAACTAAGATAGCTTCGTTAGCTAAGTTAGCTTCGAGCGGCAGCAGCAGGATGATACAGTGTCGTGTAGCAGCAGCAGCAGGAGCACTTGAAAATACCAAATGAGATTTTGGCGAAACGCCGTGCAAATTCATTGTTAGACGAACGGATTAAAACCCGGAATTTTAATGTATTATTTATATATATATATATATATATATATATATATATATATATATATATATATATATATATATATATATATTATGTATATATATATATATATATATATATATATATATATATATATATATATATATATATATATATATATATATATATATATATATATTATGTATATATATATATATATATATATATATATATATATATATATATATATATATATTATGTATATATATATATATATATATATATATATATATATATATATATATATATATATATATATATTTATATATAGAAAAAGTAATTTAGTGAGGATGCAGTCAAAATGAGTTGGTCAATGAAACTCTTTGTTTAGTTATTAAGCTTTCGGATATATTCAATTTTTTTTCAGAACATCTAGAAAATTATTTACAATCGGTTTTCAAAAACACAACTATAAAAAAGTTAGTCTTACAAACGTGAGATTATCCAGTGGAAGCTGAAATGATTCTAGGAATATGAATCATGAATCTTACAAAGATTACGACGTAGTAAATACATTTTCCGATTATATTTTCCCGGGACAATAGAGCACGTGGCTTTAATTTTTAGGTTAGTAAAGATAAGCGCGCCATTGTAGGCATTAATCGCAACCATCTCCAAAAATTTTCTTGTATAATAGTTTTGCTGTTTTTAAACTATTTCCACATTGTCATAGTCTAGACTATGGTCACTATCAATTGTATATTCTGCAAAGGAACAAGAGCAATGGACAATGACCATCGTCTAGATTATGACAATCTAGAAATAGCTTACAACAGCAAAACCATTATAAAAGAAAATTTTTGGAGATGGTTGCGATTAATGCCTGCGATAATACGATCAATAGAAGGACTGATGTGGAAGATCTTAGCATCATCTATTCTTACATCCTTAAACTTTCCAACGATCTATCATAAAATTAGGACATTATACAATAATACTATCTTTTATTTTAGTTCTTTAATAAATAATTTGTTAAAAGTTTTTATAACGTAACAAATCACACTATATATAATTTACTAAAATTTTGTAATTCAAGGTCAGTTTTAGTTCATATCTACCAACTGTACAACACGACTATCACTGTTGTTGCTTATCTTTACTAACCTAAAAATTGAAACCAAGTGCTCTGTTGTCCCGGGAAAATATAACCGGAAAATGTATTTACTAGGTCGTAATTCTTTATAAAATTCATGATAAATATTCCTAGAATCATGTCAGCTTGCACTGGATAATCTCACGTTTATAAGTCTAACTTTCTTATAGTTGTGTTTTTGAAAATCGATTGTAAATAATGTTCTAGATGTTCTGAAGAATGATTAAATACATCCGAAAGCTTAACAATTAAACAGAGTTTAATTGGCCAACTGTTTTTGACTGCATCCACGCTAAATTACCTTTTCTTTCTCACAAGTCAGTCACGACTACTTCCAATATTGTGTGTGAAATATGTTAGAGCATTTTTAGTGTTCCGTATGGAACACTTATAAGATGACTTCGGTGTCTGTCTGTCCGTCTGTCCCCGAAACTATCTGGCATAGAAAGTTGAAATTTGGTAATAATATAGAAATTGATGTCCTCATAGAGCCGTGTAGTTTTGTAAGTCAAATTTTGACTTAAAGGGTTAAGCTTGGGGGGTGAAATCGGAAGTGAAAAAAAATTTTTTTTAATAGGTCATCGAGTGTGGTGTCAAATGAAAGCTTGAGAAAACATGAGTAAAAAATATATATATAAAGTAATACTTGCGCACACTTTTCTTTGTATTATTTTTAAAAAAACGCGAAAAATCGCTGTCCCCCACCTTATCTCGAAAAGTATTAATCAAAAAGTTTTGAAAAAATTCTGGAATATTTCCCACGGGGTGTAGATTGAACGAAAACTATCACGGGTGCATTACCTTTAATAATTTATCTGGTATATAAAAAAAACAAAAATTTCAAGGTCATCAGTTATCAGTAAAGACTGGAAACAAACCTTGTTGAAAACTCATTTGGGGTGTATTTTGTGAAATCACTGATCATTTTATACTATCGTAACATTTTTTTTTTTTTTATTTTAAACGAAATCAACGTACGGAACACTAATTGTGCAAGTTCAACTTGCACTTGACCGGTTATTTTTATGTTTAGGATTATACACAAATTAGGTCATGACGTCACATGCCTTGCCTGTCAAATACGACATTTAAATTTTATAATGTGACAAAATCGTATTTTTATTGAAAATATCGAAAAAAGTTATAAAGAAATAAAAACCGGTCAACTGCAAGTTGAACTTGCGCAATTAGTGTTCCGTACGTCGATTGCTTTTAAAATAAAAAGTTTTGTTACGGAGGTATAAAATGATCAGTGACTTCACAAAATACACCCTAAATGAGTTTTCAACAAAGTTTGTTGTCAATCTTTACTGAAAATTGATGGCCTTGAAATTTTTTTTTTTATATATACCAGATAAATTATTAAATGTAATCCACTCATGATAATTTCCGTTCAATCTACACCCCGTGGAGAATATTCTAGAATTTTTTCAAAATTTTTTGATAAGTACTTTTCGAGATAAGGCGGGTGGACAGCGATTTTTCGCGATTTTTTAAAAATAATACAAAGAAAAGTGCACGCAAGTATTACATTATATATATA
>CM032447.1:60761975-60849475 GCA_019049505.1 Pachyrhynchus sulphureomaculatus
GCTACATCCTTAGGCAGATTTAGACCAACCTTTACGCTTGATGTGGCAAAAGAACTAGTTGATCATATAAAGACTTTAGATGCTATGTTTTATGGGATTACGCTAAAGAAGTTAAGATCTGTGGTGTATGAATATGCCGAAAAAAATAATATTGTACATCAATTTAATAAAGAAACCAAGATGGCTGGAAAACATTGGGTTAGAGATTTTATGAGCCGAAGCCCGGATATAGCAGTTCGCCAACCGACCTCAACCAGCATTGCCCGCGATAAGGGCTTTAATAAGCCTCAAGTGGACAGGTTTTACGATCAATTAGAAAACATACAGAAGAAACACAAACTTTCAACCTTGTCAAATATATAATATAGACGAATCTGGCTTTTCTATAGTTCCTAATAAAGCGCCAAAAGTTGTTAGCGTCAAAGGAAAAAGGTGCGTCAATAAAATCAGTAGCGCAGAGAGAGAAATAAATGTTACTGTTTTCTGTGCGATGAGTGCATCGGGAAATTATATACCACCAGCCTTTATATTTCCCTGTAAACATATGAAGGCGGAGTTTTTAGATGGAGCTCCAGTAAATTCTATAGGTCTTGTTACAGAGTCTGGTAGTATGAATACAGATTTATTCTTGGACTGGCAGAATCATTTTAAATACCATGCCAAGCCCACAGAGATTTGTTCGGTGTTATTGGTTTTGGATAATTATTTGGCGCGCACCAGTTTAGCTGCAGTAAAGTTTTGTAGAAAAAATGTCATTCACGTCATTACTATTCCGCCTCATTGCACGCATAAGATGCAACCGCTAGATCGTTGCTTTTTTTCACCACTGAAGAAATATTTCGCAAGTGAGTGTGAAAAATGGATGATAAATCATCCTGGAAGACCTATTACCATCTACCAGATAGCCACTTTGTTCAACGCTGCTTATATGAGGATTGCAAATATCTCTAACGCCGTCGAAGGTTTCAAAGTTAGAGGAATATGTCCTTTTAATAGAGATATATTTAGTGACGTTGATTTTCTTGCTAGTATGGTAACTGAGAGGCTGGAAGAACATGCAAGTAATATTTGAGCAGAACGGCACAACAGAAGGTGTACTCAACGTTGCAACAACTAGTCAAGCGATGATTCCACGCACTTATACTAGTCTGCCTTTGCCAGAAGAACACACACAAAATACTGCAGTGACAGAAAAAGTGGCGAATTTTCACAGTCCATCTAGCACACCATTGGGAGAAAAACAGATACATACTGATGAACCAACTTGCTCATTTATGGACATTGCTCCACTCCCAAAAGCATCTTTTGCCCGAAAAGCATCAAACCGTGGTAAAAGATCTGAAATAATTACAGACTCTCCCTATAAAAGAAAACCAGAAGAAGATACAGAAGCTAGTAAGAAAAAATACCCAGAATAATATGCAAAACATCGCAGAGACCGCCATCAAAACAAAAAAACCACAAGAATAAGAAAAAAATGTGGAGATGCCCTGGTTGCCAAGAGAATTATAAGGAGCCTATTGTTGAAGACTAGATCCAGTACGGCTTGTGCACTGAATGGTGGCACGATAAATGCACATCTTACATCGGCATTGGAATCTACAAGTGCGATTTATGCGTGTGAATTAGCTTGCGTACTGTTAAGGTAGCACGCGCACTCATTGGGACTATCATGCGTACTCTTGTGGAATTGTAATATCAAGAGTGCGCAGTTACCCACGATCTCAATTAGATTGTTATTTAACAGAGTATAAGACTAAGTTGATTTTTCATATAGTATATTAAAGTTGATTTGTTGGTCATTATAATAGACATTTTGTGATTTAATTGTAACAGTTTTTATATTTTATTCCTAAACCGCGCATACTTGTGGCACCTTACCCTGCTAATCGTTTTATTATTTCTTAAAATATTCGCCTTTAAGATTTATACACTTTTATAGGCGTTCGAATCAATTCTCGAAACATTTTCTCCACTCTGAAGTTTGGTACCTCAAAAACATGATTTTGAAAAGATTCAACAGCTTTTTGAGGTGATGGAAATCGCTGTCCACGCATTTTTTTTTTGACGTTTGGTAACAAAAAGAAGTCGGTAGGCGATAAATCAGGTGAATACGGGCAATGAGACATCAATTCGATGTTTTTCTCCGTCAAATAATCAATTTTTTGACGTGCTGTGTGAGAGCTGGAATTGTCATGATGAAGAATGATGCGACGTTTTCGGTTGTTTTTTTCTGATTTCATCGATGACTTCTCGCAAACAAACTGTTGTATAACATTGAGCGTTAACTCTTGTTCAATCTTCTAAAACAATGGTTGCAACATGTCCAGTATAACCAAAGAAACAAGCGATCATTTTCTTGGAAATGCTTCGCGAACGAACCACTTTTTTTTGATTCGGTTCATCTTGGAGCACCCAAGTTGATTGTTGCTTAGTTTCCCCCTCGTACGAATATCCCAGTTTCTTGAGCATTTGCTTGACACGAGCCTGTTTTTGAGTTTCGGTCAAATTATGCGGAATCCATCAGGAACAGACCTTTTTCACAGCTAAATGTTCATTTAAAATCGAATGTACTGCAGTCTTCGATATGTTCTCGAAACACATTTTTTCAAGAATACTTTCTTATTTGGCAGACTCTATGTATTCAATTTTAAATTTATCTGCCTTCCTGATCTGTGAATCTTGAACGGTAAGGAAATGTACAAATTTTGAGAGTGTGATTTTTTTAAGACTATATTTCTTATCAAGGAAACTACTGACCTGAGTAGGTAAAGGGGATTTATTTAAGTCAAGTCAAATTATGCCTAGTGCCTTGTACTCTACAGTATAGAAATTTTTATTAAATAAGATTTTTCATGTAATAGTGAACTCATTCTCGGAATATTGAACCGTACCTGTTTTATTGGCATTTCAGAGAATGAAAATAGTTAGTTGAATAACTCCAATTTTTTAAACATAACTTTAAATTAGATTTGGAGCTTTTATTTCTGTCTGTTCTAAGATTTATTTTTATAAAAACTTTTGCAGTATTAATATACCTCAAAGTTATTCAAGTTACCTCAAATTTTTCAAATAATCGACAAGATTTTATTTTCCATTAGTCCCTTATGCTGTGCTCTACGTGGGCTACGGATGAGAGATAAGACTAAATCATAGTCAAAACAACACAACAATTTGTTTTTTTTTTGCTCTAATCAATTTTAACGAAAACTCTTTTAAGATGCTGTTTGAATTTATTGTACAGACTGTAGTGTAACATGTACGTTGGCAATATTTAATGATCAGTTGATTAGAACTGCTGTATTTTCTATACAGTATAGTTTGTTTATTAATTTGAGAAATTATTACTTCAGGATTTAATCAGTTACGAAATTTGCAGTTTTTTACTCAACAGGACATGCCTGCATGAAGCAGGAATACAAACCTTATTCTTTTATCAACGGAATTAAAGTCTAAACGTATAATACGTGAACCTGTCTAACAAGTTTTACCGAACAAAAAATTTTTGTATAAATCATAAAAATTGAACAAAATATACGGGGATAATAAAAAACGCACAGACAAAAAAGAAAGCCCTTTAAATAGAGTTTTGTATGGATTAATCGTCGAGTACTGTCGGCAATATTCTCATTTTTCGTGTTCCGTAAGGCCGCTCCCTCGGTGTGCCTAACTTGCGTGGGATGCGCGGGCGCGGCGCAAGTTAGGTGGGTTTCATTGAAATATAGGCGTTCGGCATGTTTTTATTACTGAATCGGTACCGAGCAGACCGAAAAAAACGATACCGCACATATCAGGGAGCGGCCTAAGGAACACTTTTGGGATCACTGCGGTGTCTGTCTGTCAAACCCGATTTTCTCCGAAATTATTTGTCATATAAAGTTGAAATTTAGCTCAAATATTATACAATTCAAATATAATAATTGACTTGAGAGGTTAGTTTTGGTTGGTGTAAAATTTTTCTTTACCAGGTCATCAAGTGCTTGTAAAAACACGAGTTCAATAATATATAGGATGTAATATTTGCGCACATTTTTCTTTGTATTATTTTTAAAAAATGGTAAAAAAAAATCTCGGTTCCCCACTCTATCTCGAAAAGTACAGATCAAAAAATTTTGAAAAAATTCTAGAATATTCTCCATAAAGTGTAGATTAAGGGTAAATTATCACCAATGCATTACGTTTTATAATTTATGTAGTATAAAAACAAACTGTGTACCTTCCCAATATAGTGAGCGGAGGTTTTTTTAATATTCTTCGCGCGTCGTTCCTATAAAATAATTTTATTTCATTTTATTTGTTTTTAATTAAACAAATATTTAGGTAGTAAGTTTTACACTTTCATTACTAGATTCTAAACTGACCCAGATTAATTTATTGGCTATGAGATAGCTGAGATGCTATAACTATTATACATTATTGACTAAGAAAAAATATATGTACACATCAGGAACCTAATTAATTTAGCATAGGTAAGGAGTTTCTTTAGTTTAAAAGCAATCAGCCTACGGAACACTAATTGCGTAAGTCCGACTTTTACTTGGTCGGTTTTTGTTTCTCTTATTTATCATGATGAAGAAAGATTGATGCCGGAAGACATCTCACATTCAATATGACACATCCAAGGACAAGATCACGCAAACATAAAATTAACTTACTAATATATTGATCTGAAGTTTGGAATCAACAAAGTCGTTGAAAATGGCCGTCATTTTTGACATAGTTATCTTATCAAAATATGGATGCGCACTCGTCCAAGCTCATTCTCGAATCGCTCCATTCTCTGTGACGTGCCCATAAAGTCAAATACGGCATAATTTTTATTTGATGTTACGATATTTAATTAATATAGGTACATGATACTATTCTTTTTTTCAGTGGACAATTAAAAATGAGCCTTCTGGCTAATTACTATTTTTGAACAAACATTATTGTAAATGCTTCTGTTTAGGAAACAAAACGATAAATATTTAATTAGAAGTTAAATTTTACTCAAAATGCAAAACATAACTTATTTTTGTTGCTGTTTTAAATGCTGTATTTGATCTTCTTTTGTTTGTATTTCATCATTTTAACCCAGTATTTAAAATTAAATATTATGTCATATATTTCCCAGTGTTATTTCATGTATTATTATATGTTTTACAAAAATTAAAATAAAATTGAAAAATGTATAATATGTAACATATTTGATTGATATTTTTATGAGATTAAATTAAATTACACAGACAGCATACATTATTTGTAGATATCGGCTATTTTGGTGACATGGATAGATTTATAGGAATTATTATAATCAAGTTTCGTGAAACATATTTAGGTTTTGGTAGTCAAATTGAGAAAAACTGTTTCACTGATTAACTGGAATTTTTTCACTTATTGGCGGCCTCACAGTACGAGGCTGGTTTGAAAAGCCCGTGCAAAGTCCGAGAGATGGCACCACCGGCGCGTATCGAGGTCATGTTTAGTTAGTAGCATCTCTTGAATGAACGCACACCAAGTTTCAGCCATATTGGTCTATTTCTTTGTGTTTGGCATTCGTGTGAATCAAGGAAGTTGAGTGATTTTCAAGAAATGGACGAAAAAGAATTTCGTGTGGTGATTAAACATTACTTTATGAAAGGCAAAACGCCTCAGGAGACTAAAGAGAAGCTTGATAAACATTATGGTGACTCTGCACCTTCGACTAGAACAGTTTATAAGTGGTTTCAAAATTTTCGGACTGGCTATATGGGCACAAGTGACGCTGAACGTTCTGGACGGCCTGTGGAGGTTACGACTCCAGAAATCATTGATCAAATCCATGATATGGTGATGGATGACAGAAGAGTTAAGGTGCGTGAGATTGCTAGTGCTGTGGGCATCTCGACTGAACGGTACATAATATTTTGCATAAACATTTGGACATGAGAAAGCTATCCGCAAGATGGATGCCGCGATTGCTCACGCTTGACCAAAAACGGAATCGTGTGAAATGTTGCAAGGATGGTTTGCAGCTGTTCCAGAAGAATCCGGAGGACTTTAAGCGTCGTTTCGTCACTGTGGATGAAACATGGATACATTACTATACTCCTGAGACCAAACAACAATCTAAACAATGGATTACCAAGGGGGAATCTGCACCAAAAAAGGCGAAGACCGTTCCTTCGGCCGAAAAGGTTATGGCGACTGTCTTTTGGGATTCGCAAGGGATAATCCTCATCGACTATCTGGAAAAGGGTAAAAAACTATTACAGGTGAATATTATTCATCGTTATTGGACCGTTTGAAAACCGAGCTGCAAGAAAAACGCCCGCGATTGGCCCACAAGAAAGTCCTTTTCCATCACGACAACGCACCAGCACACACCTCAGCAGTTGTGGTCACAAAATTAATGGAAATAGGATTCCAACTCGTTTCACATCCCCCCTATTCTCCAGACTTGACTCCCTCGGACTACTATTTCTTCCCCAATTTGAAGAAATGGCTGGCGGGACAAAGATTTTATTCAAACAAGGAGGTGATTGCAGACACTAATGGATATTTTGCAGACTTGGACAAATCCTATTATTCGGAAGGGATCAATAAACTAGAACATCGTTGGACGAAGTGTATAAGCTTAAAAGGAGACTATGTCGAAAAATAAAAAAGGTTTACCCCAAACACATAAGTAGTTTTTATTTTTGCACGGACTTTTCAAACCAGCCTCGTATATATTCAGTTGAGCATAATACACACCTTTTTAAACAATATAATATACCAACTATCTTGAGAGTACGTAATACCTGCTCAAGTGACTATTTTTAACAAATTTACTGTTGCTATTACTTCAGTATGATTCAGGTCTAGGCGATGGTGCTTTCTCATATTTACTTTCCTCTATTTATGATTTTTAACATGATTTACAAAACAGAGAGATTTTGAAATGCTTATTTTTCACATGTCTTTGTCCTTACCGTTATCTCAAGCATGAGCAGTGTTAACGCGAAGGAATTGCAAGGTTAGGATAGTATACATCTCCTATAAACTTTGGGGATTTTTTTCCATTCCCTTCTTGGTTAAGCACACCGGCTATTAGTATTTGATGGCTAAGTTGGGAATGTGAAATCTTTGGCACAATGACACTACTCAGTATATATCACCACTACACCAAACACTTTATTTTTGCACTCGACGCAATCTAGTCAATCATCGCTCCTGATGACGCTAACACGGTTAACGAAACGCGCGTCGAGCGCAAAAATAAAGTGTTTGGTGTAGTGGTGATATATTATACTAAGTAGAGTATTTGATGGGTCAATACAAGTTTTTAAATTAAAATTGTATCTAGCAGGTCTCTATCCCTTCCTTCTAATTTCCAAGGTAATACGAACGTGCGATAAACAAAATGTCATTTGAAATTAGCATTACACACACTGTAACGCCATTGTGACAAAAATTGCAAAATCCCAACATAATCTGAAAATTAATTAACTGTTGTTAGTGTTTATTTGCAATAAATGATTATCATTTCAATTTTACTGTATTTTCTTAGTGTTTGTATACCTAAGTAGGAAAAAAAAAACAGACCCTATCATCATAGCGATAAGAATAACGAACTTGAAATAACCTCTCTTATACGGGAAATCGTTATCCTTAGTAAAGGATTCTCTAATTTTGTTTCAATACTGCGCGTGCTTCAAATAACGATAACAGCTGACTCTTTAGGTTCGTTCCAAATCGGAAACAGATTTCCAGCAATTTGCAAATCGTGTTTATCGCGCATGTCTGTAAAATATTGACTTCTGATTAATTTTTATACGGATGGTTGGAACAGCTAACAAACTTAGGCCAGTCGAATCTTTGAATCTTGCTTTCAATAACCATAATTTTTTTTTGTTTACAAGGCTAAGCATGAAAGTCAAAATGGATTTTTTTTTATGGGTCTAGCACACGTGCTACAGGGAAGTCCCTAAGGCGCTACAGGAGCGACACGTGTGCAGAGAAAGCGATTAACGTTGTTCTTAAATAGCTGTAAATTGTACTCGGTGGGAAACACAGTCCTGGGCAAATTATTCCAAAGGGATGATGTTCTCCATATAAATGACTGCTTGAAAAGCGTTGTACGAGGAGTAACAAGCTGAACCTCATACGGATGTGAAGTATTCACGTGACGTGTACTTCTAACATGCACCGCTCTGGGAGGAATTAAACGGGCCACATCCTTCGAACACTTTCCATGAAAATACTTGTAGAATAGGCTCAAGTCGCCAACCGCTCTTCGATGTTCCAGCGAATCAAGGCCACCTGTCAGTTCCGGGTCTCCAATCAGACGAACAGCTCTTCTCTGAATAGAATCCAACAAATGTAGTGTATGTTTGGGAGCGGAGCCCAAACATGGGAGCAGTATTCCATAGTTGGTCGAATTTGAGCTTTGTAAAGAGTTAACAGTTGTTGTGAAGTGTAAAGCTTTCTGGTTCGAAATAGATCTAGAAGGTATGTGATAAGGTTAATGTGTAAATATATCCAACATTATATATTAACAGTATAATTACTAAATCACTCCAAATGTTGGAATTTGTGAGATGTTCTCACGACTTTCGTGGTGCTTTTTAAAATACTTTTATTCACAGCTTCCACTTTGTCGGATTATAGGTTATGTTGCAAGCAAAATCAAAATAGTTGCAATACGCATGTGCCAAATTATTGGTTAGAAGATAATCCTCAAACTGTTCCGATAGTTTTCAAATAGGTTTGAATTTTAGTTGGAATATAAAACTAATAGTTTGCTAACCGTTAGTAACTTTGGTTGAAATGCAATTAACTTACTGCGCAGAATCCCGACTGTAAGAAACTGTTTCTGTTGCGAGTTGGAACGAACCTTTAATGTGTTTGCTCTCTTTACTACTGCGCAAGCTCCAAACAGTGGGTGCTTGAAATAAAGATAAAGACAGTGGCCTACCAAAACAAGCGTTTGCAAAATTTCTCTATTATCTTTTAAGAGAGAAACGTTAACCTCTCTTTCTAACTTTTTTATAAAATTATTACTGACTAAACTTAAGACATTTCTTTGTTGTTAGGATAACTTATTTTCATTTACCGCAAGTATATTTGCGGAGATTTGTCGCGGAAAGTTAGGAAAAATCAAACAATTTTTTCACAACTATATAATAATAATAAAGAATGCCAAAATAACAAGATTACGGTGTTGTGTAACTTTATATATTAGTTTGCATATTTAAAGTATGTACGAATAGTATAGAGTCAACTTTCACAATATTTTTTTTTAAATAATTCAGACAGTTATAAAATTAAAAATCCAAATCTATTTACTAATTCGTCTGGTGGACGTTGTGAGTTAGATAATTAAAAATATTGATAGTTTCGTGTAACATATGACTCGATTCTAGTTTATATTGGGAAATATGATGAAAATTTATTTTTTCTTTCTGTATTCTTATTGTAAGCATTGATGCTAAAAAAACCTCAAAAAATTATGGGAGTTTATATATTTCGGAATCACATTTAGTGAATCTCAAGAGAATTAATTTTATTCTAACCTGTTTAGTCTTAAACTGGGCGTTTGCAAGTGGAAGAATACATTCGCATTCAGAAGACGGATCCAAAACCGTGTATCCCCACCCTTCGGAAACCATAAACCTTAGTTAACTATATTTTTAATATAAAATTTCATTTTGGTTTATTAGATGCTAATAAAGAGAGTTTTCAGAGCCGTTCTATTTTCTATTTTCTTTTGTTCCGTACGTGTTCTGGAATTGGCTTTCTAGTTCGAGATAATAGTCCCAGTTTTTGAGAAGCTATCTTTGCTATGCATGCAACATATTCATGATAAGACATGTTGAATGAAGATGCTAGAGGAATGGAGAGTCCTGCCATAACTATGCCGAGTTACGCAGCGTTAACTTGTTTAGAAAAAAACTGGTACTCATTTAGTAAAATTACAGTGAATAATAAGTAAAGATTTTCCTGAGGTCATTACAGTTAATTAATAATGCAAGATTTTTCAAAGGGAGATAACTTTTAAAGTATTGTTGTGAAGTCTATTACTAAAACTTCATAATGTGAAGTAATTTATTCTGGCCTTTGTCATTTTGAGAGAAATATTGGTTTTTACTAAATGACGATTTTATTACTTGTTTAGTTGCAAAAGTATCATTATCACCGTTTTTTTTTAGAACTTTATTGTTCGTACAGTTCGTTTTCCTTAGTATGTATTTTTAGAATATCCGGCTTTGAATTAGTTCCCACATGGTGTCACAATTTTTTTGATCAATTAGGAACATGGAAAAGTTGACCATAACGCTTGGTGGAGTCTTCTTTTAAACCTAAATTTTCATAGGTTTGCTTAATTTTTTTTTTAACTAACATTTGCCTTTTTGGAAAAGTTTTGAGTTTACATTTAAATTGGTCATTTATAAAATGATATTAAAAACAGTGTATCTATAACACTGGTTTACAGCCAAAAAATACCAAGAACGCCACATGCCTAGATAAGTTAATTGGGACCTCCTGAACACGAAAAACGCTATAATTTTTTTTTTTAAGTACCGTTTTTTAGATAACGGTACTTTTGTGTTTTTCGGTGTATGGTCCCACTCAAACCCTTATGGAGCCCAACCGAAAAGTCCGATCGAGATAAATGTCATACCGTTGGAAAGGCAACTAAATGCCTTTTCCGGCGGTATACTATAAATTTCTATGTGACAAGAAGTGGCTGAGTTATAACACCTCAAAGTTCAAAATTTGCCTATTTTTTTACGTTTTTTTTTTTTTTTCAAAATTTTTCATTTTTATTTGGTTTTTTTTCTACGTTATTGTAAAGATCTGGAATGTTTTATTTTTTTACCAAGTAGTTTATTTAATAACCAACATTTTAAACGTAATTTGAAAAAAAAAGGATGATGAAAAATAAAGTTTTTATTAAGGATTTTGTGGAACGACAATATTTTCATTTTCATTGCTCACACGCTATATTCGGCGTAAATTAAAAAAATTTAAATTAAAATGACGAGTGACTTGAATTTTTCCGTTTTTTTTCGGATGTATCTTCGCGAATGAGGAACTAACAATAGTCTGCCATCATTTGTTCATCCCACCAGCCCTTGTAACGTCTCTCGATTTCTTGCATTTCCTGGTGAAATCTTTCACCACTGCTCATCACTTTCGGATCCCAAGTTCATGGGGAAAAAAATTCAAATGACTGAATAAAAAGTGTAGTTTAGGTGTCATATTTGAACCTAAAAGTTAAAAAAGAATAAATTTCAAATAATTTTCAAATGATAACGGCCTTTTTGATATACATGCTTTCACTCAACGCTTACCAATGGCATTGAATTTTTGCAGTAATGTATCGATCTTCTCAGCGTAATCAGGACTTCTGTAGTTTCCCAAAAAGTTGTAAACGATGTCCTGGAATGCTTCCCATGCCTCCAAATGAGCTGGACCTAAACACTCATTAAATGCTTGGTCACCGTACAGAGCCCGAATTTGAGGTCCATCAAATATACCAGCTTCAATTTTGCTCGCTGTGGCTCTCGGAAATTTTTGTTTAAGGTAATTCATGGCAAGACTGTCTTTTGGCAACGTTTTTCACAATATTTGTAAATAACCCAAGCTTAATATGTAGTGGAGGAAGTATTATCTTCTCCTGAGGAATGAGTGGGTCATTTTTAATATTGTACTCTCCGTGCGTACGCCCACTTCGTTCGGGCCAAACTTTTCGGATGTAGTGATTCTGACGGTCACGGCTGTCCCATAGACATAGAAAACAGGGAAACTTCGTATTGCCCCCTTGCAATCCAGATAGTATGGCAACTAATTTAAAATCAGAGCAAACTTTCCATTGATGTTGGTCATATTGTATGAGAGCGAGAAGTTCTTTCATTGCTTCATATGTTTCCTTTATGTATTTTCCATATCCGATTGGAATTGATGGTTTCGTATTCCCTTTATGAAGCAAGACTGCCTTCAAACTATCCTTGCCTCCATCCAGAAAAAGACGCCATTCCACTGGGTCATAACTTTGTTGGAGAGCATTGAAAAGACCACGTATGTTGGCACAAAAACAAAAGTTTTCCCCGTTTTTGCGAAAAAAAAAACTGCAAGTTGTTTGCTACGATCACGGTAATATGTAACACGTGTCTCAGGAGCACAATATCCCCACTGTTGCAATCGCGATGCAAGTAATTCAGATTTCGATTTCGGCAAATACAAATCTCGGCACAAATCATTAAGCTCGGCCTGAGTAAGTAAATGGGGTTTCTTATTTGATTGCATTTCTGATTCACTGCACTCATCTGATGAATCACTTATTGTTGTTCTTTTTCGTATTTTTGTGGGCTCTGCTACAATCAGCTGCGGTTTGGGGCACGATACTGAGTGCGGCACTGGCAGCGTCACCGAGCTAACAACTGGATAAACTGGTTCAATTCTACGTCCGACAGCCTTTTCCGTTAAACAGAAATAACAATCTGTTGTATGACTGATCGGGTTCCTCCATTGCATTGGCTTTCCAAATGTGAAGAAACACTCTTGACCCTTACCAATTTTATTTAATATTGTTCGGCAGTTGTTACATGCATTATTCGGTGTCCACGGTTTGTCCAGAGACGCAGGTCGAAAGCCGAAATACTTCTTATACGCTTCAGATAAATTTTTCGTATTCATTTTTCGCATCAAATGCTGTGATTTCTTTTTCACAAGAACTCCACAAACATAACAAAATTCATTGGGATCGATTGAACACATTTTATTTTTTGCACGTACAAAGCCAAACTGTTTTACTGTGATCAGATTCAAATTCTGATGGACGCCGAATATAGCGTGTGTCAGGGCTACCAACGTATACAGTGATTCAAATTCTGATGGACGCCGAATATAGCGTGTGTCAGGGCTACCAACGTATACAGTGATTCAAATTCTGATGGACGCCGAATATAGCGTGTGAGCAATGAAAATGAAAATATTGTCATTCCACAAAATCCTTAATAAAAACTTTATTTTTTTCATCCTTTTTTTTTCAAATTACGTTTAAAATGTTGGTTATTAAATAAACTACTTGGTAAAAAAATAAAACATTCCAGATCTTTACAATAACGTAGAAAAAAAAACCAAATAAAAATGAAAAATTTTGAAAAAAACGTAAAAAATAGGCAAATTTTGAACTTTGAGGTGTTATAACTCAGCCACTTCTTGTCACATAGAAATTTATAGTATACCGCCGGAAAAGGCATTTAGTTGCCTTTCCAACGGTATGACATTTATCTCGATCGGACTTTTCGGTTGGGCTCCATAAGGGTTTGAGTGGGACCATACACCGAAAAACACAAAAGTACCGTTATCTAAAAAACGGTACTTAAAAAAAAAAATTATAGCGTTTTTCGTGTTCAGGAGGTCCCAATTAACTTATCTAGGCATGTGGCGTTCTTGGTATTTTTCCAAATTAAAAATTTGTAAACCTGTGTAATATATATAAAATGCAACGTCTCTCTGTGTGTCTGTCTGTCCGTTAGTGCGCTTATCACTGGAGAACCACTTATCCGATTCATGTACTTCTTTTTTAATCTATAATATATATAAAATGCAACTCTGTCTGTCTGTCCGTTAGTGCGCTTATCCCTCGAGAACCACTTATCCGATTTACGTGATTTTTTAAATTCATTCATATGTTCTCTAACCAGGTTATAGATCTATATTTTATTACATCTATAATATATATAAAATGCAACGTATCTCTGTCTGTCCGTTAGTGCGCTTATCACTGGAGAAACCACTTATCCGATTTTCGTACTTTTTTTTTAAAAAAACATACATATGTTCTCCGGCCAGGTTTAGGCTATATTTTATTACGATAGGTAGCATAAGGAATGAGCAGTGACAATAATAGTAAATGAAGTCGGACAAAGTTTTCCGCTAGCGCGTTCTCTTGCAATGCACAGTCCAAACCATTAAATATGGAACAATATTATGTAGCAGAGAATATCTATAATATATATAAAATGCAATGTCTCTCTGTCCGTCTGTCTGTCTATCTGTCCGTCCGTTAGTGTGCTTATCACTGGAGAACCACTTATCCGATTTACGTGCCTTTTTTTTTAAACATACGTATGTTCTCTGGCCAGGTTATAGGATATATTTTATTAGGTGACATAAGGAATAAGCAGTGACGACAACAGTGAATCAAGTCGGAGAAAAGTTTGCCGCTAGCGCGTTCTCTTGCAATACACTCCCTAAAGCATTAAATATGGAACACTATCATGTAGCAAAGAATACAATGTATATAAAATGCAACGTCTCTCTGCCTGTCTGTCTGTCCGTTAGTGCGCTTATCACTCGAGAACCACTTATCCGATTTACATGTTTTTATAAATTTATACATAGGTTCTATATAATTCGATATAAGCCTAGATAATGGGAGATAAGGTGAGATAATGAGAGATTAGGATAAATAATGGGAGATAAGTCGAGATAAGCCTCGATAATGGGAGATAAGGTGAGATAATAGGAGATAAGTATAAATAATAGGAGATAAGGAGAGATAATGGGAGATAAGCAGAGATAAGTCTAGATAATGGGAGTTATGGTGAGATAATGGGAGATAAGGAGAAATAATGGGAGATAAGGAGAAATAATGGGAGATAAGTCGAGATAAGCCTAGATAATGGGAAATAAGGTGAGATAATGGGAGATAAGCAGAGATAAGTGTAGATAATAGGAGTTATGGTGAGATAATGGGAGATAAGGAGAAATAATGGAAAATAAGGAGAAATAATGGGAGATAAGTCGAGATAAGCCTAGAAAATGGGAAATAAGGTAAGATAATGGGAGATAAGGAGAAATAATGGGAGATGAGCAGAGATAAGCCTAGATAATGGAAATTATGTAGAGATAATGGGAGATAAGGAGAAATATTTGGAGATAAGGAGAAATAATGGGAGATATTTTCTTACGTTGGGTAACAAAAGGAATAAGCAGTGACGATAGTAGTGAATCAAGTACACGCGAGCGGAGCCGCGGGCTCGGCTAGTATATATATAAATATATATATATATATATATATATATATATATATATATATATATATATATATATATATAAATATATATATAAAATGCAACGTCTCTCTATCTGTCTGTCTATCCGTTAGTGCGTTACGTGCTTTTTTTTAAAACATACATATGTTCTCTGGCCAGGTTATAGGATATATTTTATTGCGTTAGGTAACATAAAGAATAAGCAGTGACGATAATAGTGAATCAAGTCGGAAAAAAGGTTACCGTTAGCGCGTTCTCTTGCAATACACTGCCTAAACCATTAAATATGGAACAATATTATGTTGCAAAGAATATAATATATATAAAATGCAACGTCTCTCTGTCTGCGTGTCTGTCCATTACTGCGCTTATCACTTGAGAACCACTTATCCGATTAAATTTATACAATGTTCTATATAATTCGATATGGAAGATAAGTATAAATAATGGGAGATATGGAGAAATAATGGGAGATAAGGGGAAATATTGCGAGATAAGTCGAGATAAGCCTAGATAATGGGAGATAAAGTGAGATAAGGGGAAATAATGGGAGATGAGCGGAGATAAGCCTTGATAATGGAAATTATGCAGAGATAATGGGAGATAAGGAGAAATAATGGGAGATAAGGGGAAATAATGGCAGTAATAAATTATATATGAAAGATAGTTTATAAAATAATTGAAAGAAGAAGTTAGAAAACGACTTTTTCTAATAACAAATAATTGGTAATAGTTAAGAGAACCCGAAGGAGATGGGGAGTGAGTGGAGGTTGTCGGTGAGGATATCCTCTCTACGAACCACCATAAATTTTGCGGTGGCCACCCTTCATAAAAAAGATGTACCCACTTAAAAATTGTATATTTGGAGTAAAAATATGTATCTTTTACAATTTATATAGGACATGTTAGCGAGTCATTTATTGCAATATTTGAAGTCAAAACTTCATGAGTTATTTACTCACAGCGACTTCCATACAAATTTTATAAAGAGCATTGGCCATTCACAGCAACTCGTGTGTGACAAAAATGTGTCACTGCCTGTTCACATTTCATCTCAGATGTTTTAAATATCAGCTATTCCGGTTGCCTTTGCAATGTGTAATTTTTTCATATGAATCTATAAATAGATAAATTGGCATGCGATTGGCTGGCGATGCTTTATTCAAGTAAACCGAGAAACGTTATATTTAAAGTGTTTTGGGCAATACAGTTAAAATGATGAATAAAAAGAGGTGACGGGAAATTAGGTGCACATACAGGGTATCTGCACTGACGAGTAACTGGTTCAGGTTGTTTTAAGTTACTTCAGGTTAGTTTAAGTTAGTTCAGATGAGCTGAAATTAGTTCAGGTTAGTTCGAGTTAGTTCAGGTAGTTTGGGTTAGTTCAGGTTATTTCAGATTCCACCCCCGTGTAAAGAAGATTAACCTTGACCACCTCCACCCACTCCCTACCTTCTCTGGGGGTGGGAGTGTTTTTTAATCATTACTATAAGGGTAATTTTTACTCCAAATACGCAATGTTTATGGGAATGCATCTTTTTTTTGGGGGGTGACCGCCGTATGGTGGTTCGTAGACACAACATCCGCCCCTACCACCTTCACCCAGCCTCCATCTCCTCCGGGGCACAGTGTCTCGACTAGTACAAGCTAGCGGGACAATATTATTTCTTCACTTATTTCAATTGTTTATGTATATTCCAGGTATCTTAAGCTATTTTAAGAAAAAAAAGTTAAAATGTGTACTGTATGTGTATTAATCGAAATATGTAGCTGCAAGACGGAAGTGGTTTACTAATGTGTCTCATTTGTTCACTATTGTCGCTAATTGTTCTTTAATTAGCTACATACGTCTACCTACTCATTATGTGTGAAAAGCACAATCATGTTTGTTTACAAAGAAATTTCTAGGAAAAAAATAAAAATCATAATGATAGTACCCACATTTATTAATTTACAAAATATTATTTCTTTTAAAATAAATTAGTACAATAACAGTATCTATATATCAATTATTTACAATAATGTATGGAATGGAATAATGTATGGAACACTATCATGTAGCAAAGAATACAATGTATATAAAATGCAACGTCTCTCTCTGCCTGTCTGTCTGTCCGTTAGTGCGCTTATCACTCGAGAACCACTTATCCGATTTACATGTTTTTATAAATTTATACATAGGTTCTATATAATTCGATATAAGCCTAGATAATGGGAGATAAGGTGAGATAATGAGAGATTAGGATAAATAATGGGAGATAAGTCGAGATAAGCCTCGATAATGGGAGATAAGGTGAGATAATAGGAGATAAGTATAAATAATAGGAGATAAGGAGAGATAATGGGAGATAAGCAGAGATAAGTCTAGATAATGGGAGTTATGGTGAGATAATGGGAGATAAGGAGAAATAATGGGAGATAAGGAGAAATAATGGGAGATAAGTCGAGATAAGCCTAGATAATGGGAAATAAGGTGAGATAATGGAGATAAGCAGAGATAAGTGTAGATAATAGGAGTTATGGTGAGATAATGGGAGATAAGGAGAAATAATGGAAAATAAGGAGAAATAATGGGAGATAAGTCGAGATAAGCCTAGAAAATGGGAAATAAGGTAAGATAATGGGAGATAAGGAGAAATAATGGGAGATGAGCAGAGATAAGCCTAGATAATGGAAATTATGTAGAGATAATGGGAGATAAGGAGAAATATTTGGAGATAAGGAGAAATAATGGGAGATATTTTCTTACGTTGGGTAACAAAAGGAATAAGCAGTGACGATAGTAGTGAATCAAGTACACGCGAGCGGAGCCGCGGGCTCGGCTAGTATATATATAAATATATATATATATATATATATATATATATATATATATATATATATATATATATATATATAAATATATATATAAATATATATAAAATGCAACGTCTCTCTATCTGTCTGTCTATCCGTTAGTGCGTTACGTGCTTTTTTTTAAAACATACATATGTTCTCTGGCCAGGTTATAGGATATATTTTATTGCGTTAGGTAACATAAAGAATAAGCAGTGACGATAATAGTGAATCAAGTCGGAAAAAAGGTTACCGTTAGCGCGTTCTCTTGCAATACACTGCCTAAACCATTAAATATGGAACAATATTATGTTGCAAAGAATATAATATATATAAAATGCAACGTCTCTCTGTCTGCGTGTCTGTCCATTACTGCGCTTATCACTTGAGAACCACTTATCCGATTAAATTTATACAATGTTCTATATAATTCGATATGGAAGATAAGTATAAATAATGGGAGATATGGAGAAATAATGGGAGATAAGGGGAAATATTGCGAGATAAGTCGAGATAAGCCTAGATAATGGGAGATAAAGTGAGATAAGGGGAAATAATGGGAGATGAGCAGAGATAAGCCTTGATAATGGAAATTATGCAGAGATAATGGGAGATAAGGAGAAATAATGGGAGATAAGGGGAAATAATGGCAGTAATATTATATATGAAAGATAGTTTATAAAATAATTGAAAGAAGAAGTTAGAAAACGACTTTTCTAATAACAAATAATTGGTAATAGTTAAGAGAACCCGAAGGAGATAGGGAGTGAGTGGAGGTTGTCGGTGAGGATATCCTCTCTACGAACCACCATAAATTTTGCGGTGGCCACCCTTCATAAAAAAGATGTACCCACTTAAAAAATTGTATATTTGGAGTAAAAATATGTATCTTTTACAATTTATATAGGACATGTTAGCGAGTCATTTATTGCAATATTTGAAGTCAAAACTTCATGAGTTATTTACTCACAGCGACTTCCATACAAATTTTATAAAGAGCATTGGCCATTCACAGCAACTCGTGTGTGACAAAAATGTGTCACTGCCTGTTCACATTTCATCTCAGATGTTTTAAATATCAGCTATTCCGGTTGCCTTTGCAATGTGTAATTTTTTCATATGAATCTATAAATAGATAAATTGGCATGCGATTGGCTGGCGATGCTTTATTCAAGTAAACCGAGAAACGTTATATTTAAAGTGTTTGGGCAATACAGTTAAAATGATGAATAAAAAGAGGTGACGGGAAATTAGGTGCACATACAGGGTATCTGCACTGACGAGTAACTGGTTCAGGTTGTTTTAAGTTACTTCAGGTTAGTTTAAGTTAGTTCAGATGAGCTGAAATTAGTTCAGGTTAGTTCGAGTTAGTTCAGGTAGTTTGGGTTAGTACAGGTTATTTCAGATTCCACCCCCGTGTAAAGAAGATTAACCTTGACCACCTCCACCCACTCCCTACCTTCTCTGGGGGTGGGAGTGTTTTTTAATCATTACTATAAGGGTAATTTTTACTCCAAATACGCAATGTTTATGGGAATGCATCTTTTTTATGGGGGGGTGACCGCCGTATGGTGGTTCGTAGACACAACATCCGCCCCTACCACCTTCACCCAGCCTCCATCTCCTCCGGGGCACAGTGTCTCGACTAGTACAAGCTAGCGGGACAATATTATTTCTTCACTTATTTCAATTGTTTATGTATATTCCAGGTATCTTAAGCTATTTTAAGAAAAAAAAAGTTAAAATGTGTACTGTATGTGTATTAATCGAAATATGTAGCTGCAAGACGGAAGTGGTTTACTAATGTGTCTCATTTGTTCACTATTGTCGCTAATTGTTCTTTAATTAGCTACATACGTCTACCTACTCATTATGTGTGAAAAAGCACAATCATGTTTGTTTACAAAGAAATTTCTAGGAAAAAAATAAAAATCATAATGATAGTACCCACATTTATTAATTTACAAAATATTATTTCTTTTAAAATAAATTAGTACAATAACAGTATCTATATATCAATTATTTACAATAACAAGGTGTATAAGTAAAAGAAATATAATATTAAATAACTTATATACTAAGGCATGAATTATAAGCAACTACAACACACAATAAAATAAGAATAATAATTACAATAAAAAAAATACTTAAACCTACTAATCACCATCAGATGAGTCGTCATCATCGCTCTCCCATTCAGTAGAATATTCAGAGAGTAAATAATCCTCCTCATTTAATTCGTGATGATGACTCGGATGGCAATGAAGGTGGGATAATCAACTGCAGAACCTCCGATGGCAAAGAAGTAAATTTTCTTCGCGGTAATTCTCTATACGAGTTGATAACAGGATCAGACGTAATTAAAAACATTCTCAAAAGATCTGTATTTGTGGCAATACGTGACCGCTTCCTGGTGTGCCGTTCACGGAATCTACGACAGTCTTTATTTCTTGCCTCCTGGGCTTCTTCGGAGAGTTGTCCAATGGGAAGAAGAAAAGACTTTATAACTTCCGCGCTGTGTACAAGAATTTTATGCACAGTAACGGGCATGGAATACCACGAATACAGATCAAGGTATAATTTTCTAGTATCAACACAAAACTTTTCGAATTCTATATAATTTATGTCATATCCCGATGACAAAGTTCTTAAAATTACATGAAATCTACGAATAAGGTTTACGTCTAATCCTGTAATTTCGCTGCTCAATTCAGCTTTGGAAAAAAATCGACGTGCTGTGTTTCCATCGTTTGTGTTACCATACCCAGGTTTTGGTTTATCTACAATGAGACCCATACGATCTTTTAAACAGTTTTTGTATCTCTTGTGAGCGTTGCTTCACAATAGCTTTGTCGTTATCTCCCTGACTTGCCACTTTTTTTTATTTCTAAACGATAGCTGATGTGAAGCAAACATTCAAACGTGCGGATCCACGCATGTAAAGTAGATAAACCAAATGCAAGGCGTTCTTCATTGCTGGGATATTTTTTTGACTCCTCGTTCATAGTAGACGGAGTGGCACCGCAAATATAACACTTTTGTGTTGAACTTGTGTCTGTTAAGGCATTGCACACTTGCCATCAGTCATTGTCAACAACAAATCGTGTTTAACAGAGATTTGAGATCCAGCAACGTTACATAATGTTGGAAGAAGCTGACTTACTTCATCTAAAATTTTAAAGTTTCTTCTTTCGTAAACTCTTTTGTCTCCTTGGCAAAAATAAACTTAATAAGACGGCAATATAAAGTAGAGGAAGGTCTTGGATTTTGCCAGATCACAGTTTCGCTATCAAGCAGTCTCAAAGGGACAAATGAGTATACGAACAAAAATTCGTCTGTAGCGTTAGTGTTCTCAAATTTCTGCTTATACGTGCTATGCCTCGAACTCCCATCACAGCCCTATTTGCTTACCAACGTATAATATGAACGAGGTAACACACTTCTAATGACTTCCGTCTGAGCTTTAACTAATCGTATCCAAAATCGCGTGAAGTTTAATTTCAGCTCGAGATTCAGTCACAGAAATATATTCGTCAGAAGGACAACAAGAAGCTTTGGACTTACCTAAACTATAAAACGATGGATACACTTGATGTCCCGCTTTCATTGACCCTTTTCTTGTTTGTTTATATGAGTGAGAAGTCGATTTCGAATCCACATAATAAGCTAAAGCTTCGTCTGGTGTTAACTGCCGACTTTGTTCAGAACACTTATTCTTTTCTCTAGTTTCACTGACCGCGACGTTATGGATCTGTTTAGCAACACTTCGATGCCTTTCTTTTCAAGTAGCTAACTCAGCTGCTGTAATAAGCTCACTTGCACTTCGCGATTCCAAAAGATCTTCTACTCTCCGTCTCTTCGTTTTCGTTGATGAGTCTTCAAATGATTTTCTGGGTCGCCCTACGGAAAGAGTCGCTGACGATGTTGAAGTGCACGGCTGGTTAACACACATCTTTATTTCGATTCCGGATCCTTCTAACCAATCTTTATGTTTGATTAGAAACATTTCTTTGTTACACTTTAAAGAAGTCCACTTTTGATTGAATTTTGCTGAAAGGCTTGATATTTTCATTTTGAGTCGTTTTAGAGAATTGTCAGAAACATCAGACATATTGAATTTTTCACTTATATAATAAAAAAATGCCACTGTTTCGTTCAGTTTTGTCATGTTTTAGCCATTCTTCAAAAAACTCCATTTTCGTCATAGTCACGACTCGTTCTGAAAAAAATAAAATAATTTTACTTTCGGGCCTTTTCGGGGTCTATAATATATATGAATCTGTGCCTGAATGTTGTAGGTATTACATATAGAAAAATCTAGGTGGATATATGTGGATAAAAAAGTTGCTACTTTTAAAGTTTACAATTAATGTAAAATTTGCTGGATTTATCTATACATTTACAAATTGATATTACACCAAAAGTATACATATTTTTTTATAAAAAATATAAGTCATAATAGAGTACATACCTTCAATAGAATATTCCATCACAAAAAACTCGTTTCACTTTGCTACCAATTTTAAAAATGCAAATGAAAATGACCTCTCTTATAAGGGTTACTTTGACCCCCTGATAAGATACCTTTATGAGGTGATAAACAAATTAATTCTTGGAATTCGTTAAATGGGGGGGTTGTTTACAAGTCGTTATCAGTGGTTCCTGGAAATTACGTCATGAATATTGTCCCGCTAGCATGTTCTTGCCGAATCACTGTGCGGGGGTGGGGGCTGTTTTCTTAACCATTACCAAATAATTTTAGTCGCCCTACATTGTATAACGTCCATACTATTTGATTCTTCGGACGGTATCCATTCTAGCTTATAACCACAGCCCTATATTTCATAGTAAACGAAAGATACTACTGACTAGTATTATTAGGTTGGTAATAGCAGTGCTTACAATTGACGCTTTCGTATATTAGATTTTTACTGCAATTGTTCGAAGTACTATCCAAGAATTGCTAACTTATTCATTGCCTAATCAGTATGGTCAGAACTTGAAAATAATTAGCACGTCCAAAATTTTACTAGATACTGGCAACCAAAATGATTCATTTATTTATTTTGTTTACATCCAATTCAATATATTTTTATTGACTGTCTAGCTAGCTGCAAATACTCTTAGTATTATACAATGATATGGTTAGAAACACATTGGATCTTAAGATATACACATGATTGGGATCTAATTAACTAGCTAGGTAGGAAATTTATATAAATGTATCGAGAGAACTTAAGATATTTCATGAACAGAAAAAAATTTCGTGGCTATAGATTTAAGGTTGAATTTAAATTTAATTAAGGCTAATTTGAGCTAATGGTTGGGGGTCCGAGGGCCTTGGAAGTCGGCGTCGGAGGTGGCGTGGAGGGGGCGGTAGGCGGTCCTGTCTGTGGATTTTTTTACGTACGTATTTTATGAAACGTCTATAAAATAAATTAATATATCCATAAATTTATGTAGAGTAGATATATTATTACATACAGGTATTACCGCAATATAATTTTTAAAACAGATAAATAAAACTAAATTTTTGTTTGTAATAAATAATAAATAAACAAGCCAGTAAGTTTTTTTAATAAAAAAACTGTTATATTTGTCAATAAATATACATAAAATAAAATTTTATTTCATAATATTTTAAATTTTTGATTGGCGTTGTAGAGATATACGATTATTAATTTTATTTATCATTTGGTTTTGCTATTTAAAATAAATTGGCTACCCATATGTTAACATAGTAAGTGATTAATTTTTAATGTTTAGTGAAAAATAAATCTCCCAAGTCTAAAACACAGGTTTTGTATACAAGTTGTATACATTAGTACCAAATATTTTGTTGTTCATAAAATTATCATTTTTGAATATTTTTAGTGTCGGAAATATGGACGATAAAGAAAGCTGATGAAATAAAATTGCTGTATCTGAGGTGTTGGTGTATCGTCGAATTCTCAGAATATTGTGGGTGGAACATCGAACTAACCAGTCTATTTCGCAGGCCAGACTTACTTGAGGTATTTCGGCCACCTCAGCAGAAAACATGTGCTGGAATCACTGGTCATACAGGGAAAGGTTGAAGACAAGCGCGGCAGGGGTAGATCATTTTCACGTTGGGTAGATCAGTTCAAACAGCTAACCGGGAAGTCATTGCTTGAAGCATCAAAGCATGCACAGAACAGAGAACAGTGGCAATCCATTTATTGAGCACAGAGTCACCATACCCTCTTGAGGGTGAAAGGACTTAGGAACACTTAGGGACACTTATAGAATCACTTCAGTGTCCGTCTGTCTGTGTGTCACATCCGATTTTCTACGAAACTATTTGACACAGAAACTTGAAATTCGGCACATAATAGGAATTAATGGCCCAGTTCGAGCCGTGTAGTTTTTAAAGTTAAATTTTCAATTAGCTTGTAGGCGGAAGTGAAAAAAAAATTCTAAAGTCATCGAGTGGGGTGTTAAATGAAAGCTTGTAAAAATAGTTCAAACATATATATGATGTAATATAATAATATAAACTTTTCTTCAAATTAATTTCAAAAAAGTTACCAAAAAATCGCTGTCCTTCCCCTATCTCGAAAAGTACTGGTCAAAAATTTTGAAAAAATCCTGGAATATTCTCTGTGAAGCGCAGATTGAGCGAAAAATTATTAAGAGGGTATTACGTTTGATAATTTATCTGGTAAAAAAAAACGATTTGCCTTGATAATATGGTGAAGGTGTTTTAATATACTTTGGTGACCAGCGGATAAGTACAGAGACAAAATAATTTTATTTTATTTGTTTATAATTAAATAAATATTTAGGTAGTAAATATTTGTTTTACACTTTTATTACTAGATTCTAGATGGAGCTAGATTGATTTATTAGCTATTAGGTAGGTAAGATACTATAACTACTACACATTACTGACTAAGAAAAAACGTGAAAATACGTATTGAATCTTAAGATACATATATATCACGAACTTTTTGTCTGTATAGATAAAAGTATAAACACACATGCACAGCAATGATCTAAGGTATTCTGGGAGATTTTACCATAAGTTTTTGGAATGTGGTAACAATAGTCTATCCACCTATTTAAATAGCATTGTGCTTATACAAATGATAAGAGATCCGAGGGCCGCCTTTTAAATTTGTATAAACGACCCCTAGAGGGCGCTATATAGATATGCCATTACCATTGTAAATTTTGACATTTGTTATTGTTAAAACAGTGGCAGCCTAGAAATTGGCAAAATAGCTTATTTACAGTAAGCGTTTAAAAAAAACGGTTTTGTGAACAAATAGAAATTTCAAGTGAAGGCTTTCGTTGGATAATTTGTTACGATTTTAGTAATGGCTTAACTCAACAACAATGCCTCGAATCGCTTCGTTCAACTTTTGTTAATAAATCACCATCAGAAAAGACTGTATTCAATTGGCCTGCAGCATTTCGCCATGGTCGTGCTTCCGTAAGCGATGAATTTCGTGAAGGTCGAACAAAATCGGTGGTTATTCCCAAAAACATCGATGCTGTGCGAAACATGATTGATGAGGATCGGCATGTGACTTACCATGAGATAGAGGCACCCTTAGACATATCGAAGACTGCAGTACATTCGATTATGCATGAACATTGCTGCCGAAACTCAAAAATATGCTTGTGTCAATTGGTGTAAGGAAATGTTAAAAAAATTCGACTGAAGATATGCAAAATCCGTATACAACACCGTAACAGGAGACAAAACTTGTATGTATTTGTACGAGTCGGAAACTAAGCAACGGTCATCTGTTTGGGTGTTCCGGATGGTTCCGGTCGATAAAACGAATCCAACAAAAGTGGTTCGTTCTCGAAATACTGCCAAGGAATCGATCGCTTGTTTCTTTGGTTTGAAATCATTGCTTTAGAGGATCGAAGAACAGTGAACGTTGAATGGTATACAATAATTAGTCATTCTTCATCATGACAATGCCAGCTTTCACACAGCAAGTCAAAGAATTGATTATTTGACGGAGAAAAGCATCGAATTAATGTTTCATTGCCCGTATTCGCCTGATTTATCGCCTAACGACTTCTTTTTGTTACCAAACTTCAAAGTGGAAAAAATGTTTCGAGAATTGGTTCGAACGCATGCAAAAGCATATAAATCTTAATGGCGAATATTTTGAGAGACAATAAAACGATTTGTACCAAATTTTTTTTTTCCTTCAATATTTTTGTAAAAACTTAAAAGGTAGCCCTCGTATTAATGCAACTAGAGACAGAACCGCGATAGCCAATGTATTTGGCAATTTTCCTAATGATATAGAAGTTCATGTTATAGAAAATTTTTTCGCCACCACAAACAAAGTTATGTCCAGATCCGAGATCTTCATTTGGTTGTGTTTTGTGAAGTAACTGATCATTTTACACTTTCCTAACAAAAATGTTTGTTTTAAAGGCAATCACGGTACGGAACACTAATTGCGCAAATCAAACTTGCATTTAAGTGGTTTTTTTTTTATCCCGAAAATATTTTTTATCTCACTGGTACCGAGAATAAAATCTTTATCTGAGTTTAGCATGCTGTGACCTTGTCCCATAAGGTGAAGTACAACTTAAAATCGTAATCTTGGCACAGGGTTATTATTTATAAGGATGAAGGGTTTTGTCAATATTTCATATATATTTTTGGATTTTGGCCAATAAAGAGTTGTTTAGATTATTATTTTTTAAAGTAATTTGTAAGAACATACAAAGCACTGTGTATGTATCATCAGTCGAAAGTCGGTTGAAGAAACTCGTGAACTATCTAAATATAACTAATTGATTAAAAAATATTGGTCGAAAAGGAAATAGCAATAAAATTCACAAAACCATTAAGTAGGGCTTTAAAAATATATTAGTAATAATATATTTTAAAACAGTTTTCTGATAAGATAGTGCCCTCAGGGGGGTCTGTGAATCCACAGACCACAGGATTAACGCTCCCGAGGTTCCCTAGTCACGTTTGTCCGTTGTCTCAAATGTCCATGTCTTATGTTTGGATAGCAATCCTACGGTGTGGAAGCCGTGCCTATGGGACGAATGGCCCTGCTGAAGTGGTCGTGAACGGTCTGTCCTGATACCGGGCGCCCTCAGGATGTTTTCTAGCCTTGCCACAGAATCCTGGCTTTGCTGTGGTCGACCGTGTATTTCCAAGGTTACTCGTGGGACCAACTATGGCCAACAAAAACTTAAAATTTTCCTCCATTAAACGGGTCCAAGAGGCCCAGAATAGAGTCACCCCCGTTACTCCAACCTACATTTGATAGATTTTTTCCAAATTAGACTGTTATCAGGTTCATTTAAAGAAGTATCCCCTTTTTTGATTTATAAAAGTTTAGATTCATATTTTGGCTCACTATCAGACACAAAAAAATTGTCGGACGGCTCCCTTCTTATCGAGGTCAAAACCGAAAGACAATCTCTGCTTGCAGAAAAATTAGACAAACTTAATAATTTAGAAGTAGTTACTACCACCCATCCAAACCTCAATGTAATCAAGGGAGTCATTACTTGTTTTGACCTCAATAATTGCACGGATGAAGAAATTTTAGAGAACTTGAGCGATCAAGGTGTAAAAGTATATAGACTTCCTCTAAGTAAGAAAAATCCAACGCGACCATCTTCCACATTCATATTATCTTTCAAAACTCATTCTTTACCGTCATCAATTAAAGCAGGATGGTACAACATCAGGGTTAGAAAATACATCCCTAATCCACTCAGATGTTTTAAATGTCAACGCTTCGGACATCAAGCAGAGAAATGCGCCTTCTCACAACTATGCCCATCCCCGGTCATGACTATCATGATAAACTTCCATGCACCTCCCCTTCCACCTGCATAAATTGCAATGGAAACCATTCTCCACGATATAAGGGTTGTACTTCGTTTCAACAGGAATTTCAAATCCAAAAGATTAGAGTTGATGATAAGATTTCATATCCTGAAGCGAAACGCAAATTCATTGCTCTCAACCCAAATTTTGTTAATTCATACAGCTCAGTGGCTTCAAAACGAAAAAATAACACATCTATCGCTATCCAATGCGATCTTTCTCAAACCTTCCTACCTCCCTCATCATCCTTCCAACAAACCTCTCTTCCCACCATTTTAATCACCTCACCAATATCCCTTTCGAATACCTCTTTACCCACTACACTTCACCACTCATCTCCCAAACCCCCTCTCCCCTACACTCCCTATTCCAACATCTTCCCCCCCCCCACTTCGCAAAGTAGACTTCTCAAACATAAAAAAATCCTTGACATTCTCCCCTCAAAACTCAAAATCGGAAACACAACTCTTCAAGAAAACCTTAGACAATAAACCCACTTCGAAACAATCAACTAGTCAAACACCACACAGATCCATAAAGCAATCAAGTAAGTCTTCCAAATCATCAAAATAATTTCTATCAGATAATATGTCGATAGAATCCCTAACTAATCTAGATCCATGCAAAACATCATCAAAGAGTTGTAGGAAAAAGACTAATCCCTCTTAAAATCCCATTCAATCCATTACTTCAATGGAATTTAAATAGCTTTACTACTAGAAACGAGGATCTGCAATTTATTATTTCTCATTACAAACCATCCGTAATCTGTCTACAGGAGATGAATACCAGACAAACTTTACGTACATCATTAAAAAATTACTCAGTAACACGTAAAGACAGATTTTTACACATGATTCAATCGATTATTCCATAATAGATTTAGACACTGAATTAGAAGCCTGTGGTATAAACATTCGTTTGGACTTCCCCCATAACAATTTGTAGTCTCTATCTATCTCCATCACATACAGTCTCCTTTCAAAACTTGAATAACCTGATTACATCCCTCCCTCCCTCTTTCATAATCTTAGGAGACTTTAATCCGATATGGGGTTCGCACCATTCTTCCTCTAGAGGACAAATCATTGAAAAATTAGTAACTGAACACAATTTATCAATTCTGAACCAACCCTCTCCCACTTTCCTATGTTCAGCCTCTGGCACCTTTTCTCATATTGACCTCACTATCTGCAGTCACTCACTGGCACACAAATTTCAATGAGATATCCTAGAGGACACTTATGGCAGTGATCATTATCCTATAATTATTCGTGATTATAACACTCCTTCTTATACCTCCCCTCCTGAAAGGTGGAATTTCAATAGAGCTGACTGGGCAGCCTTCGTATCCCAACTAAATCCACCAACACAACAAATCACTGACATAAATGCTTATCTATTAAACATCACCAAGGATATTCTTCAAGCAGCTTCCTCCACTATCACCAAATACAAATCAAACTCCACAAAATTACCTGTCCCATGGTAGACGAAGGCCTGTTCAGATGCAATTAAGGAGAGAAAGAAAGCTTTGAACCTCTTTAAAAGGCACCCCTCGAGCGAATATTTCGTAAACTTTAAGAAAAAAAGAGCAGCATGTAAGAGAATCATTAAACAAGCAAAAATCTCTTCCTGGAATGGATTTATCTCGAAAATAAATTCCTCCACTCCTTCTACTGAAATGTGGAGATGTTATAAAAAAATGAAGGGCTCGCCACCGAGAAACATTCCAGGTCTGCTAATAGATAACTTATGGCATTCAAATCCAGAAACTATCAGCAACAATTTCACAACTTTCTTTCAAAACAAAATAGCTCATAAAACTCACTCATCAACATCTACTCAGCTACACCTAAACGACTTCGATTCTTTAGAGCTACAAAACTACAACTTCCCCTTCACACAAGATGAATTTGATCTTTCCTTACAAAAAGCAAAAATGACCGCTCCCGCTCCCGCTCCTGACGACTTATATACTCAATTCCTTAAACATTTACCACCAAATTATAAAAAAACAATACTGGACTACATTAACCATCTATGGATCTCAGATTCCTTTCCCTCTTTATGGCTAAAATCAACTATTATTCCAATTCATAAATCGGGTAAACCGAGAAACCAACCAAGTAGTTACAGGCCAATTTCACTAACAAGCCAACTCTGTAAAATAATGGAGAGAATGGTAAAAAGTCGTGTAGAGTGGATCTTGGAATCAAAAAATCTTCTCAGTCCCAACCAATTTGGTTTCAGGAAACATCGATCCGCATTAGAATATTTAGCTCTTCTAGACTCTGATATCAACCAATCAATACACAAAAATGCCCACCAGACGGATCTAAATCAGATTTGGGAGTCGGTGCAGCAGTGGTTTTGAACCAAACATTATTCATAAATATAGACTAAACAACATTTCATCAGTGTATACAGCCGAATTATTAGCTATTAGAGAAGCTGTTAAAACAGCTTTAAGATCAAATATAAATAGTAGTATTTTCATCATAACAGATTCTCTTAGCTCTCTGAAATCCATAAATTATTCAAAAACATTCATCCCATTAGTGTTAGACATAATAGACCTTTTACATATAAGTGATATCCGGAAGAACAACATAGTATTGTTGTGGACTCCTAGCCATATTAACATAAGGAGAAATAATCTGGCGGATAATAATGCCAAATTGGCAATCACTTCTGGAAAAATCTTAAATCCAATCTTATCACCAAAAGACATGATAAATCATTTCAAGGATATCATCAAAAATTTATTTCAACTATCTTGGGACTTGCAAGAGGAAAACAAATTATGGGAAGTAAAGCCTTCGGTATATCCACCTTTTCACCTTTCAAGTTTGACACGTCTTATGGAGAAGAATATCCATAGGTCATACGAATCTAACCCATTCTTATCTAGTAAAAGGGGAACCCCCTCCATTATGTCAACAATGTAATACAGCCCTCTCTATAAAATATATCCTTTCACATGATTATCTCCCCCAAAGAACAAAACATAATTTACTGAGACCCCTACATCAAATAGTTGCACCAAATACAAATAACATAAAATGTCTAATAGATTTTTTAAAGAAATTGGATCTTTACTCTAAATTATAATATCAACATAATCTGGCGCTAAATGATCTTAGCTATCGATGCGCTACACCTAAACATACATACATACATACATGATAAGATAATAGTTCTGATCTGTGGCCTAACCAAGGGGAGACATGGAAAGCATACACGTTCCGATACTATGAATGTACAAAATACGCCCCTTAAAAACGGAACTTTTATTGGAGATTTTTTTTTTGTAACAAATGTTTACTTCCGCTCATTTATTTTGCATGTAAATGTAAGTTTTTGGAGTTCCATTGTACGCAGGGGTTGATAAAAGTTCCAGTAGTTCCAGCGCAAAGGGTTTTTTCCTCAAGAGGTTTGACGCCCCCGTTTGTCGATTGGTGCTCCCTCTCTGTTAATATCACCGTCTTTAGTATTTTTTTCTCCTTAAAATATTACCCATCGTCCTCATATGCTCTCCCGTCCCTTGAATTTGGCTGCTCCACTGGTTGTGATATATCTACATTTACACAGAGAATCAGATTTGTACGAATGCAGCGGGTACAATTTTTTTTCAATTATGTAAATCAATTTAAAATATAATAAATAAATAATTTTTTATTACTTACATTTTACATAATACATACAAAATATTTATAAAATATATTTTATCGTCCTTTTCAATCTGACAGCTTGCTGAAATCAACGGAAAAATTTGTTTTCCACATTGTGGTTTATAATGTTGAATATACTAACACAACCTGAAGTCGTAAATTGTGTTTTATTGTAAGCAGTAGCAGAGTTCAAGGAGCTGTCAAACATATGGATCAAAAGACGTTTCTTCCAGCATAAAGACGACAGTAAAGGTAGAGCTACTTATAGAGAGTGGTGCCAATTGAAAAATTGAGGACGCTAAGGGATAATAGGGAGATCAAGCCACTTGGTAAGAAAGCTGTCTGAAACTTTAAAAGCTTAGGTCGTTCCAAATACAGTAACCTAAAAATCAATAAACGCAGGGTAGAGATTTTTGTTATAAAGAACCTATACATACAGTGGAACTATGAAAATTTACAAGTGCAACATTTTTGTAGGTAATGCACTCGTGATAATTTTCGTTCAATCTACACCTGTGGAGAATATTCTAGCCTTTTTTCAAAATTTTTCGAGATGCGTGGGGAGACTTTTTTAAAAATAATACAAAGAGAAGTGTACGCAAGTATTACATTATATATATTTTTGAACTCATGTTTTTACAAGCTTTCATTTGACTCCCTACTCGATGACCTGGTAATTTTTTTCACTTTCGATTTCAACCCCCAAAACTAACCCTTTAAGTCAAAATTTAACTTTCAAAACTTCGCGGCTCTGATGAGACCATCAATTTCTATATTATTGCCAAATTTTAACTTTTTATGTCAATTAGTTTCGGAGAAAATCGGGTGTGACAGACAGACGGTCAGATAGACAGACACTGAAGTGTAATCTTATAAATGTTCCGTACGGAACACTAAAAATGCTGATATATGGGAAGGGGGCGAAATTTTTAACAAACTTTTCATACAACGAATTTTTAACACCTTATGACATATGTATATACGTCTTTTGGTCTCTCCTTGGGTACGTTACAAATTGAAAGTAATTCGTCTTAGAAAATACAATTTTTAATAAGACTATATTTTAAACGAGCTAATGGTAATGATTTGTTTTAACTTCTTTTAACAATCCTAAATAATTCAATTAACGAAAGAGACAACTGTAACAACAAAGTTAAGGACTTAATTTTAAATGAATTTGTCGTACAGAAAATCCGTTGTTTTCAAACAGTACAAGTCTGTCTCATACAGAACAGGTTTAACTTAATAAAACGAATAATTTTGGCACAAGTTTACGCAACTCCTCCAGTAAAATATATCTCAGAACTCAAACGAAGTTTTAGTAAAAGGTTTAGCCACCAGCTTGAAACTTTATCCGCATTGGTCTAATTGGGCAGTTGCTTTATACATACGCCCTAATCAGGCGCTATGTCATGCATAAACAAAGAGATAAGTGGACACGCCGCAGATACTTTACCACTAAAACCACTTGTTCCGTTCCTGTGGAACTTTCGAGAAACTTTGACCACTAAAGGCTTAAGACAATTAAATAAAATTACAGGATGTCTGACAGAAGTGTCCATGAAAGTTTCTCCTTATAATTCTATTGTCAATATGTTTCCTTGACCGTTTTCAAAGAAAATACCATTCTACTATTTCATACCTCTTATTGATAACTATAGTGTTCTTGAAAACTTATATTTATAATGTAGTATTTCAACTATTTTTAAAAGAAGATGCTAGTTTGTATATGGTTAGACCACGAAGACAAGATACAGTGTTGCCAGTTCCTTACACTATGCAGAGTGTGTCATAAACAGTTATCAGATTCTTCAACAAAATCATTAGTATATATTACCAAAATGTTGATACATCTAATATTTTTATTACTTGATCACATATTCAGTCATATGCTAACAGCACACATCCAAGGATTGATTTAATAGAAATCTTTTATTATATAACATAGCAATCAACACTGCTTACTTTTGTACAACCAACTAGCCTGCGAAAGATCTGCTTTCAAACAATCTTAAATAACAAAAGAAAATTTTAAGATATTATAATAAAGCTGATGTCCATGTGCACTTAGCTTGACATATCACACATCACATGAACCAACTAATTTATTGAAACCAGAATTCAATTAGCCGATTATTTAGAAAAATTTACCTGTATATTAACCCTAAGATCTTGTAATTTCATACCATTAGATTACTTTCTGTAGGGCCATGTAAGGGTTTTCGTATACAGCAACAAACCATTAACTATTGAAGCATGGAAAACAAGCATTAATCGTGTTATGGTCGACATAGAGTCGGATTTATGGGAAATAATGTACTCAAAATTGGGGACGAAAGAAGCAAAGTAAATGTGGCCATTTATTGTCACCGATAGCTACAGATCAGAACTAACATTTTACAAGCTTCTAACTATACCGGGTGACACACCCAATATGTAACACCCCGTAATTTTTTTATTTTGAAAGTTACATATTTGCATTTTTAGATACCAGAATGGGACATTATTAGGCTTTTTTATCACTTAAGAAATATTTTTTACTACTTCCGCTTTGACAGGAAGTGACTGCAACTTTCTTATTTTTAACGGAACTCTGTATATTTTTTAATCAATTTCAATTCGCTTTGAAATTCTCTTTCTAACGATGTACACTAGTTGACATTTGTTTGACAAGTGACCGGCAAAAACTGATTTAAGCTCTTAGTTGACATCACATTATTACATAATAAGACGATTTATTTTCTGAAAATAATATTAAATCCAGTTGATATTTAAAAATGCAAATATGTAACTTTCAAAATAGAACAATTATAAAGTGTTACATGTTGACTGTGTCACCCGGTAGATTTCTGTTTTACGAACTAATCCAAAAAAACTGTTTGTTTAAAAATATTAATCATACTAAGAAATACAGAGTGCTTTTTTAGTGTTCCGTACGGAACACGTATAAGATTACTTCGGTATCCGTCTGTCGGTCTATCTGTCCGTCTGTCTGTCATCCGATTTTCCCCGAAACTGTTTGACATAGAGAGTTGAAATTTGGCGAAAATATCAGAATTGATGGCCTCATCAGAGCCATGTAGTACTGAAAGTTAAATTTTGACTTAAGCGGTTAGTTTTGGGGAGTGAAATCGAAAGCGAAAAATGTTGTTTTTTACCAGATCAACGAGTAGGGTGTCAAGTAAAAGCTTGTAAAAAGACGAGTTAAAAAATATTTATCATGTAATACTTGCGCACAATTCTATTTATATTAATTTTTAAAAAAGTGCGAAAAATCGCTGTCACCCCACCTTATCTCGAAAAGTACCAATCAAAAAATTTGGAAAAAATTCTGGAATATTTCCTAGAGGGTGTAGATTGAACGGAAATTATCACGAGTGCATTACCTTTAATAATTTATCTGGTATATAAAAAAAAAAAATCAAGGTCATCTGTTTCATCAGAAAAAACTTTGTTAAAAACTAACTTATTTGGAATGTGTTTTGTGAAGTCACTGGATCCTTTTATACTTCGAAATTTTTATTTTAAAAGCAATCAACGTACGGAACACTAATTGCGCAAGTCCAACTTGCACTTGACCGGTTATTAAGTTATGTACCTAGCTATGAAAACGACGTGGTACAAAAAAAAATACATGGTTGTTAAGTTAGTGTCACTGTTGTAAGTACTGGTATTTTGCAGTTTTTCGTTTTTTTTTCCGAAAAATGAATGAAAGTAGTTCGAAGCATCGCGCATTTGCAAATTTTCTCACTAAAGAAGGAAATGGACCAAAAGTTATTTATGAAAGAATGTTTAAATAGTTTCGATGGGTACTAGACAATTCAGGAAGATCTCGGATTAGAAAAACTGGTTGAGGCAAAAACTGAGAAAAACAGCAGGCTTGTTGAGGATTTACTGCTGTGGGATCGGTGAATGAAGGTCTCGGTGCTAGCTTAAGAAACTGGAGTATCCGAAGCTTCAGTTTTCAAAATTGTGCACGAAAATTTAGAGATGAAAAAAAATTTAGTACGATGTATCTCTAAACTTCTTACAATCTGTGAAGTAAGAACGTGATCGCTAGTATTCTTGAAAAAATCTGTTTCGAGAACATCTCTGCAATCAATGTATTCTTTGGCGTGCTAACAACGGCGCAATTACCTTAGTAAGTTGTCCAATCGCTCGCCTTCTGCATCAATAATCGCCTGGCATTTTCGACCCATGCTGTCGACGAGATTTTCTGCAAACTCTGCAAATTTTTCGAATCTACTCAGAGTTTTTCCTTTGAGCTTTCTCTTTACAATGGACCAAACGTTTTCAATAGGGTTGGCGTCCGGCGTTTGTGAGGGCCACTCTAGTATCTTATTGTGGGCCAAAGCGAGTCGCTTCGCGACGTGATTTTTGCCTAGCAAAGATTTCTCCAACGTGCTTAGGACTTTGACATCATGAGCAAGAAGATGTTGTATAGGGCACACCCGATTTTCTTAATTTTGCCGCTCCTTGACGCAGCGTCAATATCGGGTCCCGTGAAAACAAAGACCCGATTCGTTTTTCGACTTTCGAAGTGACTTTGCTTATCGAGTCACGTTTCGGCAAGTTGTCGACATTTCTTGTTTCGTTAAAATGATTTACCCACTTCTTCACCAACGATACCGACTTTTTAATATATTTAGTGGCCGTGGAATGTGTCATTTTTAGCCCCTTTGGATGGGAACAAAGAAAGACTGCCCCAAACCGACGCGTAAAAAAGTGACTCATTTTGGATTTTACGTGATTTTGACGAAAGTTCGGAATTGACTGATACTTATACTAAAATGCGTCGTAGACAAAGATTCCCTCTACCGATTTTTTGGTGAATCACTAGAAACGCATCAACCAAAAAATTAATTATCGCAGACATGTTCTTACTTGACAGACTGTACAATAGAACAAAAACTGACATGGAAAGGAATTTCACAAGGACATCTTTGGAGAACTATAAGAGAGCATAAAATGAAGAATGTGTGACAGTTTGCGTACTTTAGGGGAAATTCTAAGATCTTTTAACAGGTTAACTCATGATGTTTTTCTACTTAATTCAGGTAGGTAAAATGACCAAATACCAAGCATTTATTACACTGCCTGGATTTTGACTTCTTGGGGTCTTTTCGGATTTCGATGTTGTGTTTCCATTATTTGGTATATGCTTTCGTCTCACTTGTGAAATAGACCAAACATATGGGGTTTGTATGATAAGTACCCTGACTTCGGCTAGAGATAGCGCTATTACTATTTAAAAAAATATATATATTTTTCGTAAATATCACCTTTCACAAAAATCCTGCCAAATTTTCAAGTCGCTGCGTGACTTAATTTGTGAGTGGCAGCCATTTAAATAGAACAACTTCTGTGATTTTACAACAATGGAAAAAATTGAACATTTGTTTTTGACAAAGAAACCGAATGATTAGATAAAAGCGGGCCTTAGTGAAGTTTATGGGGACTCTGCACTTTCGTTGCCGCCCATAAAATATTGGATAGCTGAATTCAAACGCGGCCGTACAGGATTTTTGATGAAGAACGTCCAGGTTGTCCAAATGAAGTCACCACATCTGAAATGATTGAAAAAATCCTCGATATAATGATAAATGATAAGATAGTGAACGTGCGTGAGACTGCTGTGATTATGAGCATCTCAACTCATTTGGATATGAGAAAGCTTGCCGCCAGATGGGTGGTTGCTCACATTTAACAATAAATATGCGCGTTCAAAAAAATGTTTTGCGATGTTAAATCGCAATCGGAATGATTTTTGGCGTCGATTCATAACTGTTGACGAAACATGGATTCCTCGCACCGCACCAGAGATCAAAGAACAGTCCAAATGGTGGGATTTCCGTTGCGAATTGGCTCCAAAGTAGGCCAAACCAAGTGATTGCCACAGGGTTTTGGGATGCACGCGGCATAATTCACGTCGATTACCTTGAAAAGGGAAAAACAATTAATGGAGAGTATTTTGTTAACTCATTGGATCATGTCAGCCATGCTGTGAAAGGAAAACCTCCGTATTTGGCGAAGAAAAAGTTCTCTTTCTTTAAAAAAATACACGCGTGCACACTTGTGTCATCGCCATGGCAAAATTTCATGAGTTAGGATACGAATTGCTTCTGCATCAACCATATTCACCAGATTTAGCACCCAGCGATTATTTCCCATTTCCGAATATGAAAAAATAGCTAGGTGGAAAAAAATTTGACTGAAATGATGAGGTGATTGCTGAACAAGGTGTATCTTAAAGGGTTGGAGAAATCGTATTTTTTCGATACAAAATACAGAAAAACATTGGACTAAGTGGAACGAGCTAAAAGAAGACACTTATGTTGTATAAGAAAATAAATTTTACACTTTGTAAACCCAGGTCCTTATCATACAACCCTTGTCAATGGCGTGGGGTTGCTACTTTTGTACTGATGATTATTTACTCTGTCTTAGCCTCCAGGTCAGATTTTATGTCCCCTTCCTTAAGAGTCATTAGGACTATTTGTTAGTAACTTGGCAGTGTTTCTGCCAGTCTGTTAGTGGAAATGGGTATTTTTTGATCCTCTCAAAGACTGCGATGATCTATCTAAAGTTGTACTTCTTTTCCTTGAGGTTCATAGACTGGGCTGCTGTATCTCGTACAGCTGGCAGAATTTTAGTTCAGCTCTGTCTAAGCAACGTAATGCTAGTTATTATTGGAATAGTTTAGTTCTCTCGGAAAGGCCGTTAATGATGCAAGCTTGTCTGCATGAACGGCCAAGGTAAGTAAAAAACGCCAGAGGATAGATGCATTTGCAGGGTAGATATTTAAGGCTGTTTGAAAGATAGCCAGGAGCCTTTCGTGTTATTTTGTTTAGTCCTGCTCAGAGGATTCTATGTTTATTGGTCTAGCTTCGCTGTGTTCTTAGAATGTATTTAACAAATTCCATATCAGTATGCTAAGCTATATGGTGATCTCTTTCAATAAGAGTGAGGAAATACCAAATATATATGTGAATTGGTAAAACTGATAAATTATGCTTAGCTAAACATGCATGGTCTAGAGGTCATACTATTTGGTGGTCGGAGGCCAAAATCTTATATGAAGAACACTACCTAAAGAAAAGAAAATTTAAAAAGCTGCTTTCTACAAGAAAAATAATAAAATATAGAAAGCCAGTATTGATGTGAATACTCAGCAACACTTTATTAATTAATAACATGGAGGTTCAAAGTAAAAGATCATAAAAGTGGTGAGGTTGTAGCGTACCAATGCATCCACCTAGAGTATATAAACTTGCGTGCTGAAATTGTTTGGAAAAATTTATTTTTTACACTAAGACAGAATATACTATTTGTGGTTTAAAATATTTCTTAGGATATGATAAATTGCCAAATAAATTTCCAAACACTTACGTAATGGAAAATATTGCCACCTTCTGTTTTCCTATTTACATATTTTGTAAGTAAAACCAAACGTCCTTAAAATGACTGTAATATACCTGCCTGAAAATCCAGGGAAATGTACCGCAATACCAAAAAAATATTCATAAAAAATAGAGATGAATGGAAAATGCCTGAGGTAAAAAGGTTATTTTTTCAATTGTCTATTATTTATAACCATAAAAAATAAAGTAATACGATTTATGCTTACCTAACAGTTTCAGTGACTATAGTCATGATTTTTGGTAAACATAGGGACCGTTTGCAGCGTGATATCAGTATAAACATTGCTGCTCAACGTTTGGAATTGCAAAATAGTTAAACAAATTTAGGTGTTATAATAGATACAGATTTGCGTTTCAAAGAACACGTAGGGCATATTATACAAGGAGCCTATATGTCACTGAAAATGCTTTATCCACATCGACATCTTTTGGAAGAATCTCTCAAGGTAAAATTGGCCGATTCCCTTGTTTTAAGTTACTTTAATTATTGTGATATTAGGTATGGACCGTGTTTAGATAAAGTAAACTTAAATAGAATTGAAAGAGTGCAAAGGAGCTCCTTACGTTTCATTTATGGTATAAGAAAATTTCAGTCCGTGTCGCACAAATTAGAGGATGCTAAGTGGTTGAATATGCAGGATAGACGTAGACTGCATTCTTTGGTAATGTTTCATGTTTTTGTTGTTAATAACTGCCCATCATACCTAACAAACAAAATTATTTTTAGAACAGACGTTCATAGGTTGAATTTAAGATTTGGTGGACTTATATCTCCACCACCTCATCGAACGGCTCTTTTTAAAAGAATCTTTTCCTACAATATTTATAAACTTTATAATACCGTACCTGTTGCTTTAAAAGCCCTTAAACCTGAGATATTTAGAAAGCGGACAAAAAGTATTTTAAACCAATTAGTTAATTAGGTTAATTTTTGTCGCATTTCTCTCTCTTTCTCTTCCTCTCTCTCTATCTCGTTTAGTTTTATTATTTTCTTTAATTCATGGACATTTATGCTAGATGATGTAGTTTACATGAGGTTGAACTTTGAACAGTTTTAATTGTTTTCAGCTCCTTTTTCTTCTTTTTGTACCAGAAATATTGAAATGTATAATGTAAAGTGTAATATTAATGTTGTTTTGCAGAAAAGAGGAGATAAAATTATTATTATTATTACAAAAAGTTCTTCTTTCTCACATTTGATCAATGTGGTTCCATGTTTGGCTGACGGGCCAAAACCAAGTCAGCACAAACGCTATTAGTATTCCGTATTAAGGAATGACCTGACAATGTTACATGTTTTCAAAATCACTGACTTCTGAATGTTTCTGTGTATGTCTGTGTTGAGTCCCAATTGCACTAAATGTGGTGTGAATGTTATTGGTGTAAGGCCTGTGGCTGATATAATAAGGGGGACAATGATGACTTTTTCCTGTCTCCATAGCCTTTTTATTTCCGTTGCAAGGTCTGTGTATTTGGAAATTTTTTCTGTGTATTTCGCTTGGATGTTTGTATCGTTGGGGACAGCTATGTCAATCAGATAGGTGACTTTTCCTTTTTTGCACTGAAAAGTAATATCGGGTCTATTGGCGGAGACTGTTTTATCTGTATGGATACCGATATCCCAGTAGAGCTTGTAATCTTCATTTTCAAGTATGGATGTTGGGGTGTATTTGTAGTAGGGATCTGTGTTTTCTATGAGTCTGTATGCTGTGGCCAGTGCCTGGTGAACCACTTTGGCAGCTGAATCATGCCTGGCTGTGTACTCCGTTCCGGCCAATATTTTACATCCGCTCGTTATGTGTTCGATCGTTTCTTTCTGCTGGTGGCATTTCCTACATCTGTCCTCTGCAATAGTCGGGTCTTTGATGATATACTTTTGGTAGTTTCTGGTTAATATGACTTTATCCTGGATGGCAAGTAAGAAGCCTTCAGTCTCAGGGAATAGCTGTCCATCCCGTAACCAGGTGTATGATTGTTTTTTATTTACGTGGTCTTGTTCTATGTGGTATCTGTGTTTTCCGTGGAGTGTTTTCTCTGACCACGTTTTCATCTTTTCCTGTTGTAATTGGGTGTGACTGTGGGTATCTGCTGAGTGGTCTGCCCGGGCTAAGTCGAGAGGTGTGTAGTTTTTGTCTGCTTTCACTGTCGCTGTGTGGAGGCTGGTTTGCTTGCTGTGAAAGAATTTCCTAAGTGTTTGTATTTGTTTTGTGTGTAATGATCTGATATCTATAATTCCTCTTCCTCCTGCCTTCCTCTCGATGGTAAGTCTTTCTTTGCATGCGTTGGGGTGTAATTTCCTGTATTTGGTGAATTGAGATCGTATCAGGATGTGAATATTTTCTATGTCTGTTTGTGACCATTTGATGATACCAAATGAATATGTGAGTATAGGTATAGCGAACGTGTTGATGGCTTTAGTGAGATTCTTAGAGTTGAGTTTTGTTTGCAAAAGTTTCGTCAGTCTGTTTTTGAATTCGGTTCTGAGCTCTGTTTTGATGTGAGTGTGGTTGAGTTTGGTGCTTTGTTGGAAGCCTAGATATTTGCATGTTTCTTTATCGAACATGTTATCGAGCGTTTCATTGTTGATGGTTTCTGTCTCATGGTGGCACTTCCACTGGCCTTTGTTGATGTGGAGCACTTTGCATTTACTTATACCAAATTCCATATTGACATCTAAGGTGAATATTTCTGTGATTTTGAGGAGTTCTTTCAGCTGTGTTTGTGTGGCAGCGTAGAGTTTTATGTCGTCCATATATAGGAGGTGGTTTATTTTATGTTGATTCACTTTTTGGTGTCTGATATTGAAGCCATGCTCTGTTCTGCTTAGTATATTTGAGAGTGGATTGAGACAGAGGCAAAACCATAGAGCACTGAGCGAGTCTCCCTGAAATATACCCCGTCTGATGTACAGCTCTTCTGTTTGGATCCATTCGGTTTGTGTTTCTAGGCGTATTTTGGTTTTCCATGTTTTCATAATTTGCGCGAGAAACTGCCTGAGGTGTTGGTTGATTTTATAGATTTCTAGGGCCCTAATTAACCAGCTGTGGGTATGGAGTCGAAGGCTTTTTTATAGTCTATGTAACCGATGTGAAGGTTTCTGTGTTCTTTTCTGGTTTGTCCCATAATCACGCTATCTATAATCAGCTGCTCTTTGCATCCTCGACTATTTTTCCTGCATCCCTTCTGCTCTTCTGTGAGGATATTGTTGTCTGTTAGGTGTTGTTCTATTTTCTTCGAAATTGTGGCTGTGATGATCTTGTATAGGGTTGGAAGACAGGTGATAGGTCGGTAGTTTGACGGGTTTGTGGTGTCTGAGCTTTTGGGTTTAACGTATGTTATTCCTTGTGTGAGGAAAGTGGGAAATGTGTGTGGTTGTAGAATGGCTTTGTTGATTTGGTGTGTGAGTGCTTCGTGTGTGGTGGTAAACTGTTTGTACCAGAAGTTTTGTATATTGTCTATTCCAGGACATTTCCAGTTGTGTGTGTGTTTGATAGTTTCTGTAATTTCTTGTGTATTAAATGTGGTATCTTCTTGTTCTGTCACATGTTTATGTTTGTCTTCTTCGGCTTTGATCCAGGGGGTGTTATTATTGTGTAGTTTGGGTTCTGACCAGATACTTTTCCAATAATCTGTGAGTTCTTGTTTGTTTGGTGGTTCAGTCACTGCTATCTGTTTGTTGTACATAGTTTTCCGGTAGAACTGTTTTTCGCTTCTTCGGAAGAGGTTGTTGGTGTCTTTCCTCTCATTTGATTCTTTGTATCTACGGAGTCTTGCGGCATATACAGATAGTTTTTGTTTCAAAGTATCGAGGATTTCTGGCAGTGTTCTGTTGGGAGACTTAGATTTGATCTTGTTTGCCCCCTGTGTGACACGTTTGGACGCGTTCCCGCTTATAAACTGGGTAAGATGTCCTAGATCTCTCCTGATGTTGTTGATTTTGTTTTCTATTCTTATTTGCCATTTGAATTTTGGTTTTGTCCTGTTGGAGTTTCCTTGTCGTTGAGGGAGTTTTTGATTATTTTGTGTTAGAGTGGTGATTGCTGCTGCGTATATTATTGTGTGAATGTCTTCGATTGTGCTTAAGTCTGTTATATACTGAGGTATTATGTGCTTGTTTAGTGTGTTGAGGATTGGTTGCGTGCTCTGTCTGAAGATTAAACGAGGGATGGGATTTCTTGTTGTGGGGTCGGTGCCTGACCATCGAGCTAGATGTGACTCCATTTTTGCTTTAAGTGTTTGTATGAGAGGTGATTCGGGGTGATGTTGTGTGGATGTCGTTGAGGGTGGCGAGTGATTCATGTTGTTGTCTGTGATATGGTGTTGCGCGGTACTCGCAATATTATTTTGCGTTATGCTCCTCCTGGGTGGTGGGTATTGTTGTGTTCGACTGGGTGGTTGTGTTTGTGAGGCTGGTTCGGAATCTGCTTTATTGTTTCTATTGTTTGGTTGGTCTGTGTTCAGTTCAACAGCCACTGTGTCCTTGATGGTTTGCAATTCGAGAGGTGTGAGACGATTGTTCTTGGTAATAACTCTTTTTTGGTCTATTACTCTCTGTTCTGAAACAAGTAATTGCAGATGTGGATATTCGGTCAAGAAAAGTCTGTGCAGTTGCTGTCTGTAGCCCGATGTTATTGTTTCGAGTTTGGTGGCGGTGTAGTAACAGCGCATCACCGTCCTATTCATCTCATCCGTCCACTTTAACCGCTGTCTTGGTTTTCCAGCCTTGGTAGTTGCATGTTGTCCTTGCAAAACATACGGGCCCTGGCCTGGCTTTGGTGGTTGTGTTTGTCCCGTATCTACGTCGGTTGTGCTTGGGATTGATGTTGGTGGGTCCAAGCGGCGAGTGATTCTCTTCTCAGTGATTTCTTTGTCAGGTTTTGTGTTTTCATTACAGCAACGCATGGCGTGTTCGTTGATTCCTGTGGTACAACTCATGCGCTGCTGTGATTTTCCCGCCTTGGTGGGTGTCGGCTTAGTCGCCGACACAACACTTTTGGCAGGTCCATTTTCGGTTGCCTGGTCTTCATCGTTTTGGTCGAGCTGCCATTTCCCGCGACGTCCTCGACCGTTATTTACATATTTTGTAAGTAAAACCAAACGTCCTTAAAATGACTGTAATATACCTGCCTGAAAATCCAGGGAAATGTACCGCAATACCAAAAAAATATTCATAAAAAATAGAGATGAATGGAAAATGCCTGAGGTAAAAAGGTTATTTTTTCAATTGTCTATTATTTATAACCATAAAAAAAAAAAGTAATACGATTTATGCTTACCTAACAGTTTCAGTGACTATAGTCATGATTTTTGGTAAACATAGGGACCGTTTGCAGCGTGATATCAGTATAAACATTGCTGCTCAACGTTTGGAATTGCAAAATAGTTAAACAAATTTAGGTGTTATAATAGATACAGATTTGCGTTTCAAAGAACACGTAGGGCATATTATACAAGGAGCCTATATGTCACTGAAAATGCTTTATCCACATCGACATCTTTTGGAAGAATCTCTCAAGGTAAAATTGGCCGATTCCCTTGTTTTAAGTTACTTTAATTATTGTGATATTAGGTATGGACCGTGTTTAGATAAAGTAAACTTAAATAGAATTGAAAGAGTGCAAAGGAGCTCCTTACGTTTCATTTATGGTATAAGAAAATTTCAGTCCGTGTCGCACAAATTAGAGGATGCTAAGTGGTTGAATATGCAGGATAGACGTAGACTGCATTCTTTGGTAATGTTTCATGTTTTTGTTGTTAATAACTGCCCATCATACCTAACAAACAAAATTATTTTTAGAACAGACGTTCATAGGTTGAATTTAAGATTTGGTGGACTTATATCTCCACCACCTCATCGAACGGCTCTTTTTAAAAAAAGAATCTTTTCCTACAATATTTATAAACTTTATAATACCGTACCTGTTGCTTTAAAAGCCCTTAAACCTGAGATATTTAGAAAGCGGACAAAAAGTATTTTAAACCAATTAGTTAATTAGGTTAATTTTTGTCGCATTTCTCTCTCTTTCTCTTCCTCTCTCTCTATCTCGTTTAGTTTTATTATTTTCTTTAATTCATGGACATTTATGCTAGATGATGTAGTTTACATGAGGTTGAACTTTGAACAGTTTTAATTGTTTTCAGCTCCTTTTTCTTCTTTTTGTACCAGAAATATTGAAATGTATAATGTAAAGTGTAATATTAATGTTGTTTTGCAGAAAAGAGGAGATAAAATTATTATTATTATTATTATTATTATTATAGGGGGAAGTGGGAACATATGCATATCCTGCTTAACTCAAGCTACACTACTGTCTATTATGCCTTATAAAAATAATATTTCACTTTCTTTAACCTGAATATTGAACTTCTACATCCTTTGAGCCACTAAAAGAGATTCTCATTAGTATTAACATTATTTTTCCACTACAGAAACTCTCAAAGTAATGGAAATCCAGCATCGTCATGAACCTGAACTCCAGTTTCAACTGATTATTACATATATATATATATATATATATATATATATATATATATATATATATATATATATATATATATATATATATATTACATATACAAGACTAGACTGGCTAGGATACCTCGAGAGAAGTGTATGTATATACACTTGTTCTATGATTTTATAAGGCATAGCAGAAAGAAATTAAGTTAAAACTTAATGAGACAGAGAATAAATTGATAACTGTACTAGTCCATGACAATCTTCAATCCCTGTCTCACATAGCCGAAGACAACCGACACAACACTAATACGGACGTGAAGAGATGTAAGGTAAAAAAATAAATCAGAGATTTGATAAAATCGGCAAAAAATATAGGTATTTTATTCGCCTCAAATATACAAAAAAATTATTTTTACGTGGTTAAGGTGCTCACTAAATAAACACAATTCACAGCTATTTTTAAAATAAACCTTACAAATATACTTAATCTATTTCTAAAGTAAACGTTGAAATGATAATTATTACTTCTCACATGCAGAGCGCATCCGAAGTCAAAAATTATGATGAAAGCTAACGACATTGACGTTTTGGTGGTTTTGCTGGATAATATGCCAACCTTTTAAAATCTCGAAGGATTAGACCTTCAAGTAGGTTTTTGCGTCAATGATCCATCCAAAAAGTTGAAGTTGTACAGTAGTTTTCCACTCTTATGTAAGGCGTCAGAAATGGCAAAAGCAGAAATAGCGTCAGATCAAACAATTTTTGAAAAAAATAAAATATATCGACTGTAGTCAGATTCCGCCCTGCTGAATATTATTAAAGCAAAAACTGTAAACAATTATTGTAAGTGACATGTGGTGAAATATTATATTAATGTGTCAAATTATGCTATGAAGTTTTTTATTTGATGTTTATTCGAAATCAATGTGACTCACTGGGGACCCAAGGCCCTTGCGAATCTTTTGTGAACGTAATGAAAATTACCATGATTTGGAGTATAGCGAGTTTAGAGAAGCCGAAAGATGAATAAGTATTCAACAGAATAATTTTATTTTCAAAAAAATAATTTTCTATTTATTAGATAAAACAACAACTTTGTGAAACTAATCGGTTTAAAAAGTTCTCCGACGTTTTCCGACTTCCAATCTCTATCTTTTTCGGTCATTCCATAGATCTTTTAGATTCCCTTCTTCAATTTCTCTCTCTGTCCCCCTTTTCCAACTTGTTCTCGGTCTATCCCCCTTTTTCTTGCCTTCTGATTGCCATTTTAGTATTTGTTTTGGAATTCGATTTTCGTCCTTTCTTTGAATGTGCCCAAACCAGATAAGTTATTTGGTCAGAATATCGTCTAGAATACTATGTTTAATTCGCATGATTTCTTTAATACATTCGCTGCTGACTCTTTTTCTACAGAAGTTCATCTCCGTTGCTCTTAGCGTGGCTAATTATCTTTCCTTCAGAGCCTATTCTTTACAGGTATATAATGTGATACTTTTCACTGTGCTTTCATATATCCTCTTTTTGTTGGCTTTATTAATAGATTTATCCCATAGAATGCTGTTTAGGCCTTTCTTTCTATTATATTTCTCTCTCTTATTGCCCTATCCAGTTCCAGAAATGTTTACGCCCAGATACTTGTAGTCGCCGCAGTGTTTTATCGTGGTTCGATCGATATTCTATTCTCTTTATATTGACTTCTAAACCCCAATCTTTGTATTCGTCAAATAATTTTCTGGTCGTATAGTCGAGGTGGTCGCAATTTTGGGCCATTACCATTTGGTCAACCGCGAAGCATAGCGTGTACCACATGGTGTTAATTAATGGTATCCCCATTGGTCTACATCTCTGCTTTCATCTCTTTAGTGTACTTTCCAGATATATCTTAAAAAGGGTGGGTGGTATATAGCATCCTTGCTTCAGACCTTTTGACGTAATAAATCCTGATGATATTTGTCCTGTTTTAATTTTTGTTACAGGTTGATCGTATAGTGTGACAGCTTTAATTAATTCTATGTTAATATTAGTACTTTCCAATGATTGCCACAATCTCTGCAGAGGAATGCTGCCATATACTTTTCTCAAGTCAACGAACAGCAAATTGACTTCTTGGTTTCGTGCCATCTTTTTTAATTATAACTTACAAATTACCCTGTTAATTTACATTGAAAATTAAAAAGATATTATTTATTAGGACATTTATTATATTTTTATCTTGTGCATTAATTTTCACCATTGCAACCGTTCGCAAAGGGAAGAGCAGAGAGAAATATCAAACAAATAGACACTTAACAAACGCTGCTGCATTTAAAAGTACTTAGAGCATTATTTGGTAAAGTATTTTTCTTTAAAAACGTATTTCGATAAAATAACAGAGTGCAGAAACTTCCAGTACAATACTGTACAATAATGTCTTTAGAACGATTTTTAACTAATTTTTTAAACTGTGCACTTTAATTGCTCACACATACGTTCCTCCTCCTCAAGGAATATTGTAGAAAATCATTCATCTCAATCCTTTACACGAAATGAAATTCGCATCGTAAACAAAGGTCTTAACTTTGCAGTACCCCCTTCTAGAGATAATTTATCAGAAATAGTTGCACACTGAAAGTTCCATTAGTACATTTCCAGAAAATAGTAAATCATTTGTTAGGGAAGCATGTCGCAACCAAATATCGAAAAACATGGTTAACAACACAAATTCTAATTCAGAAAAAGACATAAGAGTAGTTAAAGCATTGAAAAAGAAAAATGTCTTCTACTTAAAAGCGGATAAAGGAAATAAGGCTGTTATATTGGATAAGAAAGATTACTTTGAACGCGTAAATAATCTTACCGAATCTGGCCCTTATGAAAAGGTAATAAGAAATCCATTACAGAGAATGATAACAGAGGTTAAAAATTCTTTAAATAAATGTAAGAACCTTGTCTCCAATTCACTAATATTTAAATTAATCGTGAGTAATCCGACCATACCAAAGTTGTATTGCTTACCCAAAATTCACAAACCTGGAAAAGCAATGCGACCCATTGTTTCATCGGTCGGATCACCCACATATTTAAGATCCAAATGGTTATCAAAAGAACTTGAGAATTTACCATTAAATACTTTCGCAGTGAAGAATTCGTTAGAATTCATTAATAAAACAAAAAATCTAGTTCTTAATGAAGGTGAAGTCTTAATTTCTTTTGATGTCAGTTCTTTGTTCCCAAGTGTGCCTATACCACAAACTTTACAATATCTCGAAGAATTACTTGGAATGAATGACTTTGAGGACGAAATTATTCGTAAATACTTAACATTATCTAAACTTTGTATGGAATAAAATAATTTCCAATATAACAGTCAATTGTATGTTCAGAAAGAAGGAACAGCTATGAGTAATTGCTTATCACCTTTCATAGCCAATTTATTTATGAGTAAGTTTGAAACCGAAGCCAGTCAAGAATTCGAATATTTCCCAAGGGTATGGTATAGGTATGTGGATGATATTTTCGCGATTTTTGATACAAAGGAAGCAAATACTAATAATTTTGTTTCTAAATTAAATAGCCAGTATGATTCCATTAAATTCACTTACGAAGTTGAGAACAAAGGACAATTGCCTTTTCTAGATATTTTAATTATTAAAAATAATAATAGATTAGAATCTGATATCTATAGGAAGGACACAGTAACAGATAAATATATTCCTAATGATTCAGTTCATTGCAAACAATACAAATTAGCCTCCTTACATTTTTTAGTTCATCGTTTGTTCTGAATAGAGTAAACTTTAATAAAGAAAAGAATCGTATTAGAAATATAAGTAGGGTTAATGGTTATGATGATGACTTAGTAAATAAACTAATAAATAGACATAAGTTTAGGTTTAATATTCAGAATTCCACCTATTTTACACGCGAAGAAAATAACACCAAGTATGTCTCCATACCGTATAATCCGAAATATAGCAAGGGACTCAATAAGGTATTTAATAAGGTAGGCCTCACCCTAGTCTATCAGTCATCAGACAATCTGAGGAATATCTTATAAAATCCCAAAGATAAGATTCCTAATTGGGAGAAAAAATGGAATTTATGAAATTAGTTGTAATGATCGTGACAAAAAGTATGTTGGGCAAACTAAAAGGTCGATTAAAACACGATTTAAAGAACATTTAGCACACTTAAAATACAGTAGAACAGAAAAGTCTAGCATTACCGAACATGCTCTTGAAGCTGATCATATTGTAACATTAGATAATCTAAGATTAATAAAAAATGTATCTGATAGGAGATTGTTGAACGCATACGAAAGTATGGAAATTATAAAATGTAAAAGTAGTTTAAATAAAGACAGGGGGCTTATTCTTTATAGTCCCCTCTAATAGTTACTTGACCGGAACTGATGGCCTTGCCTATGCTATTAGCTCCGCCTGAGTAATTCAAGGGTTAGGCTAAGTATAAATAGGGTAGATTTGTAGTTTAGCTTTAGTCAATCATCGCTCCTGATGAAACTAACATGGTTAGTGAAACGCGCCTCGAGTGCAACAATAAAGTGTTTGGTGTCACTACACCAAACACTTTATTGTTACTCAGTATATATCACCACTGTGATATATACTGAGTAACACACATACGTTGTTATTAATTGAAAATATAAATGCCCCAACTTGGACAAGGCCTTGTATAATATACAACTCTAAGTGAAAATTTACTAATTTATCAGCTGGAATTTGTTACCTAAAAACTACATGTAAAAGAATTGTACTGTTCTATTTCACTGTTTTACTATTCTATTTTATTACTAGGAACTGCTGATGTTCCTTCTTAGACTAACATAAAAGAAGCGCAACTAGGGACGATCCTTTCTATTTTGTTGCAATTTAATACAATTTACGGAAATGAAAAGAGCATGGAACACAAAAGATACCAAAGGAAAATTGAATCTTTAACTTTACAATACGATAGTAAAAAATGTTATTTAAATTTATAGATTGCTTTAATGAAAAGTTATAAAATAGAGATTTCATTATCGACTGGCTTGCATACTATTCTTTTCACATCCCTTTAATGTTATAGTTTTGTATTTTTCAAAAGAAATTAATTTGACGAATAGCTTGTAACTGAGGTATAAAAATTATAGAGAATGCTCCGTTCTACGTCTTCAAGATTTTGGGATTCGATAGAGCATCAATATACATACGAGGCTGGTTTGAAAAGTCCGTGCAAAAATAAAAACTACTTATGTGTTTGGGGTAAACCTTTTTTATTTTTCGACATAGTCTCCTTTTAGGCTTATACACTTCGTATAACGATGTTCTAGTTTGTTGATTCCTTCCGAATAATAGGATTTGTCCAAGTCTGCAAAATATCCATTAGTGTCTGCAATCACCTCCTCGTTTGCATAAAATCTTTGTCCCGCCAGCCATTTCTTCAAATTGGAGAACAAATAGTAGTCCAAGGGCGCCAAGTCTGGAGAATAGGGGGTATGTGAAACGAGTTGGAATCCTATTTCTATTAATTTTGCGACCACAACTGCTGAGGTGTGTGCTGGTGCGTTGTCGTGATGGAAAAGGACTTTCTTGTGGGCCAATCGCGGGCGTTTTTCTTGCAGCTCGGTTTTCAAACGGTCCAATAACGATGAATAATATTCACCTGTAATAGTTTTACCCTTTTCCAGATAGTCGATGAGGATTATCCCTTGCGAATCCCAAAATACAGTCGCCATAACCTTTCCGGCCGAAGGAACGGTCTTCGCCTTTTTTGGTGCAGATTTCCCCTTGGTAACCCATTGTTTAGATTGTTGTTTGGTCTCAGGAATATAGTAATGTATCCATGTTTCATCCACAGTGACGAAACGACGCTTAAAGTCCTCCGGATTCTTCTGGAACAGCTACAAACCATCCTTGCAACACTTCACACGATTCCGTTTTTGTTCAAGCGTGAGCAATCGCGGCACCCATCTTGCTGATAGCTTTCTCATGTCCAAATGTTTATGCAAAATATTATGTACCCGTTCAGTCGAGATGCCCACAGCACTAGCAATCTCACGCACCTTAACTCTTCTGTCATCCATCATCATATCATGGATTTGATCAATGATTTCTGGAGTCGTAACCTCCACAGGCCGTCCAGAACGTTCAGCGTCACTTGTGCCCATATGGCCAGTCCGAAAATTTTGAAACCACTTATAAACTGTTCTAATCGAAGGTGCAGAGTCACCATATTGTTTATCAAGCTCCTCTTTAGTCTCCTGAGGCGTTTTGCCTTTCATAAAGTAATGTTTAATCACCACACGAACTTCTTTTTCGTCCATTTCTTGAAAATCACTCGACTTCCTTGATTCACACGAATGCCAAACACAAAGAAATAGACCAATATGGCTGAAACTTGGTGTGCGTTCATTCAAGAGATGCTACTAACTAAACATGACCTCGATACGCGCCGGTGGTGCCATCTCTCGGACTTTGCACGGACTTTTCAAACCAGCCTCGTATAAGATCTAATTTCGAGATATGACATTAATTTTTTCAAGAAGGCCTAAGGTTGGAAGTGCTGGAGGTATTTATTGACTAAATAGGCAGCTTTACGCTAATAATATTATACAATGATTTGATTACAAAAATAGATATAGAATATTAGATCTTAAGATATATACAGTCAGTCCAAAAAGGCTCCATACACCACCAGCTTTCTTTACTATTTTTCTGTTATGTTTAACTAATTAATTGGACCTATAAGAAAACGTGTTTAAATTAATATTTGAAACTTAACCAACGACGATTAGTATTAAAAACAACTACGGAACATTTTATTTAGAAGTTAAATCATTGTTATAAAAATGCAGACAAAATTAATGTCAAAAAAATCTCCATACACTCAAGAACTGCATTAAAAAAAACACGTTATAATCAGCTGCAATTTATCAAGTTATCTCGCTAAACTGAAAACAAATGAATAATTTTCGGCAATACTTTATAATCTGTCACTTGTTGTTAGTAATTTTGCAGTGGGTTTTCAAAGTAGTATTAAAAATGAGCGAGAGAAATTGTGAGATTCCATTTCAAGTTCGAAAGATCATAATCGATTTGGTGAAAGATACAGAAATATAGGAAAAACTGTTAAAAAGTCGCATGCTATTGTTCAGTACATTGTAAATCAGTATAAATCAATAGGTTCCTATAAAATCCGACCATGATCTGGTCGTCCCAAGAAACTGACTCTAAGTGAAGTTAGACAAATAATTATAGATCCCAAGAAAAGTGCACCAAAATTAAAAAAATAACCGGTCAAGTGCAAGTTGAACTTGCGTAATTAGTGTTCCGCATGTTGATTGCTTTTAAAATAAAACATTTTGTTACGGAGGTAATGATCAGTTACTTCACAAAACACACCCCAAATGAGTTTCCAATCTTTATTGAAAACTGATAACTTTGAATTTTTTTTTTTTACATACCAGATAAATTATTAAAGGTAATGCACTCGTGATAATTTTCGTTCAATCTACACCCCGTGGAGAATATTCCAAAATTTTTTCAAAATTCTTTGATGAGTACTTTTCGAGATAAGGCGGGTGGTCAGCGATTTCTTGCGATTTTTTAAAAAATAATACAAAGAAAAGTGCGCGCAAGTATTACATTATATATATATTTTTTACTCGTGTTTTCACAAGCTTTCATTTGACGCGCACACTCGATGACCTAGTAAAAAATTTTTTTTTCACTTCCGATTTCACTCCCCAAAACTAAACCCTTAAGTCAAAATTTAACTTTTAAAACTACATGGCTCTGATGAGGCTTCTTTCTATGACAAATAGTTTCGGAAAAAATCGGGTGTGACAGACAGATAGACGGACAGACAGACGGACCTACAGACGGACAGACACCGAAGTCATCTTATAAGTGATCCATACGGAACACTAAAAAGAAGTACGGGACCTATTTTCAAAAAATATTTGTTCACAAACAGTATGAAATTTTTTACACAGGCCAGGCTATAAGGGGTTTGCAGCCAGGAAGAAGCCGTTAATTTCGGAAGCTAATCGCAAAAAGCGGTTAGCTTTTGCTAGGGAATACGTTACTGAACCTCCTAAATTTTGGGTATCCGTAATCTTTAGTGTTGAAATTAAAATTAACCTTTTTGGATCTAATGGCAGAACTAAAGTTTGGAGAAAGAAGAATACCGCTTTCGATATTAAAAACATTTGTTCCACGGTGAGACAAGGTGTGGCAGTATTCTGTTTTGGGGATGCATGTCCACTGGAGGGGTTGGAAATTTACATTTTATTAATGCTTCTATGGATCAGTATGTTCATCTGAATATTTTGAGAGAAAATTTAAAAGAAAGTGCCCAAAAATTAGCATTCGAACAAAGATACATTTTCCAACAGGACAATGATCCTAAACATACCGCAAACTTGGTGGGAGAATGGATGATCCATAATGTGCGACAGCAGCGTCATACAGCTTTGCAATCACCCGATGTTAACCCCATCTAGCATTTATGGGAGGAACTTAAACGGCGCGTTCGTAAACATAATGTATGCAATAGAAGAATTAAATAAAAACCGGTCAAGTGCAAGTTGAACTTGCACAATTAGTGTTCCGTACGTTGATTGTTTTTAGAATAAAAATTTTTGTTAGGGTGGTATAAAATGATCAGTGACTTCACAAAACACACCCCAAATGAGTTTTCAACAAAGTTTGTTTCCAATCTTTACTGAAAACTGCTGACCTTGAAATTTTGGTTTTTTTATATACCAGATAAATTATTAAAGGTAATGATAATTTTCGTTCAATCTATACCTCGTGGAGAATATTCCAGGATTTTTTTGATCAGTACTTTTCGAGATAAGGTAGGGGACAGCGATTTTTTAAAAGTAATACGAAGAAAAGTGTGCGCAAGTATTACATTACATATAAATTTTTTACTCGTGTTTTCACAAGCTTTCATTTGATACACACTCGATGAAATTTTTTCACTTCCGATTTCACCCCTCAAAACGAACCCCTTAAGTCAAAATTTATGTTACGGTGGTATAAAATGATCAGTGACTTCACAAAACACACCCCAAATGAGTTTTCAACAAAGTTTGTTTCCAATCTTTACTGAAATCTGATGACCTTGAAATTTTTGTTTTTTTTATATACCATATAAATTATTAAAGGTAATGCACTCGTGATAATTTTCGTCCAATCTACACCCCGTGGAGAATATTCCAGAATTTTTTCGAAATTTTTTGATAAGTACTTTTCGAGATAAGGCCCGGGACAGCGATTTTTCGCGAATTTTTAAAAATAATACAAAGAAAAGTGCGCGCAAGTATAATATTATATATATATTTTTTACTCGTGTTTTCACAGGCTTTCATTTGACACCACACTCGATGACCTAGTAAAAAAATTTTTTTTTCACTTCCGACTTCACCCCCCAAAACTAACCCCTTAAGTCAAAATTTAATTCTCAAAACTACATGGCTCTGATGAAGCCATCAATTCCTATATTACTACCAAATTTCACCTTTCTATGTCAAATAGTTTCGGAGAAAATCGGGTGTGACAGACAGACAGACACCGAAGTGATCTTATAAGTGTTCCGTACGGAACACTAAAAACAGAATATTGAACGAATGAGAGAACATGCCAGCAGAAGTACTCCTCGTGAAAGCTGGTTGCAAGCATGACAAAAAGGTTACAGGAGATTATCAAGGTCGTACTAAATATTACTTTAAACGAAGTTGTTATTTTCCGTTAAACTCTGTCAAACTATTGTTGGTAATTGTTAAGTGTATGGAGACTTTTTGTGACCCTCCACAACTGTTAATTCTTTACAAAGCTCAAATTCTGTCAACTATGGAATACTGCTCCCATGTTTGGGGCTCCGCTCCCAAACATACACTGCATTTGTTGGATTCTATTCAGAGAAGAGCTGTTCGTCTGACTGGAGACCCGGAACTGACCGGCGGCCATGATTCGCTGGAACATCGAAGAACGGTTGGCGACTTGAGCCTATTCTACAAGTATTTTCATGGAAAGTGTTCGAAGGATGTGGCCCGCTTAATTTCTCCCAAAGCCGTGCATGTTAGAAGTACACGTCGCGCTAATAGTTCACATCCGTATGAGGTTCAGCTTGTTACTTCTCGTACAACGCTTTTCAAGCAGTCTTTTATATCGAGAACATCATCCCTTTGGAATAATTTGCATAGGACTGTGTTTCCCACCGAGTAAAATTTACAGCGATTCAAGAACAACGTGAATCGCTTTCTCCGCACACGTGTCGCTCCTGTAGCGCTTTAGGGACTTCCCTGCAGCACGTGTGCTAGACTCATAAAAAAAAAAATAATTTTGTGTATATTTTTATAAAAATGATGCAACTTCTAAATAAAATGTTCCGTAATTGTTTTTAATATTAATCCTCGTTGGTTAAGTTTCAAATATTAATTTAAACATGTTTTCTCATAGTTCCAATTAATTAGTTAAAGATAACAGAAAAATAGTATACAAAGCAGGTGGTGTATGGAGAGTTTCGGACTGACTGTCCATATCAGGGACATAATTCGTTTAGTCTAGGTACGTAGTTTATATAAATGTATTGGGAGAACTTAAGATATTTGAACTTAAGATATTTCATGAATATAAAACTTCAAGTTAAACTTAGCGTAAGCAGTCGTGACCGTGGGGTTAGGGTGGTGTGTGAATTTGTTCAGGAATTTGAGCTGGTTGTTGCTCATGAATTCCCGGATTGTCGGCAACTGGAGGTCTCTGTGCTGCTGGGCGTTGCGTATGAACCATGGGGCTTTGGCGATGACGCGGAGGGCTTTGTTTTGGACGGTCTGGAGGGTGGATCTATGCGCACGTGCCATTTGGCACTATGCTGGGGCTGGAGTAAGTCATTCCGGCTCTGATGATCATCTTGTGAATTGTCAACTTATTGCGAGTTGACAATTTACTGGATTTGCTGAGGAGTGGGTACAGCTTGCTGAGGAGTTGGTTTGCTTTCTTGGCGGAGGTGGCCTGGACCTTCCATACTAGCCGTTTGTCGTAGTGGAGGCCTAGGTACTTGATGTAGGTGTAAGGTTAAAATTTTTCTAGCAAATTGTGTTTCTTCACAAATATTCCAGGACTATTTTTAAAACGTTAAGTATGTTAACATTCAGGAAAAGGTTTTCAGAGCATGTTTTTAAAAGAATTAATTTGTTATTTTTGCCTGAAAATCTGGTTCTCTTCCTGGCAGTGACGCACTATTAATTGGCAATTGTTATTAAGTAATCGCTTGAGATATAAAATAATTCATAAGATATGCGCCAGAAACTTATGGTATATATTTTTAGTGTTTCGTACGGAACACTTATAAGATCACTTCGGTGTCTATGAACCTGTCTACCGAAACTATTTGACATAGAAAGGTGAAATTTGGTAATAATATAGGAATTGATGGCCTCATCAGAGCCATGTAGTTTTGAGAATTAAATTTTGACTTAAGGGGTTAGTTTTGGTGGGTGAAGTCGGAAGTGAAAAAAAAAAAATTTTTACTAGGTCAAGTGTGGTATCAAATGAAAGCCTGTGAAAACACGAGTAAAATATATATATATATAATATTATACTTGCGCGCACTTTTCTTTGTATTATTTTTAAAAATTCGCGAAAAATCGCTGTCCCGGGCCTTATCTCGAAAAGTACTTATCAAAAAATTTCGAAAAAATTCTGGAATATTCTCCACGGGGTGTAGATTGAACGAAAATTATCACGAGTGCATTACCTTTAATAATTTATATGGTATATAAAAAAAACAAAAATTTCAAGGTCATCAGATTTCAGTAAAGATTGGAAACAAACTTTGTTGAAAACTCATTTGGGGTGTATTTTGTGAAGTCACTGATCATTTTATATCTCTGTAACCAAATTTTTTTATTTTAAAAGCAATCAACGTACGGAACACTAATTGCGCAAGTTTAACTTGCACTTGACCGGTTATTTATACTTACATTTACAGCTTTTACCACAGAAGGAACAGTTTTCAGCTATTTAAAACATTGTTGAGTGTGTTTGCTAAAACTTTTGCTCATCAGTACTTAGATTGTAACCGAGTGAGAAAAGGGGGAGCCCTGAGTCCCACAAATGTCACTGACAATTTCAAAAAAAAAACGGGTGATTTGTCAAAAAATAAACAAATTATACATTTTCTGCATGCAGAAATTATTCTACGTAGTTTTGTCCTAATCATACAGCCTGTTTGATACTCCAAGTAGAGGTCAAATGTTTAGGTTAATTAATAAGTCTATTAAAAATTTAAATTGAAAAACATATGAAAATTTGGTTTTATTAGTCAATATCATTATGTCAAAAATATTATCGGCTACTACGAATATCTGCGGACTGCTGGAGGTCGTTCAACTTAACAAAGGCCAGGAAGAAATTCTATCTTGGGATGACAGTAACTAAGTGGAATTTAACGCTACAAAAACCCAGGCGGCAGTTTTTTCTAAAAAAGTTAACGTTGCTGAACCCGATATAGGCATGCCCGGGCACTCCATTCTCCTAGCATCGTCACTCAATTTGTTAGGCGTTTAATTTGGGAGCAAATATGTCCTGGTATGAATATGTTGCAGGCATAGCAAGGAGAGCTTCTCAAAAGTTGGGAATATTATCTCGAATCAGAAAGCTTTACACTCCACAACAACTATTAATTCTTTACAAAGCTCAAATTCGACCAACTATGGAATACTGCTCCCATGTTTGGGGCTCCGCTCCCAAATATACACTGCATTTGTTGGATTCTGTTCAGAGAAGAGCTGTTCGTCTGATTGGAGACCCGGAGCTGACCGGCGGCCTTGATTCGTTGGAGTTTCGAAGAACGGTTGGCGAGTAGAGTCTGTTCTACAAGTATTTTCATGGAAAGTGTTCGAAAGATGTAGCCCGCTTAATTCCTCCCAGAGCGGTGTATGTTAAAAATACACGTCGCGCTAATACTTCACATCCGTATGAAGTTCAGCTTGTTACTTCGCGTACAACGTTTTTCAAGCAGTCTTTTATATGGAGAACATCATCAATTGGAATAATTTTCCCAGGGCTGTGTTTCCCACCGAGTACAATTTACAGCGATTCAAGAACAATGTGAATCGCTTTTTTCGCACACATGCCGCTTCTGGAGCTCTTTAGGGACTTTCCTGTAGCACGTGTGCTAGACTCGTAAAAAAAAAATTATTTCATTAAAGAACGGTTTAAAAACGGTTTAACTCAAAAAAATATAAAATATAATGTAGAAAATGGATTATACAGTAACTTAATTCAAAAACATAGCATATACAATATCTTGGAAAGCTAGAAGCCATTTAAAAGCAAATTTTTCAATCATAAATATGAAACGTATATGTACGAAAAACTTCAAAGTTTGTCTGCATGAAAGTGAGAACTTAAATAACATATAGAATTATTAATATTTTTTTAAAGCTTGACGTTATTTTAATTTTTTGTTTAACAGTTTTTTTAGTTAACCTACAAATTTAAGAATAGCTTGCCCAACTTGACAATAAAAATGTAATAACAATATTACCAATAGCAGAAAAAATTTAGCGAAGACTGTAACAAAAAGCAAACCCTACCTTTATTGTAGTGTAATGGATAAACTGACCATTTATTTTTGAACTCAAAACGGGACATAAGTTTTTATACCCAAGTTAGCAGGTTAACAATGAAAATAAACACAACTTCTTAATTTTCTTTATTTAGAAAAAGTGTAATTTAATGCAATTAGTATTGACTGTTATTATATTCATATTAATTATAATTATTTTTATTATAACAAGTTGTGAAAAATAAAAATCAATCACCAGTTAACCAGCTTTATTGAAGCAAAGTTCCTCTGACAGAAATTATTAAATTATATGCACCATATTTTTTTTAATTGTATTTATATTTATCAGAGGAACAAATTTGCTTTAATAAAGTTGGTGATGATTTTAAATAAGAATAAAATTCTTGGCACGTTTTTTTTATATTGACCTTAGTTATCAACACCGCTTTCAGAACTGGTACCTGTAAGTGATTTTTTTCAGACGTCCACAATTTATTCATAAGAGAAAAGACTCTTTCTACTGGAGCATTTGTACCAGGTAGACATAAAATATATTCAATTAAAATACAAAAATGTTCATGTTGTAGATTGTTGGTGCGAAAGTGTTTGAATACTTCCACCCAACGAGTTTCTGTGGAGACTTTTAAATTATCCCATTCGGTAATTTTTTGGGAAGTGACGTAGCTTGAAATTAATGTAAATTCGTCAAATACTTCTGTATCTTTGTTACAGGGAAAATATCCCTTTTCAATCAATACATCCAGCGCTTTTTGAATATCTTCCCATGCAGGTACTTTTCTTAAATCTGCCCAATGAAATATCTCCATTTCTTTAGTAAGAAAGCAAGTCCACTGTTCCAGATATTCACGGCTTGTTTTATAAAATTCTGTGGCCGTATTTTTCACAAACTCTTCATCAATATTAGTGCCATTATCTTTTAATTTCACAATTAAACTACGAACAGTAAATGGAAGAAACTGGTTGATCTGTTTCTGAGCCAAATTGTCCTTGAGATGATTGATTTCTTTTGCAGCCTCTATTGCCGACACAGTCTGACCTTCAACCTTCAATACAGCTTGGTGAAAACTTGCTGACTGAGCGTGTAAAAAATGAAGCCATAATTCTGATATGGGATCATCAAAAAAGTATTTTAACAATTTGGGACATTTTTCAATGGTCAAAAAATTGTCTTTTAACGGCTGGTACATTTTTAAAACTCTCTCCAAGGCAGGCATAAGCGCAAGCCACCTGGTTTGACTGTAGCCGAGCATTTGGTGATGTTCTATTTCAGCTTCAGCGCAAAACTCCTTTAGAGCTTCAACTCGAACCGTGTAAATATAAAAAAATTAATATATTTTTACGATAATGCTTTCGTAATCTAAAGGTAGACCATCTGCAGCAGATTTTATTGCATTGTGAATTATATGGGCTCCACATCCAATACCTATCAACGGTTTTTTCAGAGATGATTGTAATTTTGCTAATACATTATTAGTTCCTCGCCTAGCTACACCCCCAAAATTGACATTAGCATTGTCGCCACAAAATGCCACGACTTTATTTGACAAATTATTATCTGTCAATACTTGGTGTAAATAGTCGACTATGATATCAGAAGTTTCACCTGGTTGCTCTTGGAGGTCTAAAATTTTTACTTGCACACCTTCATAAGGTTGAAAAAAGCGCACTACACAAGGATATATTTTCTTGTTACCGTGGTTTGAAGCGTCGTTTAAAATTGTAATGCAATTGGACTTATTGAGATCATCTTTTAAATCATCGATCGCTGTATGCGCCAAAACATTTACTATAATAGCTTCTGTTTTTGTACGCGCACATGTGAATTTTGGATCAAAACATGATTGGATTAATTTCGAGGCACAATCATTGGAGCGAAAACTGTGGTTTTCTTGTATAGTGTGATAAGCCCAGACGCCTTCTGCAGCAGCAATATCCAAATCCTTTGAAGTTGGCGCGTTTGAATTCTTGAAAAAGTTCAACACTGAAGAACTGGAAGTAGCGGCATGGTCGGCATTTTTATGTTTTTCAGACTTCAAATGCTGTTCAATATCACCAGCACCACTATGGGAAACACTAAACTCTGTACGACACTTTTCGCATCTGACGTCTGAGGAAGTATTAATTTGCTTAATAAATGGGTATTTTGCTTGTAAGTTGACATTAAATGAACACTTGCGTTTCGGCATAACTATAGGTAAATTCCAAAACAACAGAAAACTTCAAATTAGTTACCAGTTTACCACTAAACTACTTCACGAACATTACGCAAAAACAAAACAATAGCGACAAGTCTGTGTGCATGCGCGTGATTAGCCTAATAACCAAATAAATGCTCCCTCTTCTCCCCGCGTTACTAGGTAACTGACAGCGCGCGCGGGCGGGGATCGCCAATCGTCGACGTCGCGACGGTCTGTGATTTCCGGCCCGCGCATGTCTCACGAGCATCGTAATTTAAAATTTTCGCGCGGTTTCGGAAAACGGGACTATTTACCGTCCCGGCGCTTTGTTTGGGGACAACGGGACAGGTGACCGAGAAAAGGGACAGTCCCGTTCAAAACGGGACGTATGGTCACTTTAGTAATGGACCAAGGATCAAAGTGAAAAAAAGAAACTTTTCTAATTTAACCTAGCTTAATTTTTACTTGAAAATTTTAAAGGAAAGATTGAATTATAGATTATATTAACATAATTATGTTATTATCTTTATTAAAGCTAGAAATTCCAAAAAGTAAGTGGAATAATGCGAAAACTAGCTATAAACTATGGGCTTCAACCAAACTGAGTATACGTATACAAGGTAATAACGACGGTTTATGTTAGCAAAGTCTGCGCTGCTGGGGTCTTCTACTAAATGAGGGCCAAATATTTATATAACAAATTTTATTAGTGACACATTCCCGAATAAAGTTGGGAAGTATTCTCTCCGAAATTTTTTATGTACAAAGGATGTCAGACAGGGCTGCTGTCTGTCTTCTACATTATTCAACAATTATCTGAATGAGGCATTAGAGAGATGGCGAAGAGCATGTGGAGGAATGAGAATACCGCTGACTGACAAAACAACGTTGTACACTCTACATTTTGCCGACGAACAGGTGGTTATTACTCAGGACAAGAAAGACCTTGAATTTATGATAAGAAGATTATAAAAAGTGGGGTTTAAAACGGTTAACTGTAAGAAAAGAGGAGAATATTCACAGGGTAATATCAGAGAGAAATTTAAGATCCGGAGATTGGGAAAATCGAAGAGGAAGGAAACTGGGAATCGGAAGACAAAGATCGCTATAAAAAACCGGATTGTTGATGAATTTTAATAGTGCTCAAACAACGACCATGCGCAAATCTTAAAAAACGAATTCTACAAACGAAACTAAATAAATGTTCGACAGGTTACAAATTCTCATATCACATCTTGAAAAAAATCTTTTTAATCTTTTCTTATACTCTCATATTTGGAGAGTGTTTTATCAAATTTTTATCTAAATTTTAATTGCTCTTTGGAATTTTTATAGGTTTTATCACTATTTCATTTTATCAAATTAGAATGCGGAACAATACTACTACTACTACTACTACTAGTAGTTATGGACCTGGTCTAAGTAGATAGGGTTATAAGCAAGCAAACACATCTTCACTGCTTTACGGTTATGCTCTGCACTTTTTGCTTGTTACGAACCTTGATAGCATTGCAGTGAAGTGCGTTTTTTTGGCGATAGCCTTCAAACTTTTCGATCTTACATTAGATATGTATCCCGTTCGAGCTCGATGAGGACACTATCTGCCTCCGTCCGAATTTCAGTCTCAGCGATTCCTCTACCAACAATATGCCAGTTCTGCTCTTAGACATTCCAAATCTGACTTCAGATATGCGTCCAATCTGAATGCGAGAAAGCACTGTCTTCGTCGTTATTCTCGTTCAATCCTAGCCGTCGCCAACAACTTAACTTTTACAGTATTTTTTGGATTAAAAGTTTGTCAATGTCTCGTGCAATGTATAATGACGTGGATAAGGCCTAGTCAAAGATTTAAATAAATAAGTATATTGACCTTCCAGAGATCGAACCCGACACTTTGAGCACGGTAAGCAAGAACTGTAATATAAAGCCAAAGCTGCCACTCTTGAATAATAATAATAATAATGTCTTTATTATAATTTACAGGGTAATATTACAAAAGGCGAAATTGAAGCCAGGCTTCCTCATTTAACCTATACAGTTGATTCAATAATAATAACTAAATTTATATATATGTACTAAAAACTAATACATAAATATAACTGTGACACAAATGTTGTTTAAGACATGGTAAAAACACAATAATACTACATTTCGATGCACCGGTGACATAAGAGACCGCATGTTGCTTGCCCTATGTTTAAACGCAGTCGGTTTTAATTGTCTTAAGTCTGCATGCAACTTATTGTAAGACATTGATATCTGATAGCTAAATGATCGTTCAAATAAAGCTGTTCTATGATAAGGAGGAGTGATGGTAAATTTATACCTCAAATCTAAAGCATGAGCATCATATCTAAATTTAATTATTTGATACAAATAATTGGGAATTTTTTTGAAAATTATTTCATTAAATGGAACCAAACTATGTAAATGCCTTCTTTCGCTCATAATTAGCCACCCAATCTCTTTCATTCCAGCACTCAGTCCCCTCTCATACTTTCTTATGCCACCAATTAGACGCACACAACAGTTCTGCATACGCTGTATACGTCTGACATCCCGCTCCACAAGACAGGGTCCATACACAGTGTCACAGAAAGCAAAGTGCGACAGCATCAATGATTCGCGCAAGAATTTTTTCAGACCGGCATTCAAAAGGTGTCGTTGGTTAGAAATAAGTTTTAAATTTGCAAATCCTTTCCTGATACAGCGGCTAATATGTTCTGAGAATCTCAATTTAACGTCCAGCAATAATCCCAAGTTCCTGGCAACATTGGAAACCTGTACTGTCTCATTATTTATACTGACATGTATCAGATCCTGATACTGATCCCTACATTGCTCTCGTCCAAATAAAAGTAACTGACTTTTTTAGGATTCAATTCAAGATAATGGTTTAGAGAAACTTTCCGAAGCTGCTCAAGCTCATTCGAAAGTTTATCATTCGCCTCCAAAAGTTGTTCGGGTCGAAATGATATGTAAATTTGCGTGTCATCTGCATATAGGTGCGTTGAGATGTTCCTCAGGTTGACAGCAAGTTGAGAAGTGTACAATATGAAAAGTAGAGGCCCAAGGACTGACCCCTGAGACACACCACACTTAACGACTACTTGACTGTATTGTTTACAATTTAGTATTACACACTGTCTTCTGTTCTCGAGATAGCTCTTAATGAGCCCACAAGCATCTCCCCCAAAATCAAAGAAACCAAAAATGGCCAAAAGCAAAGTATAATTTATTGGATCAAAAGCTTTCGAGTAGTCTAAGAGCACCAAGATAGTGAGCTCACCACGGTCCGTCGCCGATAGAATATCGTCCGTAACTTTGAGAAGTGCAGAAGCACAACTGTGATCCCTGCGAAAACCAGAAATCTGGTAGGAGCCCGTACTGCTCAATATGCTCCCGCATTTGCCGCTCCATCACTCTCTCAATGACCTTCGACAGCGTTGGCAATTTGCTTACGGTCCTAAGATTCTTCAGATCCTTAGGGGAGGTCACCTTCGGAAACGGAATTATAAAGGAACTTTTCCAAATGTCGGGGTAACAGTTAGTTTCTATACATGAGTTAACTAAATGCACAATAAAAGGAATTATGCGTGGACAACAGTTCAACAACATACCAATTCCATCAGTACCCACCGCCCTAGAGCCAATAGAAAAAAGTGCCTGCTCAATCTCACCAGTTGTTGCCACTCTAAAATGAAATGTACTTGTGGCCTCTTTTTTATTTTGTAAATAAAAGCAGTAACAAAAATTTCTAATTATTTTTTGGATTACTAGACCGAAAATTACTTTCTAAATACAACTTCTTTTCATTTTCCGTTGCTAGTGTAACATAATTCCTAAGCCGTCTATAACTTTCCCAATTCGCCAGTGATTTATTTTTCTTATATTTTGTTAAGGCTTTGTTACGAACGCATGGCATGCCTCAAGTCGTGATTTAGCCACGGGGCTTTCTTCTTAGTGATACGTGCACTTCTCAAAGGAACATGGACATTGAATAAGTTAAGTATGTATGCATTAAATGTGCATAGTTTTTCGTTCATATTTTGTATATAGAATATATTATTAAAAGGTATCTCCAAAAGATCGCTGCAGAATTTTCCTTCAACGAAATTTTTAAAATCTCTATATGCTACCAAAAATGGCTCAAACTTTGTCACCCGCAGTCTCAGCTCGCACCTAACAAGGAAATGATCAGATATGTCAAAGCATGTGTCAACATTACTGTTCAAGACTACGTCACTATTAGAACATATTATAAGGTCAATAAGTGATGCGTTAGTAAGTCCACGCCTGGTAGGTTCATCAATAACCTGCTTCAAACCGTATGCACGCAGTAATGCAAGAAACTGCCGAGTGTACATACAGTCTAGATTAAGCACATTGATATTGAAGCCGCCAATGCAAAATCAAATTCTCGCACTGCAACAAAAATTTAGACATATTATATTCGAATTCATCAAAGAAATCGTTAATTCCCTTAAAGCCAGGAGGTCTATTCACAACGCCTAAAACACTTTTTATAGCATTAATTTCAAATTCTATCCAGATTTGCTCAGAAGTATCAGATATAAAGTCACTCAAAATATTAAATTCAATAGAATTACGTACGTATATTAAGTCTAATCTGTTATAAAACATTTTACTTAGCAAAAAAATTTTGAAAACCTGTAACGTATAATGGCTTTGTTTTAATATTTGTATCATTATTTGCAGCTTCTCTATTTTCCTAGTGTACCAGGTGTACAAGTATGAAATGCGGATTTCAGACAACAGACGGTGCACCAATGCAGTTTGTGCTATAAAGATTTGACACTGCTCTATTTTGTTGTGTCATCAATAAGTGTCAGATGCACACGAGTAATAAATTGGAAAAATGTGGGCAGTGTTGTGTTGTTGTGTTCAATATGTCGAAATTTATACCGAATAAAGAGCATTCGCGGACAGCATTAATTTTTTCTTTTCATTTGAAGAAAACTGCTCATACCTATTACTTCGAGAAGCTTATGGTGAACATGCTCCATCGCAAGATACGTGTGAACGATGGTTTCGGCGTTTCAAAAGTGTTGACTTCGATGTTGTAGACAAGGAACGTGGAGATGTGGAATTGCAAGCATTGTTGGACGAAGATGATTCGCAAACACAAAAACAACTCGCTGAGCAATTGGGCGCTAGTCAAGAAGCTGTTTCCAATCGGCTGCGAGAGATGGGAAAGATTCAGAAGACCGGTAGATGGGTACCACATGAGTTAAACGACAGGTAAATGGAAAAGCGCAAAAACACGTGTGAAATTTTGCTCGTTCGGTACAAAATGAAGTTGTTTTTGCATCGTACAGTTACAGGGGATGAAAAGTGGATTTTATTTTGCGAATTCCAAGCGCAAAAAATGATGGGTGGATCCAGACGTACCATCCACATCGACCGCAAGATCGAATCGCTTTGGCAAAAAGACGATGCTCTGTGTTTGGTGGGACCAGATGTGCGTGGTCTATTATGAGCTGTTAAAACCTGGGGAAACGATTAATACTAAACGTTACCAACAACAATTGACTGATTTGAACAGTTCGCTGCTTGAAAAAAGGCCAGAATACCGAAAGAGGCAACACAAAGTTATTTTACTTCATGATAATACTTCATCACATACGGCAAAACCAGTTCGCGACACGTTGGGAGCACTAAGCTGGGAAGTTCTACCCCATACGGCTTACTCACCAGACTTGGCTCCTTCCGATTACCCCTTATTTGTATCGACGAGTCACGCACTTGCTGAGCAGCGCTTTGGTTCGTACGAAGATGTGAAAAAATGGATCGATGAATGGTTCGCAGCAAAAGGGGAAGATTTTTACTGGCGTGGTGTTCACAAATTTCCCAAAAGATGGGAAAAATGTATAACAAGCGATGGAGCATACTTTGAAGAAAGCACTTTTTATCATTCTTCCGAATTTAACATGTTTTTTTTAGAAAAAAAAATCCGCATTTCATACTTGTACACCTGGTATTACTTTCGGTGCATATAAAACCATGACAACTTAGTTCTTTTTATAGTACTATATTTGAGTTCAAACTGGAGTGCAATATTTCCTAAAAGCAGGTTTTATAACATTAAAATTTATCGTATAAAACTTTCAAAATATTACAATTTTCCTACTTTTCATATTATCAAATTATGGTTTGTTTGTCGCTTAAAATTTATATTCAAATAAACATGTATGTAACAAGTTTTGAATATTTCTCTTTTAAGCTGACTCTAGGCTTTTTGTACGTCTACTAAAACGATTAGCTAAACTTTTAAAAAGTAATGCATTTAGCTTAAAAGCTAAAATTAAAAGTTTGTGATAAAACTTAATGGAAAATACCTAATGTTAAATGAGTTTTACAAAGTTAGTGTTCATTTATAAAACTATGGACGGCTATGTAAGGAAACAAGACATTTCAATGAAAGCTTAGTTAGAGAAGTAAAAGAAATAAGGAAACAGATATCTACTGAATTTATTAGACGACACCAAATTAACTGCTGAACAATATATCTTTGATATGTAATTTTAAGCAGCAAATTATTAATTGAATTTTTTTTTTTAATGGCAGACTTGTCTTGTTACTTTTGTCTCCTTGCCTGCCACAGCCAGCAGAAACCGATAACAGGATAGTTAAAGTAGCGGGTATCATCTGCCGATGATATGATTCGGATTCCAAACTAAACTGTAGGTTCAATCTGACCGATATTACCCAGACATTAAAGTGGAGTTAGCGAGAAGAAACTCTAAGGTCTGTTGATGTGGCGTAAGCTTCCCAGTGGCTATTACTACTACTACTTTGCTTTGCTGAAGGAAATCATATTCTCTGATATCTTTTTTATTCACATTTTAGGATTCCAAGAACACGATCAACAGAGTTTCCTATTTCCACCCGTCTGTTTGCCTTTCTGCCTGTCAGTCCGTCTGGCTGACTACCTATCTATTAGCCTGATTACTCTCAAGCGAAATGACATATCGATTTCAAATTTAGTACATGTATAACAACTGAAGTACGATAGTTTTCCAGCGATATAGCATAAGAAGAAGGAAGTGGAAGAAGTTAAATAAATTTCATTATAAAGGCGAGGATATGATATAAGTCCTTGTTATAACAATTCACTTCTTACCTCGGTACAGTACGGTACCTTGTTACCTGCATTCCTAAGTAAGCGGTCAAGTAAGGCCGGAGCGGGACCGGCACCAAAGTACTTATTTAAAGTGCATTGTTCGCTAACCTAATTAAATTTTAATTTTAACCTGTCATTGATCAACTTGAGGAACTCAAGGAGTTCATCGCCCTCCTGAAAAAAAGATGCTTTAAGGAAAGAAGTAGCGTTTGTCATCGACTTGCTGATCTCCGAAGTAAAGGAGCTTAGGAGCCAAGTTGAGAAAATGAACAAAAGATTCCTAACCCGAACGAAAGAATCAGATAGGACAACTTCCATTAACGACCACAAATAAATCCGATTTAACTCTCCCTCAGATTAATCACACTCAATGTCTTTGTAGCTTCGGTACTCCTACTTCTACCCTCCCACCCACTTAAACCAAGCCTGCTTCTACTCCCGTTCCGTTGCACAGCCCTACCTAAGTGCGCAAAGTGTGACCAAACTTCAACTGTTTCGAACATTGTGGAATACAGATCAAGCCAGCCAAGACCCATGCCATTCTGTTCAGCAAATCTTCCAGCACCATGCTGGCAAGCATGGTGCTGGAAGAGCAGCATCAAGTACATGGACATCCACTACGACAAGAGACTAGTATGGAAGGACCAGATTACCACCTCCACCACAATAAGTTCCTCAGCAAGCTATACCATCTTGTCAACAAATTCCGTAAATGGTTAACAAGTTGACAGTTTACAAAATGATCATCAGAGCCAGCCTCACTTGTTCCGGTCAGGCATGGTATCAAATGTGACGTACCTCCAGTTTATTCAAAACAAGGCCCTCCAAAGCCCCATGTTTCGTCCGTAATACTCAGATACATCGAGACCTCCAAATTCCCACAATCCGAAAATTCATGAGCAACGTTCAGCTCAACTTCCTTAATGAAGCCACTCACCACCTTAATCCCATAGTCAGAAATGCCTATGGATCTCCATCCAACGATAGACGTTACTATCTAAGACCCTCCAACCCCCTACTACAAGATTAGTTTTAAGTTAATTTTAAGTTTATACCCACGAAATATATTAAGTTCTAATATCTTAAGTTATTCAGGTTGCTGACATGTAAATATTTTCAGACAGAAAAGTATAATTATGATTAGTTAATTCCATTGTATAATAATTATATGTTTAACTTCTCTAATTGTCACCAAAAGGTTCTCGATACGTCCGTGTCAGGGTTTTTGAACGTAAGGTATTTAAAAATAGAGTTACTTTTCGATTATTTCCAATATTAACTGAAATAGTATGTAGAAAGAATAGTGATATGATAAATAGAGAGTCCTCGAAATTTTTACTTACCTTGGTAAGGAAAATATTTTTAAAGTTCATTTTTTCCTTGCTTTTTTTTTATTACGAATAAGAGGAAGACCAAATATCGTATTAATTCTTATGGTATATACTTGGTAATCCTATTACATATTGATAATTAAATAGGCTGTAGTAAATTTTACTTCAATGCTTTGTATCTGTTTTGAGTTAATTAATCAGCCGCCACATAATCCACAGAAAAACAATACAATACTTTAGAAGAAAGGCGACAACTTCGTAAGAACGGTGCAATGGAGGAAGATATTAAGAGGATGCAGAGAGAAATAAGAAAGCAATGTATTAGAAGCTACAACACAAAACAGATACAAAACATCATAGAAGAAAACAGCAATCAAAGTACGTTACGGAAAATTTATCACAGGGTACAAAACAATTAACACAGAATAGACACTTGTAAAGAAATTGCAAATAAACACGAATTACTAAAAATGGTAAAAGGGTACTACAAAAAAGCTATACACTGCCGAAATTCCTAAGCCGGATTCATAGCATACCAGAACTGTTGTCAGAAACGTGGGTTCAGGGAAAATACCGATTATAACAACTCAAGAAATTATACACGCACTACGAAAAATGAAAAACAGAAAGACTCCGGGTGAAGATTGTGCGGAGGAAGAGAACTACATAAAACACTCGCCAAATTATTTACCAATTGCCTCGAAGACGCAGATATACCCGACGCACAGTGTCTCGACTAGTACAAGCTAGCGGGACAATATTATTTCTTCACTTATTTCAATTGTTTATGTATATTCTAGGTATCTTAAGCTATTTTAAGAAAAAAAAAAAAGTTGAAAAATGTGTACTGTATGTGTATTAATCGAAATATGTAGCTGTAAGACGGAAGTGGTTTACTAATGTGTCTCATTTGTTCACTATTGTCGCTAATTGTTCTTTAATTAGCTACATACGTCTACCTACTCATTATGTGTGAAAAGCAAAATCATGTTTGTTTACAAAGAAATTTCTAGGAAAAAAATAAAAATCATAATGATAGTACCCACATTTATTAATTTACAAAATATTATTTCTTTTAAAATAAATTAGTACAATAACAGTATCTATATATCAATTATTTACAATAACAAGGTGTATAAGTAAAAGAAATATAATATTAAATAACTTATATACTAAGGCATGAATTATAAGCAACTACAACACACAATAAAATAAGAATAATAATTACAATAAAAAAATACTTAAACCTACTAATCACCATCAGATGAGTCGTCATCACCGCTCTCCCATTCAGTAGAATATTCAGAGAGTAAATAATCCTCCTCATTTAATTCGTGATGATGACTTACTGATGGTGTTTCGGATGGCAATGAAGGTGGGATAATCAACTGCAGAACCTCCGATGGCAAAGAAGTAAATTTTCTTCGCGGTAATTCTCTATACGAGTTGATAACAGGATCAGACGTAATTAAAAGCATTCTCAAAAGATCTGTATTTGTGGCAATACGTGACCGCTTCCTGGTGTGCCGTTCACGGAATCTACGACAGTCTTTATTTCTTGCCTCCTGGGCTTCTTCGGAGAGTTGTCCAATGGGAAGAAGAAAAGACTTTATAACTTCCGCGCTGTGTACAAGAATTTTATGCACAGTAACGGGCATGGAGTACCACGAATACAGATCAAGGTATAGTTTTCTAGTATCAACACAAAACTTTTCGAATTCTATATAATTTATGTCATATCCCGATGACAAAGTTCTTAAAATTACATGAAATCTACGAATAAGGTTTACGTCTAATCCTGTAATTTCGCTGCTCAATTTAGCTTTGGAAAAAAATCTACGTGCTGTGTTTCCATCGTTTGTGTTACCATACCTAGGTTTTGGTTTATCTACAATGAGGCCCATACGATCTTTAAACACTTTTTGTATCTCTTGTGAGCGTTGCTTCACAACAGCTTTGTCGTTATCTCCCCTGACTTGCCACTTTTTTAATTCTAAACGATAGCTGATGTGAAGCAAACATTCAAACGTGCGGATCCATGCATGTAAAGTAGATAAAACCAAATGCAAGGCGTTGTTCGTTGCTGGGATATTTCTTTGACTCCTCGTTCATAGTAGACGGGATGGCACCGCAAATATAACACTTTTGTGTTGATCTTGTGTCTGTTAAGGTATTGCACACTTTGCCATCAGTCATTGTCAACAACAAATCGTGTTTAACAGAGATTTGAGATCAACGTTACATAATGTTGGAAGAAGCTGACTTACTTCATCTAAAATTTTAGAAGTTTCTTCTTTCGTAAACTCTTTTGTCTCCTTGGCAAAAATAAACTTAATATTAATATAAAGTAGAGGAAGGTCTTGGATTTTGCCAGATCACAGTTTCGCCATCAAATAGTCTCAAAGGGACAAATGAATATACGAACAAAAATTCGTCTGTAGCGTTAGTGTTCACAAATTTCTGCTTATACGTGCTATGCCCCGAACTCCCATCACAGCCCCATTTGCTTACCAACGTATAATATAAACGAGGTAACACACTTCTAAAGACTTCCGTCTGAGCTTTAACTAATCGTTCAGCCGTTTTATCCAAAATCGCGTGAAGTTTAATTTCAGCTCGAGATTCAGTCACAGAAATATATTCGTCAGAAGGACAACAAGAAGCTTTGGACGTACCTAAACTATAAAACGATGGATACACTTGATGTCCCGCTTTCACTGACCATTTTCTTGTTTGTTTATATGAGTGAGAAGTCGATTTCGAGTCCACATAATAAGCTAAAGCTTCGTCTGGTGTTAACTGCCGATTTTGTTCAGAACACTTATTCTTTTCTCTAGTTTCACTGATCGCGACGTTATGGATCTGTTTAGCAACACTTCGATGCCCTTCTTTTCGAGTAGCTAACTCAGCTGCTGTAATAAGCTCTTCGTTTTCGTTGATGAGTCTTCAAATGATTTTCTGGGTCGCCCTACGGAAAGAGCCGCTGATGATGTTGAAGTGCACGGCTGGTTAACACACATCTTTATTTCGATTCCGGATCCCTTTAACCAATCTTTATGTTTGATTAGAAACATTTCTTTGTTACACTTTAAAGAAGTCCACTTTTGATTGAATTTTGCTGAAAGGCTTGATATTTTCATTTTGAGTCGTTTTAGAGAATCGTCAGAAACATCAGACATATTGAATTTTTCACTTATATAATAAAAAATGCCACTGTTTCGTTCAGTTTTGTCATGTTTTAGCCATTCTTCAAAAAACTCCATTTTCGTCATAGTCACGACTCGTTCTGAAAAAATAAAATAATTTTACTTTCCTTTTCGGGGTCTATAATATATATGAATCTGTACCTGAATGTTGTAGGTATTACATATAGAAAAATCTAGGTGGATATATGTGGATAAAAAAAGTTGCTACTTTTAAAGTTTACAATTAATGTAAAATTTGCTGGATTTATCTATACATTTACAAATTGATATTACACCAAAAGTATACATATTTTTTATAAAAAATATAAGTCATAATAGAGTACATACCTTCAACAGAATATTCCATCACAAAAAACTCGTTTCACTTTGCTACCAATTTTAAAATATGTTATCACAAGTGTGCATAAAATGCAACTGATTTGCAAATGAAAATGACCTCTCTTATAAGGGTTACTTTGACCCCCTGATAAGATACCTTTATGAGGTGATAAACAAATTAATTCTTGGAATTCGTTAAATGGGGGGGGGGGGTTGTTTACAAGTCGTTATCAGTGGTTCCTGGAAATTACGTCATGAATATTGTTCCGCTAGCATGTTCTTGCCGAATCACTGTGCGACGACTAGAATGATGATATCATTGTTATTCTACATAAAAAAGGCGACGCTACTCGACTGGAGAACTATAAACCGATCAGCCTCCTCTCCCAATTGCATAAGTTGTTTACGAAAATTATCTGCAACAGAATCACAAGGAAGTTAGCTGGTTTTCGATCAGGATTTAGTACAATATCAGAAACCCCTTGTAATGGTATTTATAGACTTCCAGAAGGCGTTCGACACTCTAAAGATATGGGCAATACTTAAAGCACTTACAGATGCAGAACTAACTCTTGCTTTACAACTGTATTAAATAGTATATACTCCAAAGCCAAAGCATTAAATTGGAAAGCAAACCGCGACACCATGTCACCAAAATTGTTCATCGCTGCTCTGAAAAAGATTTTCAAAGAACTACAATGGAAATCGATGGAAATCAACATTGATGGCGAGTACCTAAACAACCTTAGATGTGCTGACGGTAGCGTGTTAATAGCAGAAAGTGTCGATATGATTCATTTTATGATAGATGATCTTTAGCATAAATCCGAGAATATAGGTTTCAAAATAAACATCAGCAAATACAAGATGATTCCAAATTTACCGGAACAAACTCTTGAAGATCTGCCGATGAAGGCCATAGATAGTTACATTTACTTACGATACAGAATAACTGTAGGAAAAGGGAATCAGACCACCGAAGTTAAGAGATGTATCTCGTTGGGATGGACAACTTTCGGAAAGTTGAGCCAAACGTTCAAGAGCAACATCCCGATATATTTTGAAAGTAAGATATTCAACCACTGTAACCTTCCAATTTTAACCTATAGCATGGAAACAACAACATTGAAAAGTCTGCCGAAAAACTCCTAGGTATCTCACTTCGTGACTGAGATAGAAACAGCGAAATGAGACGAAGCCCGAACGTTGCTAATGTAGTCCAGACCATAGTAGGGTTAAAATGGAACTGGGCGGGACGCGTGGCAAGAACTGATAACAGGCGGAAAAAGAAAATTCTGGAATGGTGCCCTAGAACTCTAAAACGCCTACCTGGCTCTCCACCAAAAAGATGGCTGGATGATATAGCCAAGGTAACTGGTAAAAACTGACAGTTGAAGGCACAAGACAGACGTCAGTGGAAGCCTTTACTCAGTAGGCGGTGTAGTGGGTTTGTGATGAGATATATACCACATATGTGTGTGTATATAAATATAAATATACATATATATATATATATATATATATATATATATATATATATATATATACATATATATATATATATATATATATATATATATATATATATATATATAATATATATATATATATATATATATATATATATATATATATATATATATATATATATATATATATATATATATATATATATATATATATATATATATATATATATATATATATATATATATATATATATAATAATTAAAGATATATCTAACTCATCTTATTGTACTAGCATTTGATATCACATTGACCAGGGTGCATTGGTAGCGGGTAAATGTGACTTCCTGGCACCAGCGTTTTATGTTGCTATCGGCAATATATAACCTACTCAAATCAAAACCTTAACGGAAATATAATCTAAATATAGAGTTTCTTAATTCAATGAACACGTGTATTATGTCCTCCATCTACTAAAGTAAAACTTCTCAAATACGATTACGCCTAAAACTGTTAAGTATGTTTACTTGTTTTTCAAAGAAGCTTAAACTGATAGCTGCAATGTCAAAACTTTCTTAATTATACATTATTTTCTCTTCAGCATTTCAGTTTTCCGCTATATAAATTGCGTGAGATGACGCCTAATACATGTAGACTAATTCTGAAACTTTATACTTAGCTTCCTTATAACTATGTCATAATAAGTATGTCAAAACGAGCAACTAAAGTTATTTTAAAGTTTGCAGATAATCTTATAATTATTCTTTAATGTTTTGTAATTATTGATGCGATAAAAATTACTATTTTTTGAAAGTAAAAGAAATTAATTCTGCTCTTCTAATATCATCCTAGCAGAACCAATCACTTAAATTACATAGAATGTTTGGGAAATTATTCTCCAAAAACTATTTATCTATTCAATATATATACATATATATATATATATATATATATATATATATATATATATATATATATATATATATATATATATATCAATCTTTTCACCTTAATAAGAGTATTGGTGAGACTATATAGTTGCTGCCTCAAAAGTCATTCTCCAATCATCTCGATCCTGCGCGACCTAATTTGACTTATGCTGACCCATACCAAGAAGAGCAGAGATCTTACATGGTTGCACCATCTTGTTGGAAACCATCCTCTTGATCTTTCCCGTTACTACAAACTTTTCCGTGGCATCCTCTTTCCTCATAATGTGACCAAAATATTTCAGGTAATGTCTGTTAATTCTATTTGAAAGTCGGTCATTTATACTAAGCTCTTCAAGAATAGATATATTAATACTGTGTTCGGTATATGATACTCCGAGGATTCTTCAATATGCCCACATCTCAAATGCAACGATTCGTCTTTTGTCAGTTTATTTAATAGTTCATATTACTGATGCGTAAATTGCTATGGGGAATAAAAGGCTGGATAGCAATCCTAACTTTGTGTTTTTGATGATAGCTTTATCTTTTCAGACCTTAGTAAGTTCGATCGTCAAGTTTCTAGCCATAGCCCTAGTTAGTTATGAGGGATCCCAAATAGTTGAAATATGAAACCAGCAATTTCATTTATGTGAGGTTGATCTTCATACGACTAACAATCATTACTGTGGTTTTCGCTTTATTCATTGTAAATCCATAGATCCATAGCTTTTACTAGTGTTTTCAAGACACTCCATAATTGATTTTAGATCTTATATATATATATATATATATATATATATATATATATATATATATATATATATATATATATATATGTATATATATATAATATATATATATATATATATATATATATATATATATGTATATATGTGTATATATATATATATATATATATATATATATATATATATATATGTATATATATATGTATATTTATATATATATATATATATATATATATATATATATATATATATATATATATATATAAATAGGGTGCCTCATTTGTATGGAATAAAAATACCGCAGCATTTATTAATCAGTGTATCAAAAAAAATATTTAAATACAAGTTATAGGGTGTTATATGGCGCATATGCTGACGCTGACAAAAAAATGTTTTGAACTCTCAGTTCGAAGAGATTATGCTTTATTTTTTTTTTTTAATGGAAAGTCCTGAAGAAGCCTTCAAAATTACAAAGGAAACTTCACCTTCCATAACTTTCCAATCGTATAAAAAACAACATACCGGATTAGCAGTCATCAGCATACTCAACGTTACAATTTTTCGCGCACAATCAGTATCGTAATTTTAAATAAGATTTTAGTGAAACATCAGCAATGCCAGATAAAAAACCGGTCAAGTGCAAAGCAGACTTGCGCAATTAGTATTCCATATTGTGATTGCTTTTAAAATAAAAAAAAAATGTTACGGAAGTATAATATGACCAGTGACCTCACAAAATACTTCCTAAATGAGTTTTCAAAAATTAATATCTAGGATTCGGACACGAACTTATTTTTGATGACTAAAAAAGCTTTCTACAACGTGAATTTTTATATTATTAGGAAAATTGCAAAACACATTGTCAAGGTTCTGTCTCTAGTAGCACTAGTATCGTTTACCATTTGTACAAGCCCAATGGTATTCAAATAGGAGGATAGAATATTATTAACACATCACAAAAAAAAATTATGTAATTATCTTAGATCCTTGCTCTGCATGTGCGTTTATACTTTTATCTGTACAGTGAACAAGATTTTTTAGTGTTCCGTACGAAGCACTAATATTTTGTGTCTGTGCGTGTGTCACGCCAGATTTTCGCCGAAACCATTTGACATAGAAAGTTGAAATTTGGCACAAATATAGGAACTGGTGGACCAATTAGAGCCGTGTAGTTTTGAGAATTAAATTTTGACTTCAGGGATTAGCTTGCAGGGGAAAGTGAAAATTTTTTTTTCTAAGGATATCGAGGGGGTGTCAAATGAAAGCTTGTGAAAACAAAAATAGATATAATGTAATACTTGTGCACACTTTCCTTTATATTATTTTTAAAAAATTGCTTAAAATAGCTGTCCCTCCCTTTATCTGGAAAAGTACTAACCAAAAAATTTTGAAAAAATTTTGGAATATTCTTCATAAATTGTAGATTAAGCCAAAATTATCATGAGTGCATTATGTTCGATAATTTACCTGATATAAAAAAAAACTGTGAGAACTATGTTCCTTGTCGTATGATGAAGGTTTGTGTAATATACTTTTAAGTGTACATTACTGCAACCGAATGGGGAGTCGCTATTGTATCGAGAAATCATTTTTATTTGTTTATAATTAAATAAATATGGGTAGTAAATGTTTGTTTTACACTTTTGTTACTAAATTCTAGATTGAGCTAGATTTATTTATTGACTATTAGGTAGCTAAGATGCTATAACTATTATACAATATTGACTAAAAAAACATGGAACTACACATTGGGTCTTAAAATGTCAGGGACCCAATTAACTTAGCCTAGGTGAGGATTTTATTTTATTTTAGAAGCAATCATCATATGGAACACTGATTGCGCTCAGACTATTTTTATATATAAAATAAATTATCAAAGGTAATTCGTTTGTGATAACTTTCATCCAATCTACACCTTATGAAAAATATTTCAAAATTTTGTCAAATTTTGTGTTGGAAGATTTTTGATTATTCTTTTCAAATAATTTTAAAAAAAGTTTGCGCGCATGTAACATTATATATATTTTTGAACTCGTGTTTTGATTGTTATTTTGACACTCCACTAGATTTCACCCCACAAAACTAACCTCTTGAATCAAAATTTAACTTTCAAAACTACACGGCTGCGATTAGGCCATTATGATGTGTGTATATATATATATATATATATATATATATATATATATATATATATATATATATATATATATATATATATATACATATATATATATATATATATATATATATATATATATATATATATATATATATATATATAAATATATATATATATATATATATATATATATATATATATATATACATATATATATATATATATATATATATATATATATATATATATATATATATATATATACATATATATATATATATATATATATATATATATATATATATATATATATATATATATATATATAATATCAGTCAGCGTAGCTAGATTTCAAGGAATTATATGGATACAGGGGGCACTTCTGTAAGGAACAAAAGAGCCGTAACTACTTATAGAGGGGGACGTCTCTCTACAAGCAAAAGGACGTCAAGCGACAATTGGGGAGCAAAAACTCCTTGATAAAAAAGATCCATTTACACTGGAACTCTGAAAGTTTATATTCCTCTTCAGGTATATATATATATATATATATATATATATATATATATATATATATATATATATATGTTTTGACGAATGTTCTCACGGGTGTGAAATGTAGTAGTGGTTTTTCAGGTATCCCGTGTTAGCTTAAAGTCCCTTGATAGACGGTTTCTCTGACGTTTCGATGGAATCTCAAGCTAACACGGGATATCCGAAAAACCACTACTACATATATATATATATATATATATATATATATATATATATATATATATATATATATATATATATATATACGTATGTATAAAATAGCGCCCTTACATTTTTTACAGGCTACCTTTTTTTTGTGAAAAATTTTCATATTGATTTTTTAATTTGGTGTACGTTAGTAGGGCTCCACCGTAGGATAGAGTTTCTGTTTGTAAAACGTCTTCGCCCTCAGTGATTTATTTTTGTTTTCTGTGTTGGAAATGGTCTACGCTTTTAGAGTTCCAGTATGAAGTTTTTTTTCTTAAGGGTCGTCTCTCCGCGGCCCGCCTTTTTTTATCTATATGCCCCCACTTCATAAACTTGGCCAAGCAACTTTGTTATTATTAGCTTTTATTTGTTATAACACCAACATATTTATTTTATAATAAAGAAATGTTTCGTCTAAGTCATTCTGAATAATGGATGACAATATTCTAGGTTTCACATTATCAAGCTGCGGCATATTTGTCACTTAAACATTATATTCATATGTGCATATGCAACGACTTTGTAGAATATTTCTCTTTTCTCTGTTAACTCTTTGCTCTTTCTACGTATACTAAAACTATTAGCTGTAGTTTCACAAGGTAATGCATTTAGCTTAAAAGGGAAAATTAAAATTTTGTAATAGAACTGAATGGGAAATAAGGTTGAATGTATATTACAAGCTTTGAACTTTGATCTTTACATTTCTAACGTATTTGAATAATACTTTATTTTAAAATGTTTGAGTCTAATATATCTTATTAACGGAAGTTTTTTTGAAAAATTTATGCAAATCTCTATATCATGTGGCGGCTCGTGGCTCCATGGCGTAGTAACTTGCTTGCGGTGCAGAAGGTCTCGGGTTCCAATCCCAGCAGGTCGGTATACTTATTTAAATATATTTAGCCTGGCCACGTACATAGGTAGTAGTTGTTTGCAGAAATGCAACGACGTTCGTCGCAGCACTACCACGTTGTCTAAAAGATGTTGTGAAATACAGAAATGTATATTTCGGTATTTGGACAACTTTGACGGATATTACGATATCCCCGCTGATATCCTTAGAATATAAAAAGGGGTAAAATCCCTACTCGGGTGGGATAAAAATCCGAAAGGTACACGGGCCGTTATTTAATTCGCGTATTAGTTCAAATTATTTTAGGAAAGTAAATCAATAAATTTTTATTTTTATTTCTGTTATAAGATTTGTCTAATTTCTACGCCATGAAACATATCTAGTATATCCATTATCAGTCCCAAACTCGAAAAAGAGAAGACAGAGTTATGTCATCCGTTACATCGTTTTCCTCAAAATCAATGATGCTTTAGAAATTCGAGTGAATGCGGTAAGGACAAGTAGAAAACACTCTACAGTTGTTGTTGTTCTTCCCTTGGTTAGGCTTTTGTTTTCGAGCAGACGACCCATCGGACTACGCCAAGCAGGTTATCGATGTTATTTATGCTAGTATGGAAGCTTACATCCCTTTTTCGAGGAAATGCCCTTCCAACGGCAAGCCTTGGTTTGACCGAAAATGCAAGGAAGCTGTTGCTTCTAAACATCTTGCTTACCGACATCGGCGTGAAAATCCTAATACCATAAATTGTAACATTTTTGTTCGTGCCCGGAACAGATGCAAAGAAATTATCGACAAAACCAAGAAGGCACACAATCAACGAATTAGAAACAAACTTCTTGTTTGCCCCAACAATTTCAGGTCCTTTTGGTCAGTCGCTAAAGCAGTTGGCCAAAATTTCACCAAGTCCGCCATACCACCACTCACACGGCCATATGCAATTCTATTGCAACAACACCTGTTGAGAGAGCAAACTTGTTGGCTGAACTCTTTGCTTTACATTCTACTATCGATTTCCAAGGAAAAACACCACCTAACAACAACAACAACGTATTTTAATGAAGCTAGACACCGAAAAAGCTTCTGGCGCTGACGGAATACTTACCATAGTACTCAAAAACTGTGCTATGGAACTAACACCAGTTTTCTGTAGACTTTTCAACCTATTCTACAGAAAGGGAAGATTTCCTTCCTGCTGGAAATGTGCCACAGTTCAGTCGATTCCTAAAAAAGCGAAGAAGACCTTGGCAAATAACTACCGAGCAGTCGCTTTGTTCTCAATAATATCGGAAGTCATGAAAAAGGCTATCAATCAGAATCTTCTAAAATATCTTGAAGGAGTCAACATTATTAGCTACCGTCAATATAGCTTTCGTAAACATATATAAACAGGAAATCCTCTGACTTATGTAACACATGTTTGGAATAACGCTATTGAACACTTTTGGAGAATCTCGAGTGGTTGCTCTTGACATATCCAAGGCATTCGACCGCGTTTGGGATGATGGATTGTTGCCTAAGCTACACTCTTCTGGTATGTCTGACCAGTTCTATTTGTCGCTCTTATGCTTCCTCAGAAAGGGTTCTTTACGATGACAGTACGCTTATCTCCTCATTCAATTTGAACTCTCGGACATCGGCTACTCAGACGAATATCCGCAGACAGCAGGAAATTGTTCAACTTAACAAAGACCCAGGCAGTTAACGTTGCTGAACCTGACATAGTCGGGGCACTCCATTCCTCTAGCATCGTCACTCAATTTGTTGGGCGTTAATGTGGGAGCAAATATGTATTGGCATGAACATGTTGCAAGCATAGCATAGAGAGGTTCTCGAAAGCTGGGACTATTATTTCGAACCAGAAAACTTTACACTCCACAACTGTTAATTCTGTACAAAGGTCAAATTCGACCAACTATGGAATATTGCTCCCATGTCTGGGGCTGTGCTCCTTAACATACACGGCATTTGTTGGATTCTATTCAGAGAAGAGCTGTTCGCCAGATTAAAGACCCGTGGAAAGTGTTCGATAGATGTAGCCCGCTTAATTCCTCCCAGAGTAGTGCTTGTTAAAAATATAAGTCGCGCTAATACTTCACATCCAGCTTTGCCCAGGACTGTGTTTCCTACCGAGTGAATCGCTTTTTTCGCGCACGTGTCGCTCTTGTAGCGTTTTTAGGGATTTCCCTGCAGCACGTGTGCCAGACCCATAAAAAAAATATAATGCTATTTAGTGTCTTCTCTATTAGCTCAAACCATGCATGATAATTTTAGTTCATTAGTTTACAGTTTTCATATTGCGAAAGCTTACCAACCATTTTATATTTTAGAACTCTGAAAACACTTGCCCCTCCTTAAAGCCACTATTAATGTTGAATTGCGTTAAGGCGTAAATATGTGGAGCCTTATAATCAGCTACTCTGGGGCTGTTACCTCTTGACATCATTTACAATACTATGTTATAAAACGCGTTCGGAATATTAAATGGTTTACTATAGGAGGTTCTCGAATAACAAACCTTCAATATGCCAACGACAATCTGTTGATTGCATACTCTCCCCAAGAAATGACAGATTTCATGCATAGACTCGTAACAGTCAGTAACAAATATGGGTTGAAAATAAATCACTCTAAATCAAAAGTGATGATCATAAAGAGAGCAAATATAAAGGCACCCCGACCTCAATATATCGCTGATTGTGAAGTAGTTGAACAATGTCTTTATCTAGGTGCTATCATCCACTGTTCTGGGAGTTGCGAGATAGAGATTCGACGTGAATACAGTTGGGCCGTTCAGCAATGACCGAACTTACGAAAATATGGAAGGACACACAAATATCCTTGAAAACAAAAACAGCACTGGTTAATTCTCTAGTGTTCTCTGTTTTTTGGTACGCTTCTGAGACTTGAAGCATAAAAGCTGCCGATAGATGTCGTATTGACGCATTTGAGATGTGGTGTTGGCGAAGAATGTTACGGATCCCTTGGACAGCCCACCAAACAAACATTTCAATTTTAAAAAATAATCCAACCAGCCAATCGTTTAAGCGGCATAACATCAGCTCGAATATTAAAATTTTTTTGGCACATCTCGAAACATAACAATATGGAGAAATTAATTGTACAGGTCAACGTCAAGAGTTAACGATAAAGTTCATTATCTTGTTTCGGGAATGACGAAAAAATGTTAAATACAATAGTTTTAGGGAATGTTAAGGTGCACAGTTTAAAATTATTTTTGAGTATACAGGGTACTTCAAAAAAGTGTGGCCGATATAACATGTTTTTTTTTTTTAATGGAATATCCTATTTTCTAATTTATTTTTAAATTATGCGTAAAATTTTATAACTTTTTTTATTAATAATGTCATATACCTAAACCTAGTAGTTTTTCTAATATTTCAATTTTTTAAAAAAAATACTAGTTTTCAGTTTTGTAAAAAATTGCCAGTAGCGCCATTGTTTCTGAAGGTGGAATACTTACAATTGGTACGAGCGTTCTATAGGGATGAAAAAAAGATATATATATATATATATATATATATATATATATATATATATATATATATAAGAAATTTGAGTTAGATGCTACGGGAGTTCAAAATAAATTTATGCGTTTCGACTATTTTAAATTGAAAAATATCAAATTTTTTAAATGGCACACCCTGTTATTTTTTTCCGACAGATTTTACAAAAGAAAAATATAGTAAAACGACTAAACATGTGTATTCAAGTAGACGGGCATATTTTTGAACATTTATTACGTTATAATAATTAGTCCTTAAATAAGTTAAACTATATTAAAATTATTAGTAACTATTTGTTTATGTTTTCACAAAAGAGTGACTGTATTAAAATCCAGGATAAAAATTGAAAAATTCAAAATAAATCGAAAGCTATTAGTAATAGGTCTATGACATACTTAATAAAAGTTGGAGGGTTTTGTAAAATCTATCAGAAAAAATAATAAAATACAGAGTGTGCCATTTAAAACATTTGAGATTTTTCAATTTAAAATAGTCGAAATGCATAAAATTATTTTTAACACCCTGTAACATCTAACTCTTTACATATATCTTTTTTTTTCATCTCTCTAGAACGCTCGTACTAATTATGAGTATTCCACGTTCAGAGACAATGGCGCTACTGGCAATTTTTTACAAAACTGAAAACGTTTAGGTATATAACATTATTAATAAAAAGTTATAAAATTTTACGCAGAATTTAAAATTAAATTAGAAAATAGTTCTATTTAAAAAAAAACATGTTATATTGGCCACACTTTTTTGAAGTACCCTGTATACTCAAAATTAATTTTAAACTGTGTATCTTAACATTCCCTAAATGTTTTTCAACGAAGTGTTCAAAGATTAACGAGCACATAACAGTGCTAGTCAATAGTCAGGGTGATTACGAGAGGAAAAAAGGCTTTCCTAGAGTCCAAAAACAAAAAAAAAAACACACAGAAGTACGAGGCATGTTTTTTAAGTAAGTACCGTTTTGGAATTAAAAAAAGACGTGCAAAGATATCGCTATAATTTTATTTTTACATGAAAGCCTGTACCTTAATCTACTTTTCTACATAATTTCCGTGAATATTGAGGCACTTGTCATAACGTGGCACCAGTTTTTGAATACCCTCCTCATAAAATTCTGCCGCCTGACTTGTTAACCACTGTATCACAAATGTTTTGACTTCGTTATCGTCTTGAAGACGCTGACCACCCAGGTGCTTCTTCAAGTGCAGGAACAAATGGTAGTCGCTGGGCGCCAGATCAGGGCTGTATGGAGGATGATCTAGAGTTTCCCATTTAAAAGATTTGATGAGATCTTTGGTCCGATTAGCCACATGTGGACGGGCATTGTCATGCAGCAAAACGATACCCTTACTCAACTTGCCACGTCTTTTGTTCTGGATTGCACGACGCAGATTGTTCAATGTCTCACAATAAGACGCTGCATTGATTGTCTCATTACGAGGCAGAAACTCCACTAGCAATACTCCTTTTCTGTCCCAAAAAACTGTGCACATGATTTTGCGGGCAGAAATTGTTTGCTTAAACTTCACTTTTTTGGGTGATGATGAATGTCGCCATTCCATGGATTGTTGTTTCGATTCTGGTGTGACGTAGGCCACCCATGTTTCGTCACCAGTAATAATTTGGTCTAAAAAATGTTCACCTTCATTGTGGTACCGCTCAAGGAAAGTCAATGCACTGCCTAAACGTTGGGTTTTGTGCAAATCCGTCAACATTTTTGGAACCCAACGTGAACACAATTTCCGGTAATTCAAGTTCTTGGTCACAATGCGATACAAAACACTACGAGAATATTGAGGAAAGCAGTCGCACAATGATGAAATTGTAAAGCGTCTGTTTTCTCTCACCTTTTCGTCCACTTTCTGCACCAAATCTTCATTAACGACCGAAGGACGCCCACTCCGTTCTTCATCATGCACATTTGTGCGGCCATCTTTAAATGCTCTCACCCACTTCCTTACCATTCCATCACTCATAATGTTTTGTCCGTAAACTTCACAGATCTCACGATGAATATCGATCGGTTTTACGCCTTTAGCACTAAGAAATCGTATAACAGCCCCCTTACTTCACAATCGGCGGGACTCACGATTGTCGGAGGCATCTTAAACACTCAGTAAACAACGTATACAATGAAGAATCAGACTGTAATGGCGTCAGTGCGTAGACATGAGATGTAGGTTACCAGCGCGCATGCGCGGAACGCCGACCGTATCGCTGCGGCGGCGGAATCGCAAAACGGTACTTACTTAAAAAACATGCCTCGTATATAAAAATTATGTTATCTCACTTAAGCATTTAACCGCATAAAATTGAAGGACGTGATTAGTGTACTTGAAATGAAAGATATACCCAGAGAATACATCAAAATGATTAAGGACCACCATACAACCAAAATAAGAGTAGACAAGTCCAGAAATAAAAACGTAAACGAGAATTCGGAAAGGAGAGATTATTATTTAATCTTATCATGGACAAGATTATAAACGCCTACAAATTAGTTGGCTTGGAATACAAACTTGGTATCCATACATGAGTATCTTCTGTTATGCGGATGGCTGAAGCTGAAGATGACCTACAAGGACTACTTCATACATTTAAGCACACAGTAGAAAATTACAATATGAAAATTTTCAAACAAAAATGAAAGCAACAACAATCTCCAATGATGCTATGATGCAAATTGAACAAGGGGTGGAGTTTAATTTTCATGGAACAAGAATATCTAGCAGTGGAAGCCTTAAAAACGAAGCTAGACAATAAATCAACAAAACATCCACTATCTATCACTATCGGGACTTCTAAAACGAGTAATCTGGAAAAAAATCTAACCATCGACTGTAAATTCAGAATATATAAAACCTGCGTGAGATCGATGATAACTTACGGAGCTAAGGCTAGAGCAGATAACACCATGACAAAAAGGCAAATGAGAACAACAGAAATGAAGATTCTCAGAACAATCGCTCGATACACAATGTGCTATAGACGAAGAAACAGCCACACAAAAAAAAGGAATGCAAAGTTGGGGAAGTGGTGCAATGGGTGAGGAAAGAAGACATAGTTGGAATGATGATCATATGACTTGAATGGCGAGCACTAGGATGGCGAAATTAGCTCGCAGTGGAAAATCAGAAGGTACCAAGGGCACAAAAGTGGAAGAAGCATAACAGTGCTTGGTATATCAGTGTTTTGTATAATCTTAACTTTTTAAATTTTGTAACATTTAATTTTTAATACATTGTTTTTTATGGGTCTAGCACACGTGCTACAGGGAAGCCCCTAAAGCGCTCCAGAATCGGCCTGTGTGCGGAAAAAGTAATTTACGTTGTTCTTGAATCACTGTAAATTGTTCTTGGTGGGAAACACAGCCCTGGGCAAATTATTCCAAAGAGATTCCATATAAAAGACTGCTTGAAAAGCGTTGTACGCGGAGTAACAAGCTGAACCTCATACGGATGTGAAGTATTAGCGCGACGTGTATTTCTAACATGCACCGCTCTGGGAGGAATTAAGCGGGCTACATTCTTCGAACACTTTCCATGAAAATACTTGTAGAACAGACTAAAGTCGCCAACCGTTCTTCGATGTTCCAGCGACTCAAGCCGCCGGTCAGTTCCAGGTCTCCAGTCAGACGAACAGCTCTTCTCTGAACCGAATCCAAAAAATGCAGTGTGTGTTTGGGAGCGGAGCCTGAAAAGATGGGAGCAGTGTTCCATATTTGGTCGAATTTTAGCTTTGTAAAGAATTAACAGTTGGTGTGGAGTGTAAAGCTTTCTGGTTCGAAATAATATTCCCAACTTTTGAGAAGCTCTCCTTGCTATGCCTGCAACATGTTCATGCCAGGACATATTTGCTCCCAAATTAACGCCCAACAAATTGAGTGACGATGCTAGGGGAATGAAATGCCCCGACATGGTTATGTCGGGTTCAGCAAGTTAATTTTTTCAGAAAAAACTGCCGGCTGGGTTTTTGTAGCGTTAAATTCCACTTTTTTACTGTCACTCCAAGATATAATTTCTTCCAGGTCTTTGTTAAGTTGAATCACCTCCTACTGTCTGCGGATATTCGCCTGAGTAACCGATGTCCGAGAGTTCAAAGTG
>CM032447.1:60854475-60891300 GCA_019049505.1 Pachyrhynchus sulphureomaculatus
TACTACTAAACATGACCTCGATACGCGCCGGTGGTGCCATCTCTCGGACTTTGCACGGACTTTTCAAACCAGCCTCGTATATTCCAAAGTTTAAACTCGCGGCTGAGGTGCGTGCGCCGGCCGTCCACTGATTACGTCGCATATTTCATGTGTCGCCAACCCTAAACTAACTACCACTACACGGTCAGATAATTCTGTTGCAACGACACCTGTGGAGAAAGTGAACTTGTTGGCTGAACTCTTTGCTTCACATTCCACGGTCGATTCCCAAGGAAAAACACCACCTACTATTCCCATAGTGCAGTCAAGATTGCCTGATAATGTCTTCAGACAGCGAATCATAAAACTTATTTTAATGAAGCTAGACATCAAAAAAGAATCTAGAGCTGACGGAATACCTGCCCTAGTTCTCAAAAACTGTGCGAGGAAACTAACACTAGTTTTCTGTAGACTTTTCAACCTATCATACAGGAAGGGAATATTTCCTCCCTACTGGAAATGTGCCACGGTTTGGTTGATACCTAAAAAAGGCATGAAGACTTTGCCAAATAACTACCGACCACTCGCACTGCTGTCAATAGTATCAAAAGTCATGGAAAAGGCTATCAATCAGCATCTTCTAAAATATCTTGAAGGATTCATGATTAGCGATCACCAATATGGCTTTCGTAAACATAGATCAACAGGAGATCTTCTGACTTATGTAACACATGTTTGGATAACGCTATTGAACACTTTGGAGAAACTCGAGCTCTTGACATATCCAAGGCATTCGACCGTGTTTGGCACGATGGACTCTTGGCTAAGCTACGCTCTTATGGTATGTCTGAAAAGTTCTATTTCTAGCACTTATGTTTCCTCAGAGAGCGTTCTTTACGAATGGTAGTCGGATTTCCTTCTAACACATTCCCTATCAACGCCGGTGTGCCCCAAGTCTCCATACTGTCTATTACTTTCTTTCTCATTTACATTAACGATCTGCTGGAAAAGATCGGGAATCCAATCTACAGCTTTGCAGATGACAGTACACTTATCTCTTCATTCACTCTGAATGCTCGGACATTGGCTACTCAGACGAATATCCGAAAACAGCAGGAAGTCGTTCTACTTAACAAAGACCTAGAAGTAATTCTATCTTGGGGTGACAGTAACTAAGTGGAATTTAATGCTACAAAAACCCAAACGGCAGTTGTTTCTAAAAAAAGCTAACGTTGCTGAGCCCGACATAGTTATGTCGGGGCAATCCATTCCTCTAGTATCGTCACTCAATTTAGTGGGCGTTAATTTCGGAACAAGTATATCCTGGCATGAACATGTTGCAGGCATAGCAAGGAGAGCTTCTTAAAAGTTGGGAATTTTATTTCGAACTAGAAAGCTTTACACTCCACAACAACTGTTAATTCTTTATAAAGCTCAAATTCGACTAACTATGGAATACTGCTCCCATGTTTGGGGCTCCGCTCCCAAACATACATTGCATTTGTTGGATTCTATTCAGAGAAGAGCTGTTCGTCTGACTGGAGACCCGGAACTGACCGGCGGCCTTGATTCGCTGGAACATCGAAGAACGGTTGGCGACTTGGGCCTATTCTACAAGTACTTTTATGGAAAGTGTTCGAAGAATGTAGCCCGCTTAATTCCTTCCAGAGCGGTGCATGTTAAAAATTCACGTCGCGCTAATACTTCACAACTGTATGAGGTTCAGCTTGTTACTCCTCGTACGACGCTTTTCAAGCAGTCTTTTATATGGAGAACATCATCCCTTTGGAATAATTTGCCCAGGACTGTATTTCCCACCGAGCAATTTACAGCGATTCAAGGACAACATAAATCGTTTTTTCCGCACATATGTCGCTCCTGTAGCGCTTTAGGGACTTTCCTGCAGCACGTGTGCTAGACCCATAAAAAAAATACCTACTTTTAGATTTTAAAATTTAATTCTGGCTTTTAAAATTGATAACCTGCTACACCCCACAAAAGCGACCCCAACGCTACAGAGAATAGTTCAGAATTTTTCAAAATTTTTTGATCAGTACTTTTTGAGATTTTTTGCAATTTTTTTAAAAATAATGGGGGACAGCAATTTTTGGCAATTTTTTAAAAATAATGTGAAGAACGGTTTGCGCTAGTATTATCATATATATTTTTGAACTCATATTTTCATAAGCTTTCATTTGAGACCCCATTCGATAACCGAATAAACGAATTTTTTTTTCACTTCCCCCTATAAGCTAATCCCTCAAGTCAAAACTTAACTTTCAAAACTAGACGACTCTGATTAGGCCTATCAATATATTTGTGCCAATTTTCAACTTTTTATGTCAATCGATATTTGATATTACTAAATTCATAATTATTGTCGATCAAAAATTCACCATAAATAGCACATTAAAATTTAGATCACCAGACTTTGATGTATTTACTAAATTTCAAATTGTTACTCAAAACAACCGCATTTATTTTTGACAATGGGAGGTAGTTTAGTTTAACTAGCTCTCAATACTCATAGTATACTTTCAGTACGGTATCTAAACCTACGTAGGCTTTTCGTTATTGTGAGCACAAACCGATTCTTATACGTGCTTATGAGAAGACGCATTGATTGCATAATACCTTACTGACAACAACTTTTATTTAAGTTTGTAAACCTACACCAAACAATTCCAAACTTTTTGTAACCACTGAAGTTGTTTGTCACCGAAATACTTCAAACTTGCATGTGTTGCACGCTTTCTAGTGTATTTCACTTTGTTTACTGCATTTTCACTCCTCTAACTTTGCCGATCCTGATACCAAAACTATCATTAGCACTTCTACAGAGTAAAAAGTTTAACCCCACAAGTGGCAATTTAAACTTTATTTCGAAAGTGGATAAATAGAAGATTTAAGTATGTTCTAAAATCTTTGAACTTTTTAAAATAAATGTTCTACTATTTATTTATAAATTTAAAAAAATTATTTTCAGCATTTCTAAAACTATTTTTGTCACAAAAAAAAAAACGATTTCTTGAACTAACAAAAACCTTTTTTATTTAGTTAAAAAAATACTGCTTCTACTTGACGACTGCATTAATTACTTTACTTCGCTCTGTCCTCTACCTACCTATGTTAAGAATGGTAAGAAATTATCGTTCCACATAACTACCGCCTACACTAAAACACTTAGTTTAACGCATGTTAAAATGTTTCCATTTCATCAACAAATGACGCTACAACGGCCTTCAACTAAATAACTGAGGAAAATTTTCCACCCTGAAGGGTTTTCCTCAGATGTTTGATCAAGAAGAAAGGGGCTAAATCAGGGCTATAAAGTGGATGTTGTATCTTAGTGAATGCACCGCTTTTAAGAATGGCTCAAACTGTGCTAACGTTATTGGCCCTGCAATTGCCGTGTAACAGTAATGATCGTCCGTCGATAAATCTCGCTATTAATTGTGAACCCTTTTGCGAAATGTTCAATAAGCAAAATAACTGCATAGTCCGAAAAAAACAGTCGTTATCAACTTTCCGGACGACCAGACGAGTTTTGCCTTGTTTAGAGATTGAGAGCCCTTATAAATCCATCCCTTTGACTTTTGTTTAGTAGGAGAATCTCAGTAGAACACCCAAGTCTCCCTTTCTCTCTAGAAAAATAACTCACATCGTTTTCTAAAGCGACGAATATTCTTGAGATTTTTCCACCCTGGCCAGTTTCTGTTCTTTTGTAAGGAATTCGGGGATGCATGATAAAGAGTCTTTTTTTATCCCATGACCCTTGTGAACAAACTTAAACATTGCAGTTTTTGATACTCCAGCTTCTTTAGCGAGTACAGAGATCTTTATTCGTAGATCTGACAGAAGCAAATCTTCAACAACTGTGATGGTTTGCACAGTTCTCGCCGACATGCTTTTCTTCCCGTTTTAGGGTTCTTAAATCGAGATTAAAAGGATTAACCTTAATTAATTCTTTTAATCTCACCTCAACATCTTCGTAACAGGTAATATATTTACAAGAACAAAAGTTTCTTCTACAGTTATATTCATATATAATTATAAGAATGATCACTCTCACTTCTGGGATTTTTTGTATTGGATTGTGTAGAATTTTTGTTATGCCAAACTCTCGTTTTTTGAATCTGGAATTTGAGTTGGACTATTAGGTTTTTAATAAGTTCAAAATGACTTAGTTCCATATGTCTAATAGGGCTCTCCTTAATTTCTAATTAATTCTAAAAGTTAGTGCCTTTTTATATTTTACAGTGAAAAAAGGTTCTTTTATGATAGATAAAATTTAATTAGTAGATCAGGAAGACCTATTACGTAACTCTGAAGTTAGATACCTTAGCTTCAAAGAATAACGAATATATATGTTTCCATGCAGTCAGTGTTGTTTTGACTGAAAGTCTTAGACGTTGTTCCAAAATTTTATTTGGCATTTTACAGGCCCGCTGGTTGGAATTTGACTGCAAACTGAATAAGTTGTGTCACGAGCGAAGGTGTAGCGCGAATTGGTCGGTACATCACTCTCTCAGCCGTCTAGGTCAGAGTTGTTTAGTAGGCTGTAGATTGCTAATGTGCTAGTATGTTGTTATTTTTATGTAGCTGCAACATTGAGGACATTAGTTTCCTTCCTTTAAGGTACCATTTTTCTCAATTGTGATTGTTTCTTGAATTATTCTCGTTTTGTAGAGTTGAACGATGGCTACCTGTACGTAACTGCTAAAATTTTATGGCCCATTAACAACTAGAGTTAAGAAAAATTGATGTAGTTTGTTTGTTATGGATGCTGAGGTCGTCCTATTCGGGCCTTGCAGATATCCCAGTGTTGGTTTGTTCTATGTAGGTCTCATGGTAATTGCCATATAAAATACAGTTTACAACCGGATTTTCCAGTCCTCTTTTATCCTTTGGATTTTTGAGTAATGGCTCTATTATTCTATGTGGTTTGTAGGCCGTGGATCTATTTTTTCTTTCTGGAAATCTTCCAATGTTGTCTGTTTTTCTATTAAAATGGGGAGGTATTGTTTTTTGATTATCTGTGTAATGTAATCGTTTTATTTGAGTATTTTTATGTTCTTTCCTTTTACTTGTTAGTGTTATCGGTTACGGGGAAGGATCTTCAGATCGACTACTGCTTATAACTGCGATGAGTGGTGATGTGAATTCATAAAGAGCGCTCTTGGCTACATTGCAGAAATACAAGGTGTACAAGTATGAAATGAGGATTTTTTTTCTAAAAAAACATGTTAAATTCGGAAGAATGATAAAAAGTGCTTTATTCAAAGTATGCTCCATCGCTTGGTATACATTTTTCCCATCTTTCGGGCAATTTGTGAATACCATGCCAGTAAAAATCTTCCCCTTGTGCTGCGAACCATTCATCGAGCCATTTTTTCACATCTTCGTAGGAACCAAAGCGCTGCTTAGCAAGTACGCGACCCATCGATGCAAACAAGTGGTAATCGGAAGGAGCCAAGTCTGGTGGCATGGGGTAGAACTTCCTAGCTGAGTGCTTCCAACGTGTCGCGAACTGGTTTTGCCCTATGTGATGGAGCATTGTCATGAAGAAAAATGACTTTGTGTTGCCTCTTTCGGTATTCTGCATTTTTTCAAGCAGCGAACGGTTCAAATTGGTCAATTGTTATTGGTAACGTTTAGTATTAACCGTTTCCCCAGGTTTTAACAGCCCATAATATACTACGCCCCTCTGGTCCCACCAAACACAGAGCATCGTCTTTCTGCCAAAGTGATTCGGTCCTGCGATCGATGTGGACGGTGCGCCTGGGTCCCCCATGGTTTTTTGCGCTTGGGATTCACAAAATAAATCCACTTTTTATCCCCTGTAATTATACGATGCAAAAACTACTTCCTTTTGTACCAAGCGAGTAAAATGTCACACGTGTTTTTGCGCTTTTCCATTTGCTGTTGGTCAATTCATGTGGTGCCCATCTACCGGTCTTCTGAATCTTTCCCATCTCTCGTAGCCTATTGAAAACAGCTTGTTGACTAACGCCCAATTGCTCGGCGAGTTGTTTTTGTGTTTGCGAATCATCTTCGTCCAACAATGCTTGCAATTCCACATCTTCGTATTTTTTTGTCGGTTTTCCACGTTCCTTGTCTGCAACATCGAAGCCACCACTTTTGAAACGCCGAAACCGTCGTTCGCACGTATCTTGCGATGGAGCATGTTCACCATAAGCTTCTCGAAGTAATCGGCATGATTCAACAGCAGTTTTCTTTAAATGAATACAAAAAATTAATGCTGTCCGCGAATACTCTTTCTTCGGTATAAATTTCGATATACTGAACACAACAACACAACACTGTGCACACACTTTTCCAATTTATCACTCGTGCACGTCGGATACTTGTTGATGACACAACAAAATGGCGCAGTGTCAAATCTTTATAGCACAAACTGCATTGGTGCACCATCTGTTGTCTGAAATCCGCATTTCATACTTGTACACCTGATATACGAGGGTTACTCAAATGAAAAGCTCAAAAAGAAGCATCAAATGCGTCAGTGATTGTCCGCGCTCAGGTGTACTGGTAATTTGTACGATTTTAAAGTGGTCGTGAGATATTTGAAAATGAGAAAATGTCACACTGTCTAAAAAAGAGGACCCGAGCTAGGTTCACATTCAAAAAGTGCGTGGTTTTATTAAATAAAAACCAAAAATCATTCTGTAAACCGATTGAAGATGAAAAATTAGGTTTGTATGTTGGATCACTGGTTGAATTTGGCTGTGACTTCTTTTTCTTCTATCGACTTCATTTGCTGATGAGAGGAAAGCTCTACGATAAAACAATAAATTTCTAAGGTGCAGTGATTATGACCCTCAACAGTATTTCAAATCTCAAAATTCGGTTTATTTTTGGTCAGAAGCCAGATGTAGAATGGAATTTTGATGTATTCTAATAGTTGATGGTATAAAGAAGAAGGATAGTAGGGGGTGATATGTAGCCTTTTAGTATCCCGGCACCTTTGGATTTCATCTAAATGTATATTTATTTTCACTGATACATTATACACATAATATGTAGATAATATTTTAATTATTAGGATATATAAAGTTATATTAGTAACATATATTTGCAAAATATCCCAATGACTGTAAACAAAAATTAAATGTAAAAACAAATCGGTGAGTGTTACGTTCGTAGTTTAATACGATTTAGTGCAACCAAATTATGTTTCATCAAAATCTGGTTAAACAAACGCGGTTACTGCTGTTTTAGTTCGTTTATGTGTTTGTTAAATTGAGGTTTGTTTGCTTTCATTAAAGCCAACTATAAATCGATATAGGCTAGGATCAGGTCATAAAATTTATTATAACAACGTAAACTGTATCTGTATAATTCCGAACGAAGGGACATGTTACAAAAATTAGAAATGTCTGAAGAGCTGTGGCCTATAAAAAATGTACCGTAGGAAGTAAAATAATTTTCAGATTACTAGCAGGAAGAAGAAGAAGAACAAATGAATGGGTTAGGAATACTGCAGGGGTGTCTGGTGTGATAGAACTTATACTTAAACTGAGTTTTGTGGACCACAATGTCGGACAGAGGGATGATTTTCACAGATTTTGTACAATATTTTTTATAGTATTGGGCATAAAGATTAATTTTTTTTTTCTAAACTTTAGCGTTAAATTCTAAAGTAGGCGAGTCACTATTTAAATGTGGTAATCTATTCGCAAACATCAGGTTGCTGAGCAATTTTCTTGTTTTCATTATTGATAATAATAGAAGCGTTTTGTAACAGCGAATTGTTTTCATTACTTGAACTTATTTAAGAGAGAGAGTGCATTTATATTTTCTGCTGTTTTAAACAAATCTTCGGAAAATACGTTTTTGTCCACAGGCCATAGCAGCTTTTTGGTAAGCTTCCGCAAATAAACTTGCAACTTGATATTGCGTTACTTGCTTACCTGTATTTGTTCTCAACCATTTTTCTATTGCTTCAATATAATAATTGCTCATAAGTGTCAAAATAAGAGACGTCCAGTGGCTGAAGCCAGTAAGTAGTAAGGCCTAGCAGTTGTAACAGTATTATATATCATTAGCCTTTGCTAAGTTCAACTCTTCCCGGTTTTTCGAAGGCGTTGTATTTCCATCCATTTTGTCTCATTCTTTTGAATATTATATAAGCATTGGTGGCACAGACTGTCCAACCGCACTGGCAAAACACAAGATCTCTTTCTCCGCTTATAATTGCGCCGATCTGTTTCTTCCTTTTTAAGTTGTTTTCTGAACTTTTATCCACGTTAAATATTTTTAGAGACGTTAATGTATTATCATGTACGATTTGTTTAGGCAGAGGTTTGGTTTGCTCTAATCTCCTCTCTCAGTGAGTTTCGCCCGTTACTAAGAATTTTTTTTTTTTTGCCATTAAAATTTCATTTGCTTGATTGTAAATGGTGGCCTTTCATGGGAGGGTTGATTTTGTAAATGATTTGGTAAAATGCAGTTTTGACCCCTTTTTTTAATTATATAAAAATGATCGAATTTGAAATTGAATTTGCTTTTACATGACCCACGAGTCACCTGTTTCAATATATGTAGTAAATTTCATAACACCCTGTACATATATATATATATATATATATATATATATATATATATATATATATATATATATATATATATTGTAACATTCATTTTTTCCTAGATTTTAAGACCATGTAATGTTACTGATTTTTCCATTTCAAATTGTACTTATTTTCATTTTTGTTCCGAACGGTATATTAAACAGGGATTCCCAGACGTTTGGTATATAGTGAGTTGTGCGGGTTCCTGACTGAACCTCTCGCTACGCCGCGATTGGTGGAATGTTTGATCGGCAGTTTTGATTGGAGCGTCGTGATATTACTGGCAAAAGTCGCACGATTATTTAAGGCTCCGCAGACCGTAAATCGAGGTTGTTTTCCATCTAGCCGCAACCAGGCTGTTTCCATCGAGCCGCAGCCGTGGCTGTTTTCCATCTAGCCGCAGCCAGGCAGTACCGTCTAGCCGAGAGGCTATTTTCCATCTAGCCGAAGTAGGCTAATTTTCATCAGAGTCGCTAAGTAAAAGCACCAGTGTCTTAAATAAAAGCCGTAGTGAGCTTTCTAAGTGTTAGTTAAGAAAAAGTGTGAAATCGGGCGTAGTCGATCACAGCAGGAATAAAAAAAACAGTAAGTCAACAAAACTCCCTTCAATAGACTTATTCGAGAGTAGCACCTTAACTGCAATGAAAAACAGACTAAAAGTGAAGTGTAAAGCACGATTTCTCGTCTTCGGGGGTTATAATAGTCTAAAATTTTTAATGTAACAACTACTAGTTAGGCTAGAATTTGTTAGGTAAAACTGTAAAGGTTAGAACTTTTCATTTTAAAAACATGAATAAATTTCCTTTTTTGATTAAAGCTAGTGTCTCACTGAATATTTATTTTTCTTTTCAGGATAAGTTGTACTAGACTAATTCTTTTTAGTAATACCCATAAAATCCTTCAGCATTTTTCCATTTTTTTAGCTGAAGTTAGATCCTTTCTATTTTAAAATGGATGGTGCCCAAAATTTCGTACAGCTAAAGCCTTTAAAAAAATAGAAATGAATTCCAAAAAAGACGTAAGACAATTATCTCTTACCCATATTTCTCTACCAAGGAAAACTGAGCTAGTGTTTGTTTAATTTCTTTAGTTCTTTTAAAAATCAGGATCCACTCAATTCATTAGCAGAAATTAAAGCGGGGCTGCAAGAAAATTGTGCTCAAGCTTGGGGCAACATTTTTTTACACGCTACAATATATATATATATATATATATATATATATATATATATATATATATATATATATATATATATATATACTGTAAGGTGTGAACTGTCCTCAGTTTGAGGCATCTTTTTTTTGTACCCTGTGAGAAGTTGTTTGTCCCATGCTTGAGAGCAATTTTGTAACATTGGAACTTGCCCGCACGTTGTGGTGTCATTTTGTAACTTATGAAAAGGTGTTTAATTGCGCCCCACGTACACTGCGTCATTTTGTACCGTTTGAATATTGGACACCCCAAGCTTGAGCACAATTTTCTTGCAGCCCCGCTTTAATTTCTGATACTGAATTGAGTGAACCCCGATTTTAAAAGAACTAAAGAAATTAAACACACACTAGCTCAGTTTTCTTTGGTAGAGAGATATGGGTAAGAGATAATTTTCTTACGTCTTTTTGGAATTAATTTCTATTTTTTAAAAAGCTTTAGCTGTACAAATTTTGGGCACCATCCATTTTAAAATAGAAAGGATCTAATTTCAGCTAAAAAAATGGAAAAATACTGAAAGAATGTATTGTTGGTAAATAAAAAAATCAGTATGTTACAGCCGTTCTTGTCCTGAAAAGTAGGATAGGTATTCAGTGAGACACTAGCTTTAATCAACAAAAAAAGAGAATTTATTCATGTTTTTTAAAATAAAAAGTTCCAACCTTTGCAGTTCTACAAAAAAAATTCTAGCCTAACTAGTTGTTGTTACATTTAAAATTTTAAACTATTATAACCCCCGAAGACGAAAAGTCGTGTTTTACACTTCACTTATTAGTCTGTTTTAAATTGTAGTTAAAGTACTACTCCGGGATAAGTCTATTGAAGGAAGTTTTGTTGACTTACTGTTCTTATTCCTGTTTTGATGGACTACGCCCGATTTCACACTTTCTCTTAGCAAACACTTACGGCTTTTATTTAAGAAACTGGTACTTAGCTCACATGATGGTTGTTCTGAGCTTTGATTTTCTTTAGCTCAGTCGAAGGAAGCCTACTTGGCGACTCTCATGGAAATTTAGCCTGTCGGCTAGATGGTAAATAGCCTGGCTGCGGCTCGATGGAAAACAGCCTCGATTCAAGCTCTGCGGAGCCTTAAATAATCGTGCGACTTTTGCCAGTAATATCACAACGCTCCAATCAAAACTGCCGATCAAACATTTCACCAATCGCGGCGTAGCGAGAGGTTCGGTCAGGAACCCGCACAACACCGTATATACCGAACGTCTTGGAACTTCTGTTTAATATACCGTTCGATACAAAAATGAAAATAAGTACAATTTGAAATGGAAAAATCAGTAACATTACATGGTCTTAAAATCTAGGAAAAAATGAATGTTACATTTACCCCCTTCCAAAAAGAAATAGACTACACTAGTCTATTAAACTAAGGCTACTTATGAAAAGGTACAAAGTGGTACACTATCACTTAAGACTAAAGTCAGAACTTAAAACAAAATTACAAACTCGGACCTTACTACTAGACTTAATTCAATTAAGCACTAATATTAAGTACAATGAAAACCAAATGAAAATCTTTGCATGTACACAAAAATCTTATAACTAGACTTAACTTAATTAAACACTAAGGTTAAGTACATCAAAAAGTAAATAAAAATCCTTGCATGAACATAGGAAATACCTTTCCAAAATAACAATCGCGGTCTTCTTATATAAAAGAATCAGCTCTGTAATTGTTACCAAAACAAAAAATATAACCATGTCTAGACTCTTGTCTAAATCAAAAAAGTGAACTGAAATAAAATATGAACACCCCCCTTAAAATCTTTTAAGGATTGTCTGAAAATTTTCTATTTCAGCAAAAGAAATTTATAAAAATTCTTAAATAAAGAAAAAAAATAAAAAAATGATTCTAGTGCAAACACTTACACTAAAAAGAAAAAGTCTTGTCAGACCATTTAGCACTAGGCCAAAAAAAAAAAAATTATCTGGATAAATATCCAGACAAACGCTCGGGAAAAATCGCTATCCATGCTCTAGCTCATCGCTAAGAGAACATTCTAAATCTAGTATCACTACTAGTCGCACTCGGAAAATAATCGCACTCTATCGCGCAATGTCGACATCCTAAGACATCTAGACATGCTAAAATCGCTAGGGAAAACTCTACATCGCGCAATGTCGACGTCCTGAGACATCCAGACATGCAAAAATCGCCAAAGAAAACATTCTGGTATATCGCCAGAAAAAACCTCGACTACACAAAGTCTGCGTTCTAAAAGAACAAACTCGCCATTAACATAGTGAGCAGCTATAAAAGCTAACAATATCACTATAAGCACAGTGAATAGCTATAAAAGCTAAAATTCACCCTAAACACAGTGAATAGCTATAAAAGCTAAAATTCACCAAACTGAATGATCCTGCTTCAACAAGCAATGTTCACTAAGAACAAAATGATTAGTCTGCGCACAACTAACATTCAAGGAAACATTCCCAACATAATTATATGAGACAGCAAGTCTCGAAATAGGACCTCCCTAAAGTCATAATCCTATATATAGGAGTCCATAAGCCAAACGACTCAAAATCTCGCATTTTGAGCACATGCCCTCAGGCAACCAACATACACATCGAAATATATACAGAAATATGTACAGAAATATATACAGGAGTCCAAATCCCAAACTCTTGGTTATGATAACTCCATACTGAGCTGGGTGAAAGCTCTTAGCAAAAGCTAATCAAATCTTCGGCACATCGCACCAAAGTGACAAATCTGCCTAGAAACATGAGCCGGAAAAAACGCCCTCCGTCATTCTTCAGGGTGGCTACACAGAGATATAAAATTTAACCAGCATTGCGCTTCTCCAAGTTGCATGAAGAACCCTCGTGTACTGGTCTCGCCCTAGAACAACAACGAAAAACATTCAGTCCATCCCACATAACAGGAGACAAACACCTCACCACGATATACTGAATGGTGGAGACAATAAAATACAGAATTGGTGACCCTGGTGTCCACCAACAAAAGGGAGTAGATTATAGCATCCACTAAACTAAAACGGTGTCTACCACACCACCATAAGTCAAAAAAAAATTTAATCAATAGGGTGTTCCGAAACACACTACTGCCAACAGCCTGTCACCACTAATAGGCTAATTGGAGCTGAGGTCGACTACAGTAGCTAGGCTCTCCTTTGGTTCAAATAGAAATAACCATTGAGTAACAAAACCCCTAAAGGTCCCAAAGGTCAAACGTTCACCCCCCATAGACTACCCTTCCAATCAGTCTGTTCCTCAGGAAGACTAACTTCCTGCCAAACGTCGTAACGGCATCTGTTAGCACCCGGTGCATCACAGCCTGTAAAAACAGATAACTCATGGGATACAACCTAAAAGGTTTACAAGGTTGACTTAACCAAGCTTCTAACGAAATTTTAAAAAAAACGAAAATGAGCTTAAAAAGCTACATGAAGCAAAAATTTCTCAAATTTTTGGTGGCGACGCGACAAAACTTTTGAAGACGACAAGAGCTTTTCCAGCTTAATCAGAAACAAGAAGAAAACATCGTTGACAGCTAGAATATTTGATCATGGTGTTAATCGTCTTCCTAGACAATGGCCTCTAGAAGAAACTGCTACAGGTATCAGGCATAACCGTTTTCTGTCAGCCCAAACTTCTAGATTATCTGGTGAAAATCTAAAAATTCGGTTAGGAATCTTCCTTCACTGCGCTTAGCCTCTCTTGACAAGGTTCTCATCTCGGTATCAGATTTTGATCATTTCTTTGTGAAACGACTGTCTTACTCTGCTCTCATCTCTTGTAAAAAAAACAAAAAAAAAAAAAAAAAAAAAAAAAAAAAAAAAACAAAACAACCCAAAAAAAAAAAAAAAAAAAACACAAAAAAAACCCCAAAAAAAAAAAAAAAAAAAAAAAAAAAAAAAAAAAAAAACAAAAAAAAACAAAAATGATCAGCCTTTAGTTCTCCTGCAGGACTTCAATTTCCTATCTATCTGATAGTATACCGAAAAAACTCAACATACGCCTATGAGTCTATGCAAAAAAATTTAAAAAAGTTAGTGACTCAAAGGTAACGTTTAAACGGCTCTGAAAAAAAATAGAAAATACCCTCAGTTTGTCAATTCAGAAGAAGATCTAAATCAAAATAATCCAAGTCTTAGACTTACTGGATAAACCAAAATCAATTTACTCTTAATTGCACCCAAAATATACCATTAAGGTAATAAAAATACACCCACTCGGGTAACAAACTTTGAAATTGCTCATAAAAATTTTGACTCTACATCACACTACACGAGCTACATCTTGCGCTTGTCCTAACTCAAGATCACCTTGGATTGCCTCTAATCAAAATTTCGCTTCCAAGTGTCAAGAACCGGATATTATTTGGGGTCATAAGCAAATCAAATCCCGCGACCACCGACATACCAGTCTTATGATAAATCCTGAGTGTGACTCTTTCGCAAGCTCGCAACAGCTGAGTCGATGCTAAACATCAACTACCATCAGCCTAAGTTTGGATATGATCAGTACCCAAAACCTTAGCAAAAATAATAAAAGTAAGCTATACTCTGCTCAACTTTTATAACAGTCAAAAAAACGAGGTCGTCACCTCTACAGAGCAACATCAAAAAAGGTAAAGTAAAGCAATTAAGATAATGTAAATATAAATTATTCTTCTTCTGACAAACTTTCACTAGGGTTAGGTCCGTTGAATGGTTTTAAGTCTTTAATATGCCATCGTCCTATTTTAGTCCCATCTAAATTAACTAAACCATAAACTAAATCTGAAATTTTTTCTCTAATCACGCAATGCACATACTTAGGTACCAACTTAGATGTGAATTTATCTGCTGCACTGGAAAGAATTTTATTTTTTTTTCGCCAAACGTGATCACCTATCTTAAAGGAAAAATCCCTTTTTCTAAGGTTGTAAGACTTACTGTTCCGTTCATAAAGCCTTATGTATCCTACTACGCACGTCGGTGAAAACATCTTTTAAACCCTTTAAATTTTCGGCGTACTCACCCCTGTTACCCGGAATTATTTCGCTGTCAACATTGACATCCAAATCTAAATTTTTATAATACGATCCAGATAGAGGTATATGTCTGCCGTAAACTAAGAAAGACGGTGTGAACCCGGTTACTTCGTGTCTCGCGGTATTTATCGCTTGTTGGATTTTGGAAATATTGTCATCCCAGGTGTCAAGTGAATCCACGTAACTTCTTAAAGCGGTCCCGACTGTTCGGTTATTACGTTCCACAAAATTACATTGGGGAGAGTACACGGGATTAAAACGGATGTTAAAACCATAAGTTTCACTTAAGCTCTTAAAACTTTTAGAGGTAAACTGAGTACCGTTATCGCATATTAAGAGCGATGGAACACCGTGGATTAGAAAGACATTATTTTCCAAAATTTTCTCCATATATCCAGCTTTAGAGCTTTTCAAAGGAAATAGCATGGTATACTTTGTAAACCAGCAAGAAACCACGAGAAGCCATTTATTTCCATTTTTTGAACGTGGGAATGGGCCTACTAGATCAGCTGCTATGACTTGAAAAGGGTAATTAACCGCTTTCTCTTTTCCCATCAGTCCCATAGGTAGTGCATTTGGAGATTTCTGCGCTCCACATACTTCACAAGTCCTCACAAACTTTACGATGTCAAAACGCATTTTTGGCCAATAATACTGTTCCTGAACCCTGTGAAGAGTTTTATAAAAGCCAAAATGACCAGAAGTAGGAGGAGTGTGACACATGTCTATAACTTCCTCTCTCTGTGGTTTAGGAACTAGTATTTTCCACTCGGGTACATTAACTTTTAAAGGCAACTGGTTTGGGATAAATTTGTACACGAAATCATTTTCCACCTTCCACTGCGGAAAATTTTCAGGAAATTCTTTGATTTGCTGCCGTAAATTGTCGTACCATGGATCTATGCGATCTATGTCAACTATATCAATTCTTACGCCAAACTGTGCATTAAGACTGTTTTCGTCCGCTGTATGATCTGGGATTCTTGACAAAGCGTCAGGAATAACATTGTGGACTCCTTTTCTATGAATTAAAGTAAATGTGTGTTGTCTCAGCCTAATCGCCCAACGCGCTAGTTTGCCACTAGGGTTTTTAATAGAATTAAGCCACAATAAACTATAATGATCTGTTATGACCGTGAAAGGAACACCTTCGATGTAAGGTCGAAATTTTTCGATGTTAAAGAGTACTGCTAAACATTCTTTTTCAACAACCGAGTAGTTACGTTCAGCCTTTGACAAAGTTCGACTGGCATACGCTATCACTCTTTCCTCACCATTGATTTTCTGTGTTAGGACGCCCCCTAAACCGGTATTAGAAGCATCGCTAGAAATATAAAACTGTTGGGAAAAATCTGGTTGGGATAAAATTGGAGCTGAAACCAATAGCTCTTTAATCTTTATAAAAGATTCTTCGGCTGCCTTTGTCCAATCTATCGATTGTCCTTTTTTTCCGTCCTTTCAAAAGGTCATTAATAGGCGACAACAGGGTAGAAAAATTCTCGATAAAACGCCTATACCATGAACACATTCCTACGAAGCGCTTAACTTCCGTAGTATTAGTAGGTCTCGCATAATTAACCATGCTTGCTACTTTATCCGGATCGGTACGCAAAGAATTTGAGCCTACAATATAGCCTAAAAACTTTAGAAAACTTTTGAAAAAAATCACATTTGCTCAAATTTATCGTCAGTCCTGCCTCTTTCAATTTATCCTTTACTTCCTTAAGTAAGCGAATATGCGATTCGAAGTCTTCCGATGTTACTAAAATATCATCGAGATAGGTGAAAATATGTGGCTCATATTTCGGACCAAATATAGCATCCACTAAACGTTGCTGAGTTTGAGCAGCGTTCTTTAGACCAAACGGCATAGTGACGAACTGAAATAGACCTCGGCCTACTACTGCAAAAGCGGTCTTTTCCTTAGAGGATTTGTCTAAAGGAATTTGCCAGAAAGCCTTTCTAAGGTCTATCGAGGATACATACTTAGCATTCCTGAGTGATGTCAAAATTCTGTCGATGTTCGATAATGGATAGTTATCAAATTTGCTGACCTCGTTGAGCTTTCTTTCTTCCGTCAAAGCACAGACGATACTGTCCATCGGCCTTTTTCACCAATAAGATTGGAGAACACCAGGGACTGTTTGATTCTTCAATCACTCCGAGTTTCAACATTTCGTCTAACTCTTTATTTAATACTTTTGACATATAAGGAGACATGGCGAAGGGCCTCGTCTTTACAGGACTGGCATCAGCTGTATCTATAGACATGTTGATTTTATTCGTTCGGCCTAACCTATCTTTACTACTTATTTCATTGAAAGAGCTTATTACTTTTTCTGCTTTTACGCGTTCCGTCCGCGAGAGATCATCTAGGGTACATAGACGCGAGAAAAGGTTTTCTAAAGAATTTTCTGAATAACAATCTTTAAAACTTGTTTGAGAGTTGACTTCTAGGGACTGTGGATACCACGAATTATTTTTAAAATTTTACTAGAATTCCGAATTTCTGTGCAAAATCACATCCTAAAACCAAAGTATGTGATAGAGAAGGTACTACTAGAGCAGAGATTACTAAACAATGACCATTGCAGACTAGCGGCAACTCAACCGTACCTAAAACTTTTAGACGGCTGCCATCTGCAGTGGTAACACTTCTATTTTTGACATGGCATATTTTTATACTTAAACGACTTAAAATCTGAATACCATTCTGACCTACAACGGAGGCATTTGCACCAGAGTCAAATAAAGCTGAGAAATGGGCACCTAATAGATTTATCTTGATATGCGGTCTGTTATCTAAATATTTATGCACGAATAAAGGAGATATGTGACCATTTGGAGAAGCAGGAGTTTTAATTTGAGAAGGAGAATTTTTATTAGACTTTTAAAAAAATCAGAAACTTTTTGTAACTATTTAGTCCAATCTGATTTATTGGAGTATTTCTTTACTTAAGATCCTCGTTAGAATCTTTCTTTTATCCGCGACCGGACGTTCTGAGAAAGTACGACGGATTTTCAGTTCATAGTCTAATTCATTTTCCAGTAAGTGATTGACTTTAAAATTGAAGGCTTCCATGATAAATGAATAAAATTTAAAAGAATTGTTTAAAAAGTCGTAATAATATTTCTCCTGTGCTCCCAATAGTCAAAATAAAAAATATGTAAAGGCACTTAAAATATTTAAACTTCTTTACCAAACATTAAAAAAAATCTTCAACAATTTCAAAAAAAATTTCTAAGTATCGCCTTGTATTTAAATTCTTTTACCAAATATGTTAAGAATTTTCAACAAAAAAATCTCCAAATATCGTTTCGTATCAGCTAAGTATTTTTAATATTCATGCAAAATATAGGTGAGAAAAAAGAACAGTTTTTTGTTCGGTTTACCGTAAAATAAATCTAACACTAAAAAAATTAAAGTAAACCAGCTCATCTGCTAATCTGAACTATAAAGCTAGCTGTTAAGAAAAAAGTAGGAATCTCTTATCTTAGAGTCGAAACAAAATTCTAATATCTAAACCACCATCGGATAAATTGAAATAAATAATTCTACAAATTTCCTGCTTTTGTCTTATTGCTATAGTGTAATTTCGTTTAATAAATATTATGAAATAAAAATATCTGCAAAGTTAGAGCTTTTATTTTGTTCGAAAGCTAGTACACTGAACCCTTTAAAAAATAAAATTCCAAAAGCCCCGCGTTGACAGCGCTATTTTGTAAGGTGTGAACTGTCCTCAGTTTGAGGCATCTTTTTTTTGTACCCTGTGAGAAGTTGTTTGTCCCATGCTTGAGCGCAATTTTGTAACATTGGAACTTGCCCGCACGTTGTGGTGTCATTTTGTAACTTATGAAAAGGTGTTTAATTGCGCCCCACGTACACTGCGTCATTTTGTACCATTTGAATATTGGACACCCCAAGCTTGAGCACAATTTTCTTGCAGCCCCGCTTTAATTTCTGATACTGAATTGAGTGAACCCCGATTTTAAAAGAACTAAAGAAATTAAACACACACTAGCTCAGTTTTCTTTGGTAGAGAGATATGGGTAAGAGATAATTTTCTTACGTCTTTTTGGAATTAATTTCTATTTTTTAAAAAGCTTTAGCTGTACAAATTTTGGGCACCATCCATTTTAAAATAGAAAGGATCTAATTTCAGCTAAAAAAATGGAAAAAATACTGAAAGAATGTATTGTTGGTAAATAAAAAAATCAGTATGTTACAGCCGTTCTTGTCCTGAAAAGTAGGATAGGTATTCAGTGAGACACTAGCTTTAATCAACAAAAAAAGAGAATTTATTCATGTTTTTTAAAATAAAAAGTTCCAACCTTTGCAGTTCTACAAAAAAAATTCTAGCCTAACTAGTTGTTGTTACATTTAAAATTTTAAACTATTATAACCCCCGAAGACGAAAAGTCGTGCTTTACACTTCACTTATTAGTCTGTTTTAAATTGTAGTTAAAGTACTACTCCGGGATAAGTCTATTGAAGGAAGTTTTGTTGACTTACTGTTCTTATTCCTGTTTTGATGGACTACGCCCGATTTCACACTTTCTCTTAGCAAACACTTACGGCTTTTATTTAAGAAACTGGTACTTAGCTCACATGATGGTTGTTCTGAGCTTTGATTTTCTTAGCTCAGTCGAAGGAAGCCTACTTGGCGACTCTCATGAAAATTTAGCCTGTCGGCTAGATGGTAAATAGCCTGGCTGCGGCTCGATGGAAAACAGCCTCGATTCAAGCTCTGCGGAGCCTTAAATAATCGTGCGACTTTTGCCAGTAATATCACGACGCTCCAATCAAAACTGCCGATCAAACATTTCACCAATCGCGGCGTAGCGAGAGGTTCGGTCAGGAACCCGCACAACACCGTATATACCGAACGTCTTGGAACTTCTGTTTAATATACCGTTCGATACAAAAATGAAAATAAGTACAATTTGAAATGGAAAAATCAGTAACATTACATGGTCTTAAAATCTAGGAAAAAATGAATGTTACAATACATATACATATATATATATATATATATATATATATATATATATATATATATATATATATATATATATATATACATATATATATATATATATATATATATATATATATATATATATATATATATATATATATATATATATATATATATATATATATATAGACAGAATTATCGTAATATTATTGAAATTTTGAATTTATCTGAAAAGTAACTATTGCCATCAGAAATTATAGATTCTTTGCCTTCGTTACTATATAAATAAAATTGCAAACTATTTCTTATTTTGTTTAAGACTTATCGCGCCAACCGATGTCAGACAAACAGAGCGATGGAAATTGAAACCATGTTTGCCTTGATCTAATGACTTCAAAACGCGAAGAAAAAAAAATTAAAAAATTTTGTAGGTTTATCTTTTTATTAATGCAATATTCCTCTAGCCAAGGAAGCAAAAGGTATGGTAGATATATGTTATACAATAGAACAATAATCCATTTTAGATCATTTAATCTAACACAAATGACAGCATTACCCTTTTTTCGAAACTATCTGATACTACCTTCCCTACAAGGTTTGCTGTGGTATAAAAGCTTTCCATATTCAGACAAGAATTCTGCTGTCAATTTTCTTTGGATATTAGGTCAAAAAAGACCATCCATTCCAGAAATTGGGAAATTTATTTTACTAATGATACAATTGTAATTAACAATTAGTAATTACTGAATACGTCAATAACTCTCATACTAACAAATACTTGCTCTATACCAACTGACATGAAAAGTTATGGTCTAATAACTCTACAGAGTTGCAAATTAAATTTTATTTCAATTACGTAGGAAATAGACTGCTACTATTGTACATAATCCATTTAAATAGGATGTTACATTTGTTATTAACTACACTGTATCTAAGTTATAATAGACTACCCACATTCAATGGAGAACTCTAAACTGTTAATAATAAATATAATTAAATAAGCTTTATACGTTTAGTCCATCATATAAGCTGTGAATATCTCCTATTCCTGTACTATTGCTATGTTACATTACAAAACTGAAATAGTTTTATTTCTGAAATAAATTGTTAATTAATATTTAATTTATTCTATACAAAAATATTTTGCACATTTTGAAGCCAAACTATGACAAATACCAAAAAACTAATATTTAAAGATGTATTTTTGTGGAGGTCTTTCATACACGCTATAAAAATTTCTGTTTCTGATGCCAATTCATAACCTTTGCAGCATCTAATAGAATTTCCTAGCGTAATCGATTAATGTCCCGACAGCATGATAAGGCGATTGAAGTTTTCTAAAGACCATACAGTAATTTAACTTAATAGGATAAGTGGTAGCAATAACTTGCTTCAACCGTTTTTTACTTCGGCACATTCACAAAAGAACCATAAAGCAATACCTTTTTGTGTATGATTATATCGTGACCATGTACTGTATCTTCAATGGTTTGTAGATGTATATAAGTAAAAAAAAAATCTATTCACTAACAATGCGTATGATCAAAATCTCATACACTTCCAGATTTAACTAAACGTGCGCAAATTACACAGGTATACAAAATAAAAAAATCTCTGTCTTTTAAGTGAGACACGTGTTTTCTTAAGTATTTTTTATGCTGAATCCAAAGAAAAATCATAAAAAAATACATCAACCTGTGAGGTTTTTCAGAAAATACACTTCAAGTTACCAAAAAGCCATTTTAATAAATAAAATGTAAAACTGTACAATCATTAAAATTATGGAATAAAACTATTATTTCAGACATCTCTAAATGTTCTGAATCTACATTTATCATAAAAGCTTAAAAATATTAGATTTTAGTGTTCATGTTTACCAAAAACACGCATACACCACCTTTAACCAAGCTACAAATGCTGTTTAAAATAAATATGTGCAACCGCTAAATTAAAAAATTGTTTTTAATTTTCATTAATATTGAACAAAACTATTATTTCCAGTGTGTTTTGAAGTTCTTAATCCTGACTTAGCATCAAAAAATAAAGTTTTATGTTCAGTTTCAACAAAACACTCGCTTTTAATACTTACAAGGGTGCTATGTGGTTGGTAAAATGATTTTTTAAGTAAATAAATGCAGCAGCTAAATAAGAATAATTTTTTTTTCGAACAAAACTATCATTTTTAGTAATTTTTTAAATTTAAAATTCAAATTTCGTATCAAATATGAGGAATAGTATTTAGTGTTGAAAAAAAAAATATCCGTTTACTATTTAGGAACAAAAGGTTGCAAAATGCAGTCTAATATATATCCCTTGACAGTTTTAGAAGTCAATTTTGTGGATAGATTGATCGAGTGAATATGGGGAAATGTGATTGGATGAGTGAAGTAGGGAGTGAGTGAGCGAGCGAGTGAGTGAGTGAGTGAGTGAAGTAGTGAGTGAGTGAGTGAGTGAGCGAGCAAGTGAGTGAGCGTAGAAGTGAGTGTGTAGGTGAGTGTGCGAGTGGTTAGTGACTGAGCTAGCGAGTGTTTTGTTCGATATTAAAAAAAAATTAAAAACAATTTTTTAATTTAGCGGTTGCACGAATTTATTTAAAACAGCATTTTGCTACGTAGCTTAGTTAAAGGTGATGTATGCGTGTTTTCTGTTAAAGATGAACACTAAAACCAAAAATTTTTAAGTTCTTGTGATAAATATAGATTCAGAACATTTAAAGATGCCCGAAATAATAGTTTTATTCCATAATTTTAATGACTGTACAGTTTTACATTTTATTGATTAAAATGGAATTTTAGCAATTTGCCACCTTAAGGTGGATGTCTCTTTTTATAACTTTTTTGGATTCAGCATATAAAAATACTTAAGAAACACGTCTTACTAAAAGAATTTTTTTTGTATACCTGTGTTATCATTAAAAAAAAATGTATTAATGTCTGAAATCTTATATAAACTTTATTTTTGATATGTTGTCACGCTGACTGGCGTCTTTTAAAAGTCACTATACAGCCTTGGCCAAAAGTATTAGGCACCCTACAATTTACTTCTTGTGTTTCAGGGTAGAAAATTAAATTTGTATGTTTTGTAAAATCGTATATTGAGGTAAAATTATGAAATAAATTAATATTTGGTGTGCAGCAGCAATTCTTTGGAGCATGCTGCGTACAAGCCCAGTACATTCAGTTGTACTTATAGCATCCCATTCATCCATCAAAGCGCTTTTTAGCACTGCTTTTGATGTTATGCTATGCTCCCATATCTTGCGCTTCAGAATACTCCAAAGATGCTCGATAGGGTTTAGATCTGGGGACTGCGCCGGCCAATCCAACAATGTTATTGTCTCTAAACCAGCGCATCGTAGCCGCTGATTTATGACAAGGTGCATTATGCTGAAATTTGATGTAGTCTAAATTAGTGTAGCCAAAAATGCGCATTAGCGAAGGCATCAGTACAGTTTCTAGTACATTTATGTACTTTTGGCTGTTCATGCAGCCTTCACAAACGAACATTTCGCCGACACCTTTAGCAGCCATGCAGCCCCAGATTATAATGCTACCTCCTCCGTGTTTTACAGTAGGTACCCCGCAATCTGGATGGTATTCCTCGCCGACACGCCGCCTCACGAATGTCACACCTGACGTTCCGAATAGCTGTAAGAATAGAAAAAATACTCAATTAAAAAATTAGTTATTATTTTGACTAAAACGAATTAAATCAAGAGTAATTGTATGTAGTTATTTGTTAAAATAAAAATCATATAAAAACTTACCTCAAAGTTGGATTCGTCGGACCATACAACATTAGACCTAAAATGTTGGTGCTTCAGAGCCCACTTTAAGCGTTTCTTCCTATTGGTCTCTGAAAGCCAAGGCTTCTTTCTAGCTTGCACCCTCTTAATCCAGCTTCTGTTAGTCTCCTCTTTGCTGTTCGAGAACTAATCGGCATCCCATTCTCTTCCGACAGAGTTGCAGCGAGCTCAGAGGATGTTTTTTTTTCAATTTATAATAGACTCGCGGATGAGTTTTCTGTCCTGTCGCTCATTAGTCTTACGTTTTTTGCCAGTTCTCATTTTGTTGGCATGGGAGCCAGTCTCCACAAACCTTTTAATAGCACATTGCACTGCGCACCGAGAACATTTCACTAACCTCTGGCTATTTCTACTTGGAACTTGCCTTGTTCATGTAGGGTTTGAATTTTAATTCGGTTTTCAATACCAAGCTCACTTTTCCTAGGCATTTCTCAAATATAAGAATGTCCAGTTCACAAATAAAACACGCACTTAACACTACAAGTAGTAAAAAGAGGCTGATAAAACATTAAAAATATTTTTCAAAAAACCTCATTTCTGCAATTTTGTGGGCCAGGTGTTTTATGAACCTGTAAAAGAGATTGTCTATTGTTTAAGTTAGCTTTTGACAGCGCCGCTATAGTATTGTTAAAACAATTAGTCTTTTTTTTAATATGTTATGAGTTTCACGTGTTTATTAGGGGTGCCTAATACTTTTGGCCAATGCTGTAAAGAATCGGTAATTACCCAGCAGCCTTCTTGCAAACATGTAGCTCTTAAATAAGTACTGACTTTAACTTTCTCAAGTAAAGTTCCATAATATAAATAAAATCATTCAATATATTGACACTCACCCGTTTCAAAGTCTTTTCTTGAAACGATATCGCTCAAAAACTATAGGTTTCATCCCTATTTCACATATTAAAATATTATTTCGTTCGAGTATTATGCTGCCAGTAGACCAATAGACAGACAGATCGACAGCTGGACAGTCGAATAGATAGAGCGATGCAAATTTTTTCTAAAAAAGTTAACATTGCTAATTATGTTGGGGCATTCCATACCTCTAGCAACATCATTCAATTTGCTAGGCATTAATTTGGGAGTAAGAATGTCTTGACATGAACATGTTGCAAGCATAGCAAAGAGTTTCTCAAAATCTGAGAATATTATTTCGCAATAGAAAGCTTTACACTCCACAACAACTGTTAATTCTGTACAAAGCTCAAATTCGACCAACGATGGAATACTGCTCCCATGTTTGGGGCTCTGCTCCCAAACATACATTGCATTTGTTGGATTCTATTCAGAAGAGAGCTGTTCGCCTGATTGGTGACACGCCTTGCTAATACTTTACATCCCTATGAAGTTCATCTTGTTACACCTCGTACAACCCTTTTCAAGCAGTCTTTTATATGGAAAACTTAATTCTTTTTGGAATAATTTGCCCAGGACTGTGTTTCCGACCGAATACAATTTACAGCGATTCAAGACCAACTTGATTCACTTTTTCCGCACACGTAGCGTTTTAGGGATTTCCCTGAAGCATTTGTCGTAGGTCCATAAAAAAATGAGATGTTATATTTTCTCCATCTAAGAACACTAAAACGTAAAGAAAAGCAAAAATTGCAGATGATAATTATTTCCCTTTAGCAAGAGTCATAAAAAATAATAACTTACCTACAGTGTCAGAAGTAAGTAAGTTTCGGCCACTATAACTGTTTGTATTCCTAAAACTTAACAATTTTTTGTTAATATTGGAAATAATGAAAAAGCTAGAATACTAAAAAATAAGTATATTATGATATATGCGCAACCACCCTTCTAACCCTCTACCACCTTCCTTTCACCATATATACCTTTTGCTATAAATGATTAGCTAAAATTGTTTAAAAAGATGTCAACCAAAAACCAGGCACATTTCTTACAATACTGTTGAAACTATGCAATATCTAATGACTCGCTTCTCTTTCATCCTCTACCCCTGATAATGTCGCAAATAGAAAAATTATAATGTATTGTTTCGTTTCCTTGACTCAAAGAACTCTGAATAATACCTATCGTACAATAAACAGGAAATTAAAAGTAATGAAAAAATAACTTAATTCCGAATCCACCAACCCCAAAAAATGCCTGTAATGCCAATATAGGAAGCAATTCCATTAACTCCGTACCCGACCTATTAATCCCTTACATCTTTTGTTATAGATGATATGTTTAAAATTTGTCCAGTTTATGAACAAAAGAACTTCTCAAAAAATCTTAAAATGCTATTGAAATTAAACAATATTAATTAATAGAAACCCAGAAAAGGATATATAAAACGTTATATAACAAGCAACCCCCTCTAATCACTTCCCTCGCCCCTATCGCCCTTACGTTTTACTTTTAAAATTTTTCGACTCTCACCAGTTTCATCCCTTTGGCCTGAAGCAATATCGTTCAAAAGCCATAGGCTCCATCTCCTTGTTAAATGTTATCTGTGTACCAACTTTGAAATTGATACCTCATTTCGTTTGAGAGTTATCGTGCCAACAGACCGATAGACCGACAGACCAACAGACCGACAAACAGATCGAAGGAAATGAGTGACCTTAAAACGTGAACAAAAGCAAAAATCTTGAAGTGTGATGTTTGCACGAACGCAAAAAAAAAATAACCGACCAAGTGCAAGTCAAGCTTGCGCAATTAGCGATTGCTATTAAAATAGATAAGATGATCAATGATGCCACGAAACACACCCCCAAATGAGTTTTCAACAAAGTTTCTTTCCGATCTTTACTGAAAACTGATAACCTTGAAATGTTTGATTTTTTACATACCAGATAAATTATTAAAGTTAATGAACTCGTGATAATTTTTGTGCCAATCTACACCCTGTGGAAAATATTCTATTCAAAATTTTTTGATCAGTACTTTTCGAGATAAGGGGGAACAATTATTTTTCGCAATTTTTTAAAAATAATAAAAAGAAGAGTGTGGGCAAGTATTACATTATATATATATTTTTTGAACTCGTATTTTTACAAGCTTCATTTAACACCCTACTTGATGATCTGGCAATTTTTTTTTCACTTCCGATTTCACCTCTAAAACTAACCCGTTAAGTCAAATTTACCTTCCAAAACTACACGGCTCTGATGAGGCCATCAATTCATATATTAGTGCCAATATTCAACTTTCTATAGTTTCGGAGAAAATCGGGTGTGACAGATGGACAGACAGACACCGAAGTGATCTTATAAGTGTACAGAACACTAAAAAAACACTTGGCGTCTGCGCAATTACTGACAATAGTAAGTTGTGGATTTCATAACTTATTAATTGGTTTAATTTTCTTATATCCTATAAAATATGATATTTTCAAATGTGATTTTAAAATATTTGAATTATTTGTGGACGTATTGATGAAAGCAACATTTAATTGGTATCAAGAGTTTACAATACCTAATAAATTTGAGAAAAATAGTAAAAGAGCTTAATTTATTTTCCGTAAAACACAACTTATATGATCTTCGATAGATTTAGTTATTTGTTTCATCAATAAAACTTCTTCTGTATGTATTTGTTAACGTTAATAAACTAGAAATAAAAATTATTAATTGCTTCGGGTGATGACAGCAGAAGCCCCCAACTTAGCTTAAACCACTCATAAATCGCTCCTTTTCCCAAGTTTTATTACCTCGAAGAAATAACGGAATCCAGACGATTTCGAGAGATTAATAATATAATATTTCTTTCTCTAAATGTCCCTGCATCCATCCAGCCAAGATGGCTTATGTCCCGAGGTTTTCCAGAAAGATTTATAGGATTTCGAGTATATACAGGATGCGCTGACCCTCAGTTGATCCCCGTCTTAACCTAAACGCAACAATTTTATCAGAATTTATGACGATGATTTTTCAACTTCAATTTTATACCTGGCTGTAAGAGGGATTTACAACTTAACGCTTCCATAAAATTAAAGCGAGTAATGATTTCAATTGAAACTTGATATTTTCTGCAAGATAATTTCCTTTCACACAAAAAAAACGTCATTGTTCCTACGAGATTTTAGTTTCTAAGTTGCTATTTTTGTGATAATATTTGAATACTTCACCGCATTTCCACAAATCTATGCAAAATATCCTAAATGTGGTCCAGATTTCTCAGCTCGCAAGAAACTCGGCGTTTTAGAAATATTTCGAATTGTTAAGCAGATTCCCGTCTTAACATCCAGTCATCTAACATTTTCTGAGAAGTAGGCCAAAGCCTGAGGACGTGTTCGGTCATTGCAAGAATCTGCTCGAAATTCCACGGCAGGAATTTCTATTGCGCAATAGGATAAACTGTAACGTACAGTGATCAGAGGGTTTAGTGTAGCAAAAGTATGTTTTGTCTTGAATGAAAGAAATAACTTTGCGGCTTTTTATATAAAAATATAAAATGATGAAAACATAAAATTATTATGTTTTCAACATATTTAATATATTCTAAGTGATAAATAAATGCGATACTATGTTGGGATTAAAATAAATTTTGGTAAAAAATAAAGTAGATATAATGAGTGCACACATGAGATGATAATAACGTGAAATGGCCATAATTTGTATTGTGAAGATATGATTGCCTGAATCTTTACTTATCCTTTATTAGAAAGATTATGGCCACTATGTTCTTAGAGTCCTATTGGTGATCTGTCTCTTGTTTTTACTGTAATGCCTTAGGGATTTTGAGCTCGGAATCCAATTACTTCAAATAAATTAGTGTAATACTAAAAAGTTTACCAATCTTTATTCCTGTTTTTTTTTTTTTAATAATTGCACTTTTTCCATTTTAAGAAAATAATTTTCTTTGAAATTTTGATAGCATAACTATCATTTTAAAAAAATGAACAATAGGAAACATCTTCTAAAGTTGCCAGGTATTCAAAAAGGGTTGTAGAAGCAAGGGCCAGGTAAAGTGGAGGGGATAACGACAGATTTGGTGTACAACTGCCCACACGCGTGTTCTATTCCTGTTGTGTATCTTACGTAGTGAAAATTTTGTAATTTTATAATTATTTTATTGTGTTTTACGCGTTATTTTCGTAAATTATTGACTGTAACTGTCGAAAAATGTTTCATAATCTATTTATTTTGCCGTAAATTACATTCCTAATATTGAGATATGAAAAAGATCAAAAATGACAGAACTAATACAATGAATATGTATATTAAGGTGGAATTGGGCGAGGCATATCGCAAAGATGAATATACACGTCGGTATCGGTTAAATGGAGGCCTAGAGAACATAAAAGATGCAGAGATAGACCACAGACAGGATGGATCGACGACATAAATAGATTAGCGGGACACGACTGGATGCAAAAAGCATACAACAGAGTTAATTGGAGACAACTTGGGAAGGTTTATATCCTACTATGGATGGAATAAACTAATGATTTTTATATATATATATATATATATATATATATATATATATATATATATATATATATATATATGCTACAGGGAAGTCCCTAAAGCGCTACAGGAGCGACACGTGTGCGGAGAAAGCGAGTCACGTTATTTTTGAATCGCTGCATATTCTACTCGGTGGGAAACATAGTCCTGGGCAAATTATTCCAAAGGGATGATGTTCTCCATATAAAAGACTGCTTGAAAGGCATTGTATGAGGAGTAACAAGCTGAACCTCATACGGATGTGAAGTATTAGCGCGACGTGTACTTCTAACATGCACCGTTCTGGGAGGAATTAAGCGGGCCACATCCTTCGAACACCTTCCAAGAAAATACTTGTAGGATAGGCTCAAGTCCCCAACCGTTTTTTGATGTTCCAGCGAATCAAGGCCGCCGATCAGTTCCGGGTCTCCAGTCAGACGAACAGCTCTTCTGTGAATAGAATCCAACAAATGCAGTGTATGTTTGGGAGCGGAGCTCCAAACACGAGAGCAGTATTCCATAGTTGGACGAATTTGAGCTTTGTAAAGAATTAACAGTTGTTGTGGAGTGTAAAGCGTTCTGATTCGAAATAATATTCCCAACTTTTGAGAAGCTCTCCTTGCTACGCCTGCAACATGTTTATGCCAGGATATATTTGCTTCCAAATTAACTCCCAACAAATTGAGTGACGATGTTAGAGAAATGCAATGCACCGACATAACTATGTCGGGTTCAGCAACGTTTACTTTTTTAGAAAAAACTGCCGCCTGGGTTTTTGTAGCCTTAAATTCCACTTGGTTACTGTCACCCTAAGATAGAATTTCTTACAGGTCTTTGTTAAGTTGAATGACTTCCTGCTCTCTGCGGAATTCGTCTGAGTAGCCGATGTCCGAGAGTTCAAAGTGAATGAAGAGATAAGTGTACTGTCATCTGCAAAGCTGTAGATTGGATTCTCGGACTTTTTCCAGATAGTATGGAGCCTTGGGGTACACCGGCGTTGAGAGTGAAGGTGTTAGAAACGCTCTCTGAGGAAACATGATAGCCACAAACAGAACACCTTTGTTCGTGCCCAGAACAGATGCAAAAAAATTATCGACCAAGCCAAGGAGGCACACAATCAACGAATTAGAAACAAACTTCCAGGTCCTTTTGGTCAGTCGCTAAGGCAGTTAGTCAAAATTTCACTAAATCCACCATACCATACCACCACTCACACGGCCAGATAATTCTATTGCAACGACACCTGTTGAAAAAGCGAACTTGTTGGCTGAACTCTTTGCTGCACATTCTACCGTCGATTTCCAAGGAAAAACACCACCTACTATTCCCATAGTGCAGTCAAGGATGTCCGATATTGTCTTCAGACAGCGTATCATTAAACGTATTTTAATGAAGCTAGACACCAAAAAAGCTTCTGGCGCTGATGGAATACCTGCCATAGTTCTAAAAAACTGTACGAGGGAACTAACGCCAGTTTTCTGTAGTCTTTTCAACCTATCCTAGAGAAAGGGAATATTTCCTTCCTGCTGGAAATGTGCCACAGTTCAGCCGATACCTAAAAAAGGCAAGACGACCTTGCCAAATAACTACCGACCAGTCGCACTGCTTTCAATAATATCGAAAGTTAATGGAAAAGGCTATCAATCAGCATCTTCTAAAATATCTTGAAGGATTCAACATTATTAGTGATCACCAATATGGCTTTCGTAAACATAGATCAATCTGACTTATGTAACACATGTTTGGAACAACACAATTGAACACTTGGAAGAATCTCGAGCGGTTGCTCTTGACATATCCAAGGCATTTGACCGTGTTTGGCACGATGGACTGTTGGCTAAGCTACGCTCTTATGGTATGTCTGAAAAGTTCTGTTTGTGGCTTGCATGTATGCTCAGAGAGCGTTCTTTAAGAGTAGCATTCGAGGGATTTCTTTCTAACACCTTTCCTATCAACGCCGGTGTGCCCCAAGGCTCCATACTGTCTCCTAGTCTCTTTCTCATTTACATTAACGATTTGCTGGAAAAAGCCGTAAACACAATCTACAGCTTTTCAAAAGACAGTACGTTTATCTCTTCATTCACTTTGAACGCTCGGACATCGGTTACTCAGACGAATATCTGCAGACAGCGGGAAGTCGTTCAACTTAACAAAGACCTGAAAGAAATTCTATCTTAGGGTGACAGTAACCAAGTGGAATTTAACGCTACAAAAACCCAGGCGGCAGTTTTTTTTCTAAGAAAGTTAACGTTCCTGAACCCGACATAGTTATGGTGGGGCACTCCATTCCTCTAATATTGTCATTCAATTTGTTGGGCATTACTTTGGGAGCAAATATGTCCTGGCATGAACATGTCGCAGGGATAGCAAGGAGAGCTTCTCAAAAGTTGGGAATATTATTTCGAACCAGAAAGCTTTACACTCCACAACAACTGTTAATCTTTACAAAGCTCAAATTCAACCAACTATAGAATACTGCTCCCATGTTTGGGGTTCCGCTCCCAAACATACATTTCATTTGTTGGATTCTATTCAGAGAAGAGCTATTCGTCTGATCGGTTGGCGACTTGAGCCTATTCTACAATTATTTTCATAGAAAGGGTTCGAAGGATGTAGCCCGCTTAATTCCTCCCAGAGCGGTGCATGTTAGAAATACACGTCGTGCTAATACTTCACATTCGTATGAGGTTCAGCTTGTTACTCCTCGTACAACGCTTTTTAAGTAGTTTTTTATATAGAGAACATCATCCCTTTGGAATATTTTGCCCAGGACTGTGTTTCCCCCCCGAGTACAATTTACAGCGATTCAAGAACAACGTGAATCGCTTTTTTTTTCGCACACGTGTCGCTCCTGTAGCGCTTTAGGGACTTCCCTGCAGCACGTGTGCTAGACCCATAAAAAAAATCAATTCAGTAATTTTTAATTTTGTAAAATAAATGAATGTTTTTATGTAATCTTTTTTTATATTAAAATTATTGTTTTTTACTACTAGTTTTCAATATTATCCCTAAGCAATATATTCGTAACATAATTTCTGCATAGGACTACTTTGTTAAGCCTACATTTTATTAGATTATATATATTTTTGATTTTGTTTATTTATTTTATTATTAAATATAAAGTAACATATTTTAATGGGTAAACTTTTTTTAATATACCTTATGAACAATAAAATCCAAATGGTTTTATGAAAATTCGTTCAAAGTAATTGGATTCCGTGATTATTGAATTTTAGCCGCTTGAGGCACTCTACTAATTGTGGGTCATTCTTTGTTCTATTATTCTATCTACTGTACATGTTTGTTTCATTTTAACATATATCTATTGTTAATATTAGGTCTTTTAAATTAACTATTTGGCGTATTTGCTTAATGTTATTGTCACTTCTCTCTCTATCTGAGTACTATTTACAGTTCCGATATTTCGAAAATTTGTCATGTTTTTGATGTTTCATGTCGGGTATCCACTTTGTTCTTTAGTAGTGGCCCGATGGAGGTTTTCTAAAGCAAAGTGTCCACTTGAGACAAAATGGTCTCGAGAGCAGTCTCGAGACCAGACTCACAAATGTATATGTGCCTGAGAGTACTCTCAGAGACAAACCGATGCGAGTATCAGACACTGCACGTGTCACAAGTGGACATGTTCATTCTTGCTCATGAGACTTAGTCACCAGTCTTCCGTCATTGTTTGAAGAGTTGAGACCCCGACTGGAGACTTTTTATTTAAAATATTTGTTTAATTTAAATAACCAATTAATTTCTTAAAAATGAAGGATAATCGCGAGTGAACTGACGAGGAAGTGTTCAAATTAATTGAACTTTATGAGGAGAAAGAGTTTTTATGGAACGTGAAACATAAACTTTATAGAAATCGCGAAAAAAAAATGGCAATGTACGAAGAATTTGCTTCGAAATTTGAAAATTGCAGTGGAAATGAAATTCAGCGGAAGATCCATAACTTACGCAATCAGGTATGTATAATCCTCTAAAATTATTATTAACATTACTATTTAAATTGACTTTTTAGTCAATAGTCAAATATATTATTTTCAGGTTTCTCATGAACTGCAAAAGATAAAAAAATTGAAGAGTGGTGATGGTGCTGATGACAGGTATGACAGTAAATGGAAGTTTTTCACTGCATTACAGTTCATTTTACCCAACTTCACACCCACAACATCGACTTCAAACATGGTAAGTTAATATAATTATTGCTATGTTTCATAATGAAATTTTATTTATCATAAAATTACAAATAAAAAAATTCAAATTAAACAAAGTGATCAGGTACTAAATTTAAGCAATTAAACGATATTGCCACTGAACTTCACCTGCAGTTGTCATGAAGTATTCTTTAAACTCATCTCTCACATCTTTTTGAGAGATTGCCTAATTTCGCTGCTGGCCTCTCTCTAGTGGAAAAAAACGATCCTTGTGGTGGGGGTTCATTCCGCCATTCGCCATTTACAATTTTATGTGTATTAGGATCTTCAAAATCAACTGAACAAGGGTTCAAATAATTTTTTGAAGTACATATTAAAAAGTTATGCAATGCACATATTGCCAGAGTAACATCTATTACTTTTTCGGATAACTCTGAATTTACTTGACATAATGCCAAATACATTTTCTATTATACGACGAACTCTGCTTAATCTGTAGTTGAAAATTCTGTTTGGTGTAGGTGATTTCGGTACCCGTAGGGCTTTAATATATACGATGTCATAGCAAAAGCATCGTCAGCTACCATTATGTATGGCACTGGCAAACATCTTTGGGGCAATGCTTCTGGTTCGGGAAGTGAAAATTGCTTGCTTTCCAAAGCATCGTGCAGGGAGCAGTTTGTAAAGACACCTCCATCAGAAATTCTACCATTGCAACCAACATCAACGTAAATTAATTTATAATTGGCATCTGCGACTCCCATCAAAACTATGCTGTGTGTACCCTTATAGTTATAGTAAAGGCTTCCACAGTTCTCAGGTGCCACCATTGTAATATGCTTTCCGTCAATAGCGCCGAAACAATGTGGAAATTGCCATTATAATTCAAATTGATCTGCATATTTCTTCAACTCTTCAGCACTTGAAGGATACTGAAATAAAAAAATTTTACTTGTATTTTTCTATTTTTTTATGCATAAATATTGATACAACATAGTATATTAATTGCGCTTTTAACTTTTCAGAATAATATTCCCGAAAACATGAACATCTCACAGGATGATTCCATACAAAATGAGCCCACACAAGATCAAAAAAGAAAACATATTAGCAAAGCAACATCAAGAACTGAAGAAGATGATAACATTCTGAAGGAAGCAATAGAAATTATGAAGAAGCCTAAAGACGATTTCGATCGCTTTGGAGAATACGTAGCGTTGGAGCTAAAAAGTCTAAAATCGGATTATTACAGAGGAGTATTAAAAAGTGAGATTCGTAAAGCAATATTAAATATTTCTAATATGGATGAAAAATGCTACTGGTCCACTGCATCCTCTTCAAGTGCAAGTACTTCATGCAGTACGCCAATTGCATCACCACCCATTCTTGTTGACAACTTTTCTCAACAAAATATTGGGACTCAAACAACCCAAGATTTTTACAATAGTTCATATTCACTAATTAACATGCCTTAATTTGTAAAGTTTCTGTTATTATACTTCTATAATTAAAGTTGTTTTTTAATTTATACATACCCTTAAATATTCTTCCTTTAAATGATGATAGATGGCTTTACACACTTCGGGAACTATTCTTCCTATTGTACAAGGTGGAATGCGAAAAAGGTATTGCAAACTACAATAAGCATCTCCTGAAAGTTCATTTCAATATAAAAATGTAATGTTCTAGAGAAAAATATTTGTACATTCGCTTGAAAGGCTTACCTGAAGCCAGAAAACGAAGTGTGACCATTAATCTATCATGGATTGGAATCGCATCACGTAACTTTGTATCTTGCTTTACAATATCGTGTTTTACCAAATTTAAAACCAATTCAAATTGAACTGCAGACTTCCTAATGAAATTTTTTAAACTGTTGTGCATCTTCCAACCGCAACTCGTTCACAAGTGTTGAAGAAGCTCCCAATGTATTTCGTCGATCCACCCATTTTCTTACCCAACACGCCTTTTTTTTTCACTTCCCGTTTTTTCATAATTTTATGCACAATTAGAAAGGCTAGGATTTGGCGTGCGTCCATTTTGAAAAAAAATAAATCTCAAACTAGCAACCAAGTCACAGAATCGACTGAGACTTGAGAGTAAGCTCTCAAGTGTACACAAAATTTCCTGATCTCGAGACTGCAGTGACTATCGAGTCTCCAACTGCTGTCTCGAAAGCGCAAGTGATCTCAAATGGACAACACTTCGGAACTAATCTCGAGACTTTCTCTCGAGACTTTGTCTCAAGTGGACACTTAGCTTAAGTTTAATATTTTCTAAATTCTTAGGTGTGTGTTTTGCCACATTTTATAGTTTAAGTCTGGTGCTGTTTTTCGGCTTGCGGCCTTTGCCTATGTCAATATCACCAAAACCCGATATAATAATATGGAGATAACTAAACTTCATTTCTTGTTGTATTATTACTTTTCTTCTTCGGGGAAAGTATTGTATTCGTGAAAAAACTACCTTTCGAAATTCTTACTTTCCTTCACGTTTCGGGATTTCTAGATCACGAAAAACATAGTCACTAGTTTCCGTCGGTCTGTCAGAGTGTTGGCACGATAACTCTCGAACGAAATGAGATGTCAATTTCAAACTTGGTGCATAGATATTATTTAATCAGCGAATATAGCCTGTAGTTTTTGAGCGATATCGCTTCAGAGCAATTAGCTGGGTGTGTGTGTGTGTGTGAGTATATTTTTAGGTAATAGTTAATGCAGAAATGCCATAACTCCCAGAGTAGCGCTAGCTTGTTGTTTTGAAAGTGCCGTGAAATACAAATGTGTACGTTTCGGCACCTGGGCATCGTTGCCTGATATTATGACATCCCCGTCAACATATCTCATTAGAGATGTAGTCAGAAAAAGGGTAAAAATCACTGTAGTGGCGGGAGGTGGACTATAAAAAAGATTATATTTTAATATGGTAAATTTCCTTTTTTTTGTTGAATAATAAATAAATTTTATGCCTAAATAATTATAGTAAAACATATAACGGATAAATGGGGTGGGGGAGGAGATTAGAGGGGTTAATTTGTATATGTCGTGTTATGTGTCCTTTTGAGAGTTTTTTGAAGCCGAGAAATTAAAACAAGGGAAAGGGTTGTTTAATACTGTCTAATTTTAATAGCACTTTGAAATATTTGCAAGGTTTTTGGACAAATTTTAAGCATATTATTTATAGTAAACTTATAGTAAGTGGTGAAAGGAGTGAGGTCGGAGGTGAAAGGGGTTGCTTGTTATATATGGTGTTGTCGGTCTTTTTCAGGGCTCTTGGAATTGAGGAATCTAAAAATTTACTTATTTTTACATTACTTTCAGTTTTAATAGGGGAAGGGTGAGAAAGTGGTGAAGTGGTTAAATAAGGTATAGTTTTAATAATATTATGGGAATTTTTGGCTGCGATAATAAACAAATGTTAAGCATAATTATGTATTTACTATAAATAATTAGATAACCTGCAAGTAGTGGGCAAGGGAGTTAGAAGGGTCATTTCGTTTTTATCGTGTTATATTTCTTTTTTAGAGTTTTCCGAGGGGTCGAAAAATTGCATTATATTTTCGTTAACAAAAAGAAGAGGGTGAAAGGGGCGGCCATCATTAAATATTGTATAGTTATAAGATTTTATAAAATTTTAGCTAATTATTAAAAGTAAAAGATATATCAGGGAAAGGT
>CM032447.1:60891400-60961400 GCA_019049505.1 Pachyrhynchus sulphureomaculatus
TTTCGAGCCAGAAAGCTTTACACTCCTCAACTGTTAATCTTTACAAAGCTCAAATTCAACCAACTATAGAATACTGCTCCCATGTTTGGGGTTCCGTTCCCAAACATACATTTCATTTGTTGGATTCTATTCAGAGAAGAGCTATTCGTCTGATCGGTTGGCGACTTGAGCCTATTCTACAATTATTTTCATAGAAAGGGTTCGAAGGATGTAGCCCCGCTTAATTCCTCCCAGAGCGGTGCATGTTAGAAATACACGTCATGCTAATACTTCACATTCGTATGAGGTTCAGCTTGTTACTCCTCGTACAACGCTTTTCAAGTAGTTTTTTATATGGAGAACATCATCCCTTTGGAATATTTTGCCCAGGACTGTTTTTCCCCCCTAGTACAATTTACAGCGATTCAAGAACAACGTGAATCGCTTTTTTCGCACACGTGTCGCTCCTGTAGCGCTTTAGGGACTTCCCTGCAGCACGTGTGCTAGACCCATAAAAAAAATCAATTCAGTAATTTTTAATTTTGTAAAATAAATGAATGTTTTTATGTAATCTTTTTTTATATTAAAATTATTGTTTTTTACTACTAGTTTTCAATATTATCCCTACAGCAATATATTCGTAACATAATTTCTGCATAGAACTACTTTGTTAAGCCTACATTTTATTAGATTATATATATTTTTGATTTTGTTTATTTATTTTATTATTAAATATAAAGTAACATATTTTAATGGGTAAACTTTTTTTAATATTACCTTATGAACAATAAAAAATCCAAATGGTTTTTTTATGAAAATTCGTTCAAAGTAATTGGATTCCGTGATTATTGAATTTTAGCCGCTTGAGGCACTCTACTAATTGTGGGTCATTCTTTGTTCTATTATTCTATCTACTGTACATGTTTGTTTCATTTTGTATCTATTGTTAATATTAGGTCTTTTTAAATTAACTATTTGGCGTATTTGCTTAATGTTATTGTCACTTCTCTCTCTATCTGAGTACTATTTACTGTTCCGATATTTCGAAAATTTGTCATGTTTTTGATGTTTCATGTCGGGTATCCACTTTGTTCTTTAATAGTGGCCCGATGGAGGTTTTCTAAAGCAAAGTGTCCACTTGAGACAAAATGGTCTCGAGAGCAGTCTCGAGACCAGACTCACAAATGTATATGTGCCTGAGAGCACTCTCAGAGACAAACCGATGCGAGTATCAGACACTGCACGTGTCACAAGTGGACATGTTCATTCTTGCTCATGAGACTTAGTCACCAGTCTTCCGTCATTGTTTGAAGAGCTGAGACCCCGACTGGAGACTTTTTATTTAAAATATTTGTTTAATTTAAATAACCAATTAATTTTTCAAAAATGAAGGATAATCGCGAGTGGGACTGACGAGGAAGTGTTTCAAATTAATTGAACTTTATGAGGAGAAAGAGTTTTTATGGAACGTGAAACATAAACTTTATAGAAATCGCGAAAAAAAAAAAATGGCAATGTACGAAGAATTTGCTTCGAAATTTGAAAATTGCAGTGGAAATGAAATTCAGCGGAAGATCCATAACTTACGCAATCAGGTATGTATAATCCTCTAAAATTATTATTAACATTACTATTTAAATTGACTTTTTAGTCAATAGTCAAATATATTATTTTCAGGTTTCTCATGAACTGCAAAAGATAAAAAAAATTGAAGAGTGGTGATGGTGCTGATGACAGGTATGACAGTAAATGGAAGTTTTTCACTGCATTACAGTTCATTTTACCCCAACTTCACACTCACAACATCGACTTTAAACATGGTAAGTTAATATAATTATTGCTATGCTTCATAATAAAATTTTATTTATCATAAAATTACAAATAAAAAAATTCAAATTAAACAAAGTGATTAGGTACTAAATTTAAGCAATTAAACGATATTGCCACTGAACTTCACCTGCAGTTGTCATGAAGTATTCTTTAAACTCATCTCTCACATCTTTTTGAGAGATTGCATAATTTCGCTGCTGGCCTCTCTCTAGTGGAAAAAAACGATCCTTGTGGTGGGGGGTTCATTCCGCCATTCGCCATTTACAATTTCATGTGTATTAGGATCTTCAAAATCAACTGAACAAGGGTTCAAATAATTTTTTTGAAGTACATATTTAAAAAGTTATGCAATGCACATATTGCCAGAGTAACATCTATTACTTTATTAGGTGCTAAATTTATTGGTTTTCGGATAACTCTGAATTTACTTGTCATAATGCCAAATACATTTTCTATTATACGACGAGCTCTGCTTAATCTGTAGTTGAAAAAATTCTGTTTGGGTGCAGGTTGATTTCGGTACCAGTAGGGCTTTAATATATACGATGTCATAGCAAAAGCATCGTTAGCTACCATTATGTATGGCACTTGCAAACATCTTTGGGGCAATGCTTCTGGTTCGGGAAGTGAAAATTGCTTCCTTTCCAAAGCATCGTGCAGGGAGCAGTTTGTAAAGACACCTCCATCAGAAATTCTACCATTGCAACAAACATCAACGTAAATTAATTTATAATTGGCATCTGCGACTCCCCATCAAAACTATGCTGTGTGTACCCTTATAGTTATAGTAAAGGCTTCCACAGTTCTCAGGTGCCACCATTGTAATATGCTTTCCGTCAATAGCTCCGAAACAATGTGGAAATTGCCATTTTAATTCAAATTGATCTGCATATTTCTTCAACTCTTGCACTTGAAGGATACTGAAATAAAAAAATTTTACTTGTATTTTTTCTATTTTTCTATGCATAAAAGTTGATACAACATAGTATATTAATTGCGCTTTTAACTTTTCAGAATAATATTCCCGAAAAACATGAACATCTCACTGGATGAGTCCATACAAAATGAGCCCACACAAGATCAAAAAAGAAAACGTATTAGCAAAGCAACATCAAGAACTGAAGAAGATGATAACATTCTGAAGGAAGCAATAGAAATTATGAAGAAGCCAAACGACGATTTCGATCGCTTTGGAGAATACGTAGCGTTGGAGCTAAAAAGTCTAAAATCGGATTATTACAGAGGAGTATTAAAAAGTGAGATTCGTAAAGCAATATTAAATATTTCTGATATGGATGAAAAATGCTACTGGTCCACTGCATCCTCTTCAAGTGCAAGTACTTCATGCAGTACGCCAATTGCATCACCACCCATTGTTGTTTTGACAACTTTTCTCAACAAAATATTGAGACTCAAACAACCCAAGATTTTTACAATACTTCATATTCACTAATTAACATGCCTTAATTTGTAAAGTTTCTGTTATTATATTTCTATAATTAAAGTTGTTTTTTAATTTATACATACCCTTAAATATTCTTCCTTTAAATGATGATAGATGGCTTTACAGACTTCGGGAACTATTCTTCCTATTGTACAAGGTGGAATGGCGAAAAAGGTATTGCAAACTACAATAAGCATCTCCTGAAAGTTCATTTCAATATAAAAATGTAATGTTCTAGAGAAAAAATATTTGTACATTCGCTTGAATGGCTTACCTGAAGCCAGAAAACGAAGTGTGACCATTAATCTATCATGGATTGGAAATCGCATCACGTAACTTTGTATCTTGCTTTACAATATCGTGTTTTACCAAAAAAATTTAAAACCAATTCAAATTGAACTGCAGACATCCTAATGAAATTTTTAAACTGTTGTGCATCTTCCAACCGCAACTCGTTCACAAGTGTTGAAGAAGCTCCCAATGCATTTCGTCGATCCACCCATTTTCTTACCCAACACGCCTTTTTTTTTTTTCACTTCCCGTTTTTTTTCATAATTTTATGCACAATTAGAAAGGCTAGGATTTGGCGTGAATCCATTTAGAAAAAAAATAAATCTCAAACTAGCAACCAAGTCACAGAATCGACTGAGACTTGAGAGTAAGCTCTCAAGTGTACACAAAATTTCCTGATCTCGAGACTGCAGTGACTGTCGAGTCTCCAACTGCTGTCTCGAAAGCGCAAGTGATCTCAAATGGATAACACTTCGGAACTAATCTCGAGACTTTGTCTCAAGTGGACACTTAGCTTAAGTTTAATATTTTCTAAATTCTTAGGTGTGTGTTTTTGCCACATTTTATAGTTTAAGTCTGGTGCTGTTTTTCGGCTTGCGGCCTTTGCCTATGTCAATATCACCAAATAATATGGAGATAACTAAACTTCATTTCTTGTTGTATTATTACTTTTCTTCTTCGGGGAAAGTATTGTATTCGTGAAAAAATTACCTTTCGAAATTCTTACTTTCCTTCACGTTTCGGGATTTCTAGATCACGAAAAACATAGTCACTAGTTTCCCGTCGTCGGTCTGTCAGAGTGTTGGCACGATAACTCTCGAACGAAATGAGATGTCAATTTCAAACTTGGTGCATAGATATTATTTAATCAGCGAATATAGCCTGTAGTTTTTGAGCGATATCGCTTCAGAGCAATTATTAGCTGGGTGTGTGTGTGTATGTGTATATATTTTTAGGTAATAGTTAATTGCAGAAATCCCATAACTCCCAGAGTAGCGCTATCTTGTTGTTTTAAAAGTGCCGTGAAATACAAATGTGTACGTTTTCGGCACCTGGGCAACGTTGCCTGATATTATGATATCCCCGTCAACATATCTCATTAGAGATATAGTCAGAAAAAGGGTAAAAAGCCCTGTAGTGGCGGGGAGGTGGACTATAAAAAAAGATTATGTTTTAATATGGTAAATTTCCTTTTTTTTTGTTGAATAATAAATAAATTTTATGCCTAAATAATTATAGTAAAAACATATAACGGATAAATGGGGTGGGGGAGGAGATTAGAGGGGTTAATTTGTATATGTCGTGTTATGTGTCCTTTTTGAGAGTTTTTGAAGCCGAGAAATTAAAACAAGGGAAAGGGTTGTTTTAATACTGTCTAATTTAATAGCACTTTGAATTATTTGCAAGGTTTTTGGACAAATTTTAAGCATATTATTTATAGTAAACTTATAGTAAGTGGTGAAAGGAGTGAGATCGGAGGTGAAAGGGGTTGCTTGTTATATATGGTGTTGTCGGTCTTTTTCAGGGCTCTTCGAATTGAGGAATCTGAAAATTTACTTATTTTTACATTACTTTCAGTTTTAATGGAGGAAGGGTGAGAAAGTGGTGAAGTGGTTAAATATGGTATAGTTTTTAATAATATTATGGGAATTTTTCCAAGTTTTGGCTGCGATAATAAACAAATGTTAAGCATAATTATTATTTACTATAAATAGTTAGATAACCTGCAAGTAGTGGACAAGGGAGTTAGAAGGGTCATTTCGTTTTTATCGTGTTATGTTTCTTTTTTAGAGTTTTTTTGAGGGGTCGAAAAATTGCATTATATTTTCGTTAATAAAGGAAGGGGGTGAAAGGGGCGGCCATCATTAAATATTGTATAGTTATTACATTTTATAAAATTTTAGCTAATTATTAAAAGTAAAAGATATATCAGGGAAAGGTATGTGGTAGGGGGTTAGAAGAGTACATACTACACTGGTGAGTCAAAAAAAATCAACTCAAACTACTTGGCTTCATTTAATACGGATCCTAGAATTTAGTGTCTATATATTTTTACTGATTTTAGTATGATTTTAAAGCCTATTCTATTCTCTTTCTACTGATTCCAAATTCTATAGCATACCTCATGCTTTTTACTGATTAAAAATGACTGAAAGGGGAAACAAGGAGAGCAAGTATTGAATATAAGGGTAAGAGGAAGGAAAAAATTAAACAAAATTTAAGTTTAATAATTAAATTTATTGATAGAAACTGAAATCAATATTTTGTATTATCCCTCTAGCCTTTGTTACTGCTTCTAACCGGTTTTTTCATGAAGCGGGTGACCTTTTTCACCATTGTCTGTGGGATTTTTTTTCCACTCTTCCGTCATCGCAACTTTTAAGCCCCTCAACGATACTGGGGCTAGATTTTTGGTTCGAACCTTTTTTTTGAGCTCATTCCACATATGCTCGATTGGACTGAGGTCAGGACTCCGTGCAGGCCAGTCTAATGTAGGTACGCAGCAGCATGTAGCCTCGCACTTTTCGATGAGCTGCTGTTAATTTGGGTCCGCTAGCTGGTCTCTTCGGAGTTAGGTTAGCTTCTTTAAGTCCAATGACTGACTGTGACTTAAAAGCCGATCAAGTGACGATTTCTTAGAGTTGTGTTGACAATGAAGTGGCCATCTCGCTCCGAGGTACACCTTGTTCTTCCTGTTCCTGGTCTTCGTATAAAGGAGCCAGTCTCTTGGTAACATCTGTACACTCTGGAGACAGTTGATTGGTTCAGGTGCAGTTGCGGAGCGACTACACGTTGGCTATGCCCTACTTGCAATAGGGCAATGACTTGTGCCGTTTCTTTCCGGGGTAGGAATAACAGGAAAATGTAGTTAAATGTGTTTTTATCGAGACGAATAGCGCGCAACGGGTACGTTGCTGAGCGAGCAAAAATGGTTCTATTGAGTAAAACCGTTTTAATCAGTAAAACTTTTTGAAACTCCAAATGTTTTTGGTATTATTGGAAAGAATAAAAAATCAGCATCCTAATGATACCAAAAATAATGCCACTATTTGAAAATTAAATTCAAGGATTTTTGCTCACCAGTGTATACCAGGTGTACAGTATGAAGTGCGGATTTCAGACAACAGATGGTGCACCAATGCAGTTTGTGCTATAAAGATTTGGCACTGCGCCATTTTTGTTGTGTCATCAACAAGGGTCAGACGCGCACGAGTGATAAATTGGAAAAGTGTGTGCACAGTGTTGTGTTGTTGTGTTCAATATGTCGAAATTTATACCGAACAAAGAGCATTCGCAGACAGCATTAATTTTTTGTTTCCACTTGAAGAAAACTGCTGTTGAATCATACCGATTACTTCGAGAAGCTTATGGTGAACATGCTCCATCGCAAGATACGTGTGAACGATGGTTTCGGCGTTTCAAAAGTGGTGACTTCGATGTTACCGACAAGGAACGCGGAAAACCGCCAAAAAAATACGAAGATGTGAAAATTGCAAGCATTGTTGGACGAAGATGATTCGGAAACTCACAAACAGCTCGCCGAGCAATTGGGCGTTAGTCAACAAGCTGTTTCCAATCGGCTACGAGAGATGGGAAAGATTCAGAAGACCGGTAGAAGGGTACCACATGAGCTGAACGACAGACAGATGGAATAGCGCAAAAACACGTGTGACATTTTGGTCACTAGGTACAAAAGGAAGTTGTTTTTTGCATCGTATATAGTCACAGGGGATGAAAAGTGGATTTATTTTGAGAATCCCAAGCGCAGAAAATCATGGGTAGACCTAGGCGCACCATCCACATCGACCGCAAGACCGAATCGCTTTGGCAGAAAGACGATGCTCTGTGTTTGGTGGGACCAGAGGGACGTGGTCTATTATGAGCTGTTAAAATCCGGGGAAACGGTTAAGACTAAACGTTACCAACAACAATTGACCGATTTGAAACGTTTGCTGCTTGAAAAAAGGCCAGAATACCGAAAGAGGCAACACAAAGTCATTTTTCCTCATGACAATGCTCCATCACATACGGTAAAAACCAGTTCACGACACGTTGGAAGCACTCAGCTGGGAAGTTCTGCCATGCGGCTTACTCACCAGACTTGGCTCCTTCCGATTACCACTTGTTTGCATCGATGGGTCACGCACTTGCTGAGCAGTGCTTTGGTTCGTACGAAGATGTGAAAAAAATGGCTCAATAAATGGTTCGCAGCTAAAGGGGAAGATTTTTTACTGGCGTGGTATTCACAAATTGCCCGAAAGATGGGAAAAATGTATAACAAGCTATGGAGTATACTTTGAATAAAGCACTTTTTTATCATTCTTCCGAATTTAATATGTTTTTTTAGAAAAAAAAATCCGCATTTCATAATTGTACGCTTGGTAATATAATTCTATTTGAGGGTGCTTTGCCATTCTCTGACTGTAAAGGTTCAATATTTATATATAATAAAATTAAAAACTGAATTGAATTAAAATTTGAATTTTTGAAAGTTTAATTTTGAATTATGAATTTTATCTTTTCAAAAACTAGTAAACCGGTAATTATGAGCAATCCTCTTTCTCTTTAAACGTTGATCTATAGCTGACTATATATTTCATTTTAAATAAAACCCTTAGACTCCTATTTAGCACAATTTGTAACTTGTAAGCATTTTTGTATTCCCCCCCCCCCCCCGCCCCACCAAAAAAAATGATCTTATTCCCGAAAGGGTATGTTCATGGTAAGTATTCAAAGCTGCTTCCATTTTTACTTATTTAGTGACACTCTCAATTCGTAGCAGTACCTTGAAATTTTACCAGACAGCTCCCCCACATGTGCCTTGCGATCACGCCTTCGATCAAGTTTTACCCAAAAGAACAAAAAACCACTGTTACTATTTCAGCATTGACATTACTGATGTTGGAAGTGATAGAATTGAGAACTTTTGTTTTATCAACATTTATCAATAAGTTATTACTTAAAAACCATGTCTGCAAGCTGTCAACTGAAGTTTCAACTAGCGACCTCATGTTGACGTCCAGGTTTTTATCCATTATAGCCATCAAGAGAAGCTCAATAATGTACAGGATGTACAGACGAGGTCGTAGTATCGATTTTTAGGGTACACTAGGTTCTTCTGTATTTTTTTTTTACAACGCCTTGCATTCTATCACCGAGATAAGAAATAATAATCTTTGAGCCACTACTCGACCCATAAGTGGGAGACAAATTTTGTGAATTTAACATTCTGACCAAGCTAAATGGACGATTTTTACTGCTTACTAACTTCAGCTGATAACAACAACAATTTGAGTCAGTGATTACAGGAGTCCTAGTCAGAAACATTATCTACATAATTCAATAGTAAACACAAAACAATTAAAATAAAATAAAAAGATTATGACAATTTACAAACAATTCCATTGAAAACTATTCATGTTATCTGTAGGTAATCACAAAATCACACACAATAAGAAAGGGCTTTTATAACAAAAATGCGGTGAAAAGGTACTATCGTATTTAAGTACCTGTCCTGATAATACGATAAGTAGGTGTTTTCAAAACATTATTACAAAAACGATATTGTTACAAACGGGTGTAACGAAAAACCGGATATGTCAAAATATAATTCCATTCTTTTATAAGATAGTATTCTTACCTACATTTAAACCATGTATGGGATGTTTTAGTTTCAACTGTAAGAAGATATCTTTTCCTTAGCACATACTCTGTTAGGGTATGCATTTGAATTATGAGGATATCGATCAGAATTAGTGACGTTTTTTGTAACCAACATTTTAAATATCTGTAATTATCTTTTAACTCACTTCTTCTTCATGTGCCATATCCGGTCGCCCGGACGTTGGCGATCACTATGGAGAGTGCTTGTCTGTCTTCGGCCAGTCTAAAAAGATCTTCAGCGCTTTGGATTCCTGTCCACTCTCTGATGTTCTTGAGCCAGGACATTTGTTTTCTACCAACTCCGCGCCTTCCCTCAATTTTTTCTTTCATGATGAGCTGGAGAAGACCGTACTTTTCTCCACGTAGTATATGTCCAAGATAAGCAATTTTGCGATACTTTATAGTATTGATCAACAGTCTTTCAGAGTTTGCTCTACGCAAGACTTCCTCATTTGTCAGCAAGTCAGTCCACGGTATTCGAAGCATTCTAACGGTGGATCCACATTTCAAAAGCTTCCAGTCGGTTCAATGTGCTTATTTTTATGGTCCAGCACTCCACTCCATACAACAACCCTGACCAGATATAGCATTTGGCCATCCGTTGCCTCAGTTTGAGGTTCAAATTTTCATTGCATAGAAGAGTGCTCATTTTTCTGAAAGTTGTACGAGCTGTTTCAATTCTGCATCTTATCTCTATGTCGGGATCCAAGTCATCTGTTATTATACTTCCAAGATATTTAAATTTATGAACCCGCTCTATCGGTGAGTGGTTGAGTGTCAGCTTCGCACCATCATATTGGCTTCGACTAAACACCATAAACTTGGTTTTGCCAACGTTGACATTCAGGCCCAGACCCCGTCCAGCCTCATCAATTCTGTTTACCATAGTTTGCAGACCGTCCAGTCTATCGCACATAATGAGGGTGTCATCAGCATATCTTATTGTGCTCAGCACAACCCCATTAACCTTAACACCCAGCCCCACATCCTCTAATGCTTCCCTGAAAATCCTGTCCGAGTATAGGTTGAACAAGAGTGGAGACAGGACACAGCCCTGTCGGACTCGGCACTTAATTTTTATGTTATTTGTTTTCAAACTCTCCTATGCGGACTTCGGCTGTTTGTCCCCAGTATAGGTTTTCAATTATTCGAATGTCTCTGTCATCCAGCTGTAGTTGTTGTAGTATTGATATTAGTTTGTCGTGTCTAACCTTATCGAAAGCCTTCTCATAGTCGACAAAGCAGACGAACACATCCTTACGCTGATCCTGACATTTCTACAAGAGCACATTGACACCGAACAAGGCTTCGCGCGTCCCGAATGCATTTCTGAACCCCATCTGACTATTATCTAGATCGAACTCACACTTTGTACGAATTCTGGAATGGATGATCCGTAGAAAAACCTTTAAGAGGTGACTCATTAAGCTGATTAAGCGGTAGTCACTACACTTTTTGGGATGTGATTTTTTGGGGATTGTGATGAATGTTGATTTTAACCATTCTTCTGGTATAGTGCCTGTGCTGTATATTAGATTAAACAGTTTTGCAATTTGTCCTATATTTTCCTCTGCTATAAGTTTGATTACTTCAATGGGAATTTCGTCAGGTCCTGTGGCTTTCTTATTCTGTGTAATAGAGATGGCGTGAAGGATTTCTTCCTTTAAGATTTCGGGCCCATTTAAACAGTTGTCATTGTTTCCTTTGGAAGCTCTGCTGTCATCAAAAAGTTCGTTGATATATGTTTCCCAAGCTTCTTTGATTTCTTCATCCCGTATAATAGGTTGATTGGATGAATCGAATAATACATGGGCTGGTTGTTTTCGATACATACCAGTTATATCTCTCACCTTTCGGTGCATTTGGAAAATATCATGTTTCTTTTCCATTTCTTCTATCTCTTCACACATCTCTCTCATCCATCGTTCTTTTGCCATTTTTACTTCCTTTCGAATCATTTTACTAAGTCTTTTATATTCTTCCGTATTTGCTTTAAACCAGTCTCCTCTTCTCCATTAAGCTTAAAATGTCTGTGGTCATCCATCTCTTTTTCCGTGTTCTGGTATCGGATTTCAAGTGTCTATTACAAACGTTTGTTAGTTTGCCCATGAGACCATTCCACAAGGATGGGACATCGCCGCTGGTATTTCCTGCTCGATTGAGTTCTCCGGTGATTTCTTGTCGCATCTGATCTTTGATGGAGGCGTTTCCCAATTTAGATATATCCCATTTTCGCTTTTTTGTATTTTCTGTTTTCATTGATTTAAGACGTACCCTCAAATCGGCTATCAATGGGACATGATCAGAGCCAACATCTGCTCCGGGGTATGTGGTTATTCGCTTGATAATATTTCTAAATCGTCTATTGATCAATATATAGTCAATTTGATTCCTAACAGGTTCACCGCTGTTATCCTCAGCAGGAGATATCCAAGTGTAAAGGCTTCGCTTGGGGAGCTTAAACCAAGTATTTGAGACAATCATATCATTATTCTGACAGAATTCATAGAGTGTATCTCCTCGATGGTTGCTGACTCCCAGGCCATACTCTCCCACGAGGTCAGATCGACCTTCCCAATCTTGGCATTAAAATCTCCGATAATTAAGTTTATATCGTTGGACTTCAACTTACTCAGAACGTGGTTAACAGTATCATAAAGAGATTCCACTTCCCGGTCATATCGCTTGTCGGAGGTTGGGCGGCGTATATTTGAATAATGTTTATATTAAAAGGCTGGCAATGAAGCTGTACTAACACAAGGCGATCCGATATTGGAAGGAAGTTGGTGACGTACTTATCATATTCCGAAGACACAAATATTCCCACTCCATTACGGTGGTTTCGGTCATGGCCTCACTTCCCGAATAGTAAAGAGTGCCATGTTCGTTTCGGGCATTGTCCTGAATCAGGCCAGCGTTAACTCATTGATATTGTTAATCTAAACTCAATTATTACCCAAAAAAAAAATTAGAATTATTTACTCAGTATATCCCACTTTTCATATTAAATAATCGGCCAAGTCGGACTTGTGCAATTAGTGTTCCATGCGTTGATTGCTTTTAAAATAAAAAAAAATTGTTATGGAGGTATAAAATGAACAATGACTTCACAAAACATACCTCAAATGAGTTTTCAACCAAATTTGCTTCCGATCTTTGTTGAAAACTGATGATTTTTTGTATACCATGGTAATGCACTCGTGATAATTTTCGTTCAGTCTACACCCTGTGAAGAATATTCCAGAATTTTTTCAAAATTTTCGAGATAAGGGGAGAGGACGATTTTTGGCAATTTAATAAAAATAATACAAAGTGTGCGCAAGTATTACATTATATATATTTTTGAACTCGTGTTTTCACAAGCTTTCAGTTGACACCCCACTCGATGAACATTTTTTTTTCACTTCCGATTTCACCCCTCAAAACTAACGGTTTAAGTTAAAAATTTAACTGTAACTTCCTATATTAGCACCAAATTTCAACTTTTTATGTCAAATAGTTTCGGAGAAAATCAGGTGTGACAGATGGAGAGACAGACACCGAAGTGATCTTATAAGTGTTTTATACGGAACACTAAAAAGGACTTAATTTTCGGATTCTTCAACTCCAAGAACCCAAAACAGACATATAAGACAATATATATATGAAGCAACTCCCTAGCCTTCTCTCTTACCCCTTTTAACCCTCATATAGTTTACTATAAATAATTACGCACAAAATTTATTTATTATTTCAACAAGAGAGCAAAAAAATTACCATATTACAATATCGCTCGCTGGCTTTATCTCCTTTTTTGGTACTATATGTGTACCGAATTTGGAATTCGAGAATTAATGTGCCACTAGACTAACAGAGATGAATGCTCATAATCTAGGAACCTTGAATTGTGAAAAAAGGAACATAGGGTGATTTTTTTCAAGAAAAAAGCACTTTTCTTTAGCAAGGAAAGTAAAAACGTAAATGTTTATTATGTAAGGGGTTAAAAGTGTGGTAGAGGGGGTTCATGCCTACGGATTAAGTATCGCAGGCTGTTGAGTCCAGGTCTACCACTGTCAGGTAGTAAAGACAGGACTAAACAATCAGACAATATTTGTTTGAACGAATTTTACCACTTGAAAATCTTTGAATCTCGCTAAAACCTTCATCACCATAACAATTTTCTCAAAATTTTTAACATACCGGTACAAAAATTTTTTCGGCAAAACTTAATATATATTCTTTGCTCTCCACATTTTAAAAACCAACAAGAAATTTTCACAACTACCTAACACGCTTTTATTACCAACCTAATAGACAAAAAGTGATGAAATTTTTGTCAGAAGTTAATACCCGTTCTACCAACCTAAAAAACAAATACTTTAAAAACAAATACTTTAATCGATAGCAATGGCATGTGTATTAAAAAAAAAATAGTGCCCGTAACATAGTGGACTCGATTCATCTTGGAACACCCAAACACTTGATCGTTGCTGTTTCCGGCTCGTACGAATATATCCAAGTTTCGTCTCCTGTTACGACATTGTATAAGGATTTTGCATGTCCTCGGTCCAATTTTTTGTGCATTTCCTCACACCAATTGAGTTTCGGTCAAATTATACGAAATCCATCAGGAACAGATCTTTTTCACAGCTAAACATTCATCTATTGCAGCCTTCGATATACCTAAGGATGCCTCTATCTCACCCTAAGTCACATGCCGATCCTTTTCAATTATGTTGCGCACAGCATCGATGTTATTTAGAACAACAATCCATTTTGGTCGACCTGCACGAAATTCATCGCTGATTGAAGCACGACTATGACGAAATTCTGAAAACCAATTGTAAACAGTCTTTTCTGATGAGGATTCATTACCAAAAGTTGAAAGAAGCGATTCGAGGCATTGTTCTTGAGTTACGCCTCTACTAAATTCTTAAAAAATCATCCAACGAAAACTTTCACGTCAAATTTTCATTTGTTCACAAAACTGTTTTTTTAAATGTAACTGTAAACAAGCTACTCTGCCAATTTCTGAGCTGCGACTGTCACGCAAACACAAATGTCAAATTTTACAGCCATAGTAAGGTCACATCTCAATAGCGCCATCTAGTGCTCGTTTATAAAATCTTAAAAGGCGATCCTCGTAAAATGGGTTAAGCTGTTTCAGAACAACAACCATTCAAATATAGTGGTAAAGTGTATATTGTATGTTTTTTTGACAAGCAGGGGTTTATCTCATTCCTTAGAAGATGACTTTCAATGAATATAAAAATAGAATTAATATATAAATAAAATTAGGTTCTGTTGTCCCCACTTTGTCAACGAGATTGGCACTAAGCTTTTGTCAAAAAAGAAATATGAACGTTCGTAAATATCAAGAATAAAATAAAAAGCTACAGAATATTTGAAACAGAAAAAGGGCAACTATTGAGCCAATTCTTTGATGTGGTTGTCGATTGCAAGGCTGTTATTTGAACTCGCTGCCAATAAAAATGAAACGCCGACTAGGAAGGTTTCAACTTAAGATAAAGGTTAAATGCCAAGGTTTTTAGGCCAGTTCCGGCACTTGCAGAGCTGTTTCATTTCCTTTCCGACTTTAATTCTGCCTTACGAGAAAATATATCGTTTTATAATCCTTCAGCTCATGATAAAATTCCTTCAGGGAAAACAAGAATTTACTTTGGTTGACTGCGTTTTTCTGATAATGCTTTGTTCTATTATACAGTGTGTCCCAGTAATATGTTCAAATTGGTTAGTCTCGTATATTTATTTATCTAACTTTAATCCTAGTAAAAACAAGATAAATAACATTTTTTTTGCAAAAACAAAAATGTATTTGTCAGCATAATCTCAATTGACCTTATTGCATTTTGTCCAGTGAGATTTAAATTTTTTTATTCCCTCAGAAAAATAAATTGTTTCGGACTGTGTCTAATACTTGTTTACAACAGAGGTAACCTCTTCAATCGACGAAAATGTCTTCCCTTCAAGTCAATTATTGAACGCTAGCCTGCATAGAAAATTACAAATTAAGAAAGATAACTCGAGGATTATATCTTATTCATCTCGTGGCTCAAGATGAAAAGAGACCAGACGAATCTATTACCATCGATCATTTAGTATTAACTCAAGTTAATAACAGGGTACGAAAATCCTTAGGCAACCAGTCATGTTTTAAAGACATATAGATATCCCACTTTTCCTTCAAATGTCAAATTATCGCTGTTCATTAAAATATATCTGTTACTTTTATATAGGAAATTCAAGTTTTCCTAATTATTCCCATTGGAAAAAACCACAAAGAATAGTTCCTTACATTTTAATGATAATAATTATAAGATTTTTAGTAAAAAACCGGTCAAGTGCAAGTTGAACTTGCACAATTAGTGTTCCGTACGTTGATTGTTTTTAAAATAAAAAATTTTGTAAGGGTGGTATAAAATGATCAGTGACTTCACGAAACACACCCCAAATGAGTTTTCAACAAAGTTTTTTCTGATCTTTACTGAAAACTGGTGACCTTGAAATTTTGGTTTTTTTTTATATACCAGATAAATTATTAAAGGTAATGATAATTTTCGTTCAATCTATACCCCGTGGAGAATATTCCAGGATTTTTTAAAAATGTTTTGATCAGTACTTTTCGAGATAAGGTAGGGGACAGCGATTTTTCACTATTTTTTAAAGTAATACGAAGAAAAGTGTGAGCAAGTATTACATTATATGTATATTTTTTTACTCGTGCTTTCACAAGCTTTCATTTGACACCACACTCGATGACCCAGTAAAAAAATTTTTTTTTTCACTTCCGATTTTACCCCTCAAAACAAATCCCTTAAGTCAAAATTTATGTTACGGTGGTATAAAATGATCAGTGACTTCACAAAACACACCCCAAATAAGTTTTCCAACAAATTTTATTTTCCAATCTTTACTGAAAATTGATGACCTTGAAATTTCTGTTTTATTTTATATACCAGATAAATTATTACAGGTAATGCACTCGTGATAATTTTCGTTCAATCTACACCTCGTGGAGAATATTTCAGAATTTTTTCAAAATTTTTTGATAAGTACTTTCCGAGATAAGGCGGGTGGACAGCGATTTTTCGCGATTTTTTTAAAAATAATACAAAGAAAAGTGCGCGCAAGTATTACATTATATATATATTTTTTACTCGCGTTTTCACAAGCTTTCATTTGACACCACACTCGATTACCTAGTAAAATTTTTTTTTTTTTCACTTCCGATTTCACCCCCCAAAACTAACCCCTTAAGCCAAATTTAACTTTCAAAACTACATGGCTCTGATGAGGCCATCGATTTCTATATTGCTACCAAATTTCAACTTTCTATGACAAATAGTTTCGGAGAAAATCGGGTGTGACAGACGGACAGACAGACGGACAGACACCGACAGAAGATCTTATAAGTGTTCCGTACGGAACACTAAAAAAAGAAAGGTTATGTTATGTATCAATGGATACAAAAACAATGAAATGAAAAGTGAATTTATTTCCATTTGAAAAATCGTTAAAAACGAAACCAATCAGGTATTTCCATTTACAATTTTAATTTGAAATAATTTAATATATAATTTAATTTATGACCAATTTATCTCTATCAGAAAAATCAAAAGCAAGAAGGATTTTTTAATGGCCAATTTGGACCATAACAACACCAACTTACCAAGGAAAAAAAATATGAAATATATATTTTTTTGAACAGGAAAAAAGAAAAAGATTTCCTTTGGAAATCTAGAATAATTTTGTAATTCTTGTTGATTTTTATCTCATACAGCACAGACAGCTGAATCAATGTATAGCGAAAAAAAGGACATAATGTAAAGTAGGTTAGGTAAAAAAATTCTTTTATCATTGGAGAAATACAAGCAGTCTATAAAAATATAGGATATAGAAGGATATAGCTTGGACATAACTAGAACTTTTAAAGATGACTGGCACCATCCAAGCATGGCATGCGCTTCAACAACAAGAAGAGTCGACAAATTCCAAGAAACGCCAAGTAATTAAACAAGGGAAACAGGATGAAGCGAGTCTCCCTGTTAAATAATCGATATGAACTAAATCGGATAAAACTGAAATTATATTTTATAAATAAATAAAAAAAATAAATAAAATAATAATATATAAATATATAAATAAATAAATAAATAAATAAATAAATAAATAAATAATAATAAAATAATAAAAAATAAAATAAAATTTAGTCTTTGAATAACTTTTAACCTCCTTGGAGATACTTTTTACCAGTTAGTTTTGCGGGTATAAGTCTTTTATATTAGGATTTTTAAAATTTAATCCAAATGACCTCTCAAAGATCAATAGTAGTATATTTAACCTGCACTAATTTACAGTGTTGTTTGAGTAGATATTTGCGTTTCCTTTCAGAGATTTAAAATCTTTAATATCCACTAATAGTGACATATCATAGGCAAATTGAAAAACTTGTACTGCTCGGAATAAACGACCAGCCAAATCATTACAAAATATAAGGAAAAGTGAAAGTAAAAAATATCTTCTTGCGGCACTTCTGCATTTAACTGCCAAATTACTAAAATTATACAGTTGGTTTTCGACATCATGATATTGAGATATAACTTAAACATATTGTATATAGTCACTTCGCAGTTAGCGCCAGAGAGACAAGATGGAAGCACAGGGCCACCGTCGTATCTAGGTTCTAGAATCTAGAAGCATGAAGGGAACTGTGAAATTAGAAAATTATCCTACAGCATACTCTGCAGTCACTATAGCCATCTAGAAATTAAACAAAACATATATTGCCAGCATGATTTAGATAGATAAAAAATAATTATAAAACCCGCCGAAGCCTGTCCCAAGCCAGGTTGGAAAAGGGTGAGGGGGAGGAGTAACAACCTCGCTAAAAAACCAGGGTTCATCTGGCCCGGATGAAAGCACCCTGTAAGGGCCCCTGCCAGGGTACGGCGAAAATGGTCAACGGTGGACAGAGCAGATGAGATCTAAGTATCCAATGGTCTGGAAAGCGGAGGAGCCGACTTTAAAGGGAAGACCGATCTCTGGAGTCTTGAAAAACATGCGGTCTATGGGAAGAAAACCCTAAGATAAAATTACCTGGTCCTCCAAGTTGGGGGTTAAGGCGACAGGCTAGTTCCCCGTCACTTGTAAAATCTCAACTTACTAAAAAGCCTAACAAATGCCTCGGTACGGACGGATCTCACGGAACACGACAAAAGCTACGAAAAAGGATTATGAATATTGGTACTTGGAATGTACAAGGAATCAAAGGAAGGGCAGAGGAAATAACACAAGAATTACTCAACATGAACATGGAATTGGTGGTGCTAACAGAGACAAAGAAGAAGGGAACTGGTACAGAAGTCATCAACAACTATGTACATCTATTCACTGGAGTGCCAAAACATGAAAGAGCGAAAAGAGGCGTCTCGATCATGCTACATAAAAAATATAAAAAATAAAATATCTGATTTCGATGCAGTGAGTGAAAATATTATTCGGATCAATTTGACTGTAAACCAACAGCCAATAACAATTCTTGGGTTATATGCAATATCTGATGATGAACCAATAACGAAAAGGACGAATTTTTTGAACGGGTCAGCGATGAAATTCTAAAAATTGGAACATCGAGAGAAGTAATAATACTTGGAGACCTGAATAGTAGAGTTGGTCAAAGAAATGATGACGACGTAGTAGGGCCCCATGGAGAAATTACTACAAACGACAACGGCCAGAGATTAATTGCATTGTGCCAACAACATCAGCTAAAAATAACCAATGGATTCTACAAACATAAAAAAATTCATACATATACCTGGGTTCAACACACAAGAAGCCTTAAATCTGTAATTGACTATGTAATGGTTAAACAGAAGACAAATTTAAAAATTAATGATGTAAGATCCTATAGAGGTGTGACATGTGGATCAGACCATTATATGGTCAAGGCAAAGTTTATAGTCCCATTTAGATCCAAACAACGTGCAGATAAGAGAGAAGAAACTGACCAGACAGAAGAAGTATCAACAAAACAATATAAAATTGTTAGCTTAATTAATGAAAGTACACAAAAGTTATACCAACGTAGACTGGACGAAAAACTCTTCGGAACAAGAAACCGACAGCCACTAGAAATTGTATATGAAAATATAGTAAACAGTATTAGAACCGCTGCAGAAGAGGCAGTTGGATTAAAAACTAAAAAGCATAGTTACAAACTCTGGTGGAATAACGAGATTGAAGAATTAATAAGTCGGAAAAAACAACTAGATCTTAAATGGTTAAACACCCAACAACAAGAAGACAAAGAGCAATATTTAGACTTGAAAAGGACAACAAGGAGAATAATAAACGTAGCAAAGAAGGAGATATGGGACAAAAAGTGTATGGAAATCAACACATATTTAGGAGGAAAAAAGTGTTCAGAATCATGGAAGTTCATAAAAAACGTAACATCGAACTCTAAAAATAAAGCAAACATTCAAACTGTATCAATAAAGAAATGGATGGACCACTACAAGATACTATTATCAGAAAACAGAGACGAATACCTGGTGAATACACCAACGGATATACTCATAAAGGGAGAAACAATCGTGGTTGACGTTGATAGAGTTAAAAAAGCAGTTAGTAAATTGAAGAATGGTCGAGCTGCAGGACCAGGAGGAATTCCCGCTGAACTGATTAAATGTGGGTCAGGAAAGCTGTTTGATCAGCTTACCTGGTGTATAAATCAGTATATAAATGGCGCGAGTGTGCCTGAGGAATGGAAAGAGGCTTACATATCATCCATTCATAAAAAGGGAAACAAGCTTGACTGTTCTAACTATAGAGGAATATCAGTGACCAGTACTTTGAGCCGTCTTTATGGAAGAATTATTCGGGATCTCATTGAAGAGGAATATAGAGCTAAAGAAGAAGAAGAGCAATCTGGATTTCGAGCTGGAAGAACCTGTACCGATAATGTCACCCTAAAACAAATAATAGAAAAAAGGTCAGCTACCAACCAAGAAACCCACCTTATGTTCATAGATCTTCAGAAAGCCTACGATACAGTCCCGGTGAAAAAATTGTGGAAAGTCTTACAGGAAACCAATGTTAACCAGACAATTATAAGAGCTCTTAAGAATTTATATACAGGAACCTCATCACAAATAAAGGTTGGCAACAGAGTGTCAAAGAAATTCCTAGTGGATAAAGGTTTGCGTCAGGGATGCTGTATATCACCTACATTATTTAAAATATATGTAGCGAGGGCCTTATACCAATGGAAGAGGAAATGTAATGGGATGGGTATTGACATTGGCAGAACATGCCTATACACTCTTCAGTTTGCTGACGATCAAGTCATCATAGCAAATTATAAGGACGATTTAGAGTATATGGCTCGAAAATTGCATACTGAATATAAGAACTGAGGACTAGAGCTTAACACGCAGAAAACTAAATACCTCCCTATAGGAACGGAACCATCGAATATTCAACTAGACAATCAAGAAGAAATAACCAGCTGCCTCTCATACACGTATCTGGGTGTAGAATTCGACACGTCATGCAAAGATGATAGCGAGATTAACAAACGAATAACACAAGCTAGAAGAGCAATAGGATGCCTAAACGGTATACTATGGAGCGATAACATCGGAAAGAGACGCAAATATAACATATATGAAACTCTCATTAAAAGTAGTTCTAACCTACGGCTCAGAGACGTGGAGAATATCAGACCAGAATCGCAGGAAACTTGAGGCAACTGAAATGGACGTATTTAGAAGAACATTAGGTATATCACGAAGAGATAGAATTCGAAATGACGAAGTAAGACAGCGAATGGGGATAGATGGATCCATTATAACAGACATCGAACAGAAACAGCTGATATGGTACGGGCATGTACAACGGATGGAAGAAACCAGATTACCCAAAATCGCCATGCAATGGATACCACCGAATCACAAAAAACGAGGACGACCTAAAAAACATGGAAGGAGAGCATTAATAAAGCTATGAGTGCTCGAGACCTGAGAGAAGATCAATGAATGGATCGGAAAGAATGGAAGTTAGGCATCGGACAACGACGAAAAGACGTTTTAAACCGATATATTATTATTATTATAAAAAATAATTATAAACTACTAGAATTGGACAAAGTCTATTTTTAAGCAGTTCTTGGCTGTTCTCTTATCCGTCAATCCATCTCAGGACGCGTTTCGCCGTATCACGGCTCTTCAGAACTAGGCTTGCATCAACCAGCTTGTATCTTACTTATTCTTTACGCTACTACCACGATAAGCACTTTAAGTTTTGTTCTTTTTTCTACCGATCTTAGCTTAGCTGATGAGACGTGATATGACGAAATGCGTTCTAAGGTGAACCGACGGATAAGACAACAATAAAAAAAACTGTTGGAAAATGAACTTTGTCCATTTTTAGTAGTTTATGTTTATGAAATATATTGATCTAATTAATGCTGGTAATGTGTGCAAAATAATTTGCTCACTACAGCGAACAATATTTCGCGTACGGTGTCATGGTCACATTAATGTCACATACTGACATTAATGAATGAATTATTATTCCTTCACGGTTATAGAAAAAAGTTCTTTTCGTTTTACAATTTCTTTTTTTACTAGGAATATTTTAAAATTAAATTTTTTTATTGGACACCTTGCATTTTAGTGTCTAATTTTTCACAAAGTCAATTCTCAATGACAGAAATTTAAAATAGTGTGAGATATGTCTTCAAATCGGATGCTTTTTAGGCACCTGACAGTATATAAAAATACCCTAATACGCTTCGGCAACAATATAACGTCTCACATTACAAAATCTCATAAAGGCGGAAGCTGCCAGGTAAATAGAATGAAATACTGGCAAAATTTAGGAGTTATGTTAGTTAAAAGCGACACAAAGTTGCACAATTATATGCGGAAGGTGAACAAACCGTAACAAACATAAAATATAAAGAAATTTTAACGCATTAGGTGAACACATCCGGTGTATATTCCTACATTTGTACCTTTTTACAAAAGGCAAACAAAGTTTTCGTAGTAACATTGTAGTTATTGTGATAAAAGCGGATATGTCGTTTGAAATTAGAATAAACCGACAACAGGAATTGTTGGTTAAAAATTTTCGGAATTGATTTATGAAAACATGGGATGAAGCGGAAAACATCGGTTTTAAATAAGTGACTATAGTTGAATTAAGCTGTCAAATGTGAAAATAATCTTTTCACAAGGGCCAGAAAATGTATTCTATAATCTTAGATATACCATCTTACAACAATAAAATCCGGCTAATTACAGTCTGTCAAGTAAGAACGCGTCCGCGATAATTTATTTTTGCTAAATGCAAATATAGCGATTCAACAAAAAATCGGTAGAAGGAACCTTTGTCTACGATACATTTTAGTAAAAGTATCAGTCGACGCTGAACTTTCGTCAAAATTACGTGAAATCCAAAATGATTTACTTGTTTGCGCGTTGGTTCGAGGCAGTCTATCTTTGTTTCCATCCAAAGGAGCCTAAAATGACACATTCCGCAACCGCTAAATATATTAAAAAGTCGATATCGTTTGTGAAGAAGTGGGTAAATCGTTTTAACGAGACAAAAAATGTCGACGAATTGCCAAAACGTGGCTCGGTAGGCAAAGTCATTCCGAAAGTCGAAAAACGAATTGTGTCTTTGTTTTCCTGGGACCCGACATTTACGCTCCGTCAAGAAGCGGCAAAATTAAGAAAATCTGGTTTGAATGTGTCCCATGAGACTATTCGACAACACCTTTGTGCTTATGATGTCAAAACCCGAAGCACGATGAAGAAAAGTTTGTAGGCGAAAATCACCTCGCGAAGCGGCTCGCTTGGGCCCACGATAAGATACTAGAGTGGCCCTCACAATCGCCAGACGCCAACCCTATTGAAAACGTTCTGTCCCTGACTTTGACTCAGTTGTCTCGCGAGATTCGAAAAATTTGGAGATCATTGCTGTAGTATACAAAAAATCTCGCTGACAACATGCCTCGAAGATGTCAGGCGATTATCGATGCAGGAGGCGATTGGATAATTTACTAAGGTAATTGCGCCGTTGTTAGCACACCAAAGAATACATTGATGGAAATTTTTTTTCTCGAAATACATTTTTTTCAAAAATACGAGCGGTCACGTTCGTATTTGACAGACTGTAATATACTGACAATTTGTACACATTCTGTCCAAAAAGAAAGTGGATGTTTAAAAAAATTAAACATAGGCCAATTATGATCATTAAAATCAATTATTTCGGTCGGTATTTTCTTGATATATAGTCAGTTAATTCACTAACTAATATAGGAATTGATGGTCTCATTAGAGCCGTGTAGTTTTGGGGAGTGAAACTGGAAGTGAAAAAAAAATTACCGGGGCATCAAGTGGAGTGTCAAATGAAAGCTTGTAAAAACATGGGTTTAAAAATATAAGTAATGTAATACTTGCGCACACTTTTCTTTGTATTCTTTTTTTAAAAAATGCGAAAAATTGTTGTCTCCCGTCTTATCTCGAAAAGTACTGACACAGGGTGTAGATTGAACGAAAATTATCACGAGAGGAACACCTTTATTAATTTATCTGGTAAAAAAAAACAAAAATTTCAAGGTCGTCAGTTTTCAGAAAACATCGGAAAAAACTTTGTTGAAAACTCACTTTATTTTAAAAGCAATCAACGTACGGAACACTAACTGCGCAAGTTGCAATTTGCACTTGGCCGGTTATTTATTGCTAATTTTGACTAATATGTGGTTTTAAAATGTCAAGAAACATTTAAAATTTAATATACTTTATCCCTTAAAAAATGCTTTAGGGATTGTTTTTTATTTGCAAACTAGATCCGACATATTTCTCGAGGCTTCTATCACTGTCACATTAAAATATTTTCTACTTTAAAAATTAGAACTCTGTTTACTTTCATGTTAGTATAGTAAGAAAAGAATGATGAATTGAATTAGATACAGCAATATTATGATTTTATCCTCTCTAGGGTATCACCAGGAGTATTGTCCTGAGCTTTGGACCTCGAAAAACTTGTGCTTTGTTGTTTATAAACAATTGAAGTTTTCAAATGGGTTTTTTGAGCTTAAAATGTAAATTACTCCGGTTATATAAGTCGAGTGGAGAAAAAAAAAAACTATTCGTAATGAAATTTTCAACAACTCCTAATTAGTTTCAAGTCGCTCAAATGCGTACATAAGCAGCAAAATTGAAAATACCGGCAATTTTTTTTTTTTCATTTTATTGTACAGGTTGATTAAGTGAACCGATCGGCTTGAAACTTTCAGAAAATATTCCTTTTGTTAAAGTAAAAATACCCTGAAATTTTTGTATAAAAATATTAAAACCAGTGGGCACAATTGAAGTTGTTATTTAAAATTTGAAATACCCGCCATTTTGTGCCATTTGGTCCAAATGGATCTTTTTTTTTCAATATTTTTGTATCAAAAGTTCAGAATATTTTTGTTATAACAAAAGGAATATTTTCTGAGAGTTTCAAGTCAATCGGTTCACTTAATCGACCTGTTTAATAAAATAAAAACAGTTTTTTGCCGGTTTCTTCAATTTTGTAAGTTATGTACGCACTAAGACGACTTAAAACTAACGAAGATTTGTTGGAAACTTTATTACGAATAGTCTGATTTTTTCCGTCTCGATCCGACTTATATAACCGGAGTTATTCACATTTAAAACTCAAAGAAGGCGTTTTGAAAACTTCAGTTGTTTATAAACAAAAAGCACAAATTTTTCGAGGTCCAAAACTCAGAACAATACTCCTCGTAATATTCCCGAAAGGATAAAATCTTAATATTCCTGTATCTAGACTGTGCAATTTCAAATGCTCTTTTTCCTGCAGTATGTCTTTATTTACAAAATTCATATATTTATATATCTCTGTTATAACCTTAATACGACTCTGTTGGCTAAATATTGATCGGCCATACTAAAACAACCTTTTTAGTTTTCCGTACGGAACACTTATAAGATCACTTCGGTGTCTATCCGTCTGTCTGTCCATCTGTCTGTCTGTCTGTCTGTCTGTCTGTCTGTCCGTCTGTCACACCCGATTTTCTCCGAAACTATTTGTCATAGAAAGTTGAAATTTAGTAGTAATATAGGAATTGATGGCCTCATCAGAGCCATGTAGTTTTTAAAGTTAAATTTTGACTTAAGGGGTTAGTTTTGGGGGTTGAAATCGGAAGTGAAAAAAAAAATTTTTACTAGGTAATCGAGTGTGGTGTCAAATGAAAGCTTGTGAAAACACGAGTAAAAAATATACATATAATGTAATACTTGCGCACACTTTTCTTTGTATTATTTTTAAAAAATCGCGAAAAAATCGCTGTCCACCCGCCTTATCTCGGAAAGTACTTATCAAAAAATTTTGAAAAAATTCTGGAATATTCTCCACGGGGTGTAGATTGAACGAAAATTATCACGAGTACATTATCTGTAATAATTTATCTGGTATATAAAAAAAACAGAAATTTCAAGGTCATCAATTGTCAGTAGAGTTTGGAAATAAACTTTGTTGAAAACTTATTTGGGGTGTGTTTTGTGAAGTCACTGATCATTTTATATCACCGTAACATAAATTTTGACTTAAGGGATTCGTTTTGAGGGGTGAAATCGGAAGTGAAAAAAAAAAATTACTAGGTCATCGAGCGTGGTGTCAAATGAAAGCTTGTGAAAACACGAGTAAATATATATATATATATATATATATATATATATATATATATATATATATATATATATATATATATATATATATATATATATATATATATATATATATGTAATACTTCGTATTACTTTTAAAAAATAGTGAATAATTGCTGTCCCCTACCTTATCTCGAAAAATTGTACTCACTCAAAAAAATTTTGAAAAAATCCTGGAATATTCTCCACGAGGTATAGATTGAACGAAAATTATCATTACCTTTAATAATTTATCTGGTATATAAAAAAACAAAATTTCAAGGTCACCAGTTTTCAGTAAAGATTGGAAACAAACTTTGTTGAAAACTCATTTGGGGTGTGTTTTTTGAAGTCACTGATCATTTAATACCACCCTAACAAAAATTTTTATTTTAAAAACAATCAACGTACGGAACACTAATTGCGTAAGTTCAACTTGCACTTGACCGGTTTTTTTATTTTATTTATTAAGGATTAAATTACCTTAATGTAATCTAGTATATCGATGGTGATACTAAAATATGCAGTCTGTCAAGTAAGAACGTGTTCGCGATAATTCATTAGATGGGATTCTAGCGATTCAGCAAAAAACCGGTAGAGGGACGCTTTGTCTACGACGCATTTTAGTAAAAGTATCAGTCAATTCCGAACTTTCGTAGAAATCACGTAAAATCCAAAATAACTCACTTGTTTGCGCGTCAGTTCGAGGCAGTCTTTCTTTGTTCCCATTCAAAGGGGCCTAAAATGACACATTCCGCTAAATATAATAAAAAATCGGTATCGTTTGTGAAGAAGTGGGTAAATTACTTTAACGAGACGAAAAATGTGGCTCGGTAGGCAAAGTCACTCCGAAAGTCGAAAAACGAATCAATATCTTTGTTTTCACTGGACCCGAAATTGATGCTATGTCAAGGCACAATTTAAGAAAAATGGTTTTGAAGGCCTCCCATGAGACCATTCGACAACATCTTCGTGCTCCTGACATCAAATTCCGAAGCACATTGAAGGAACCTTTTTTTGGCGAAAATCATGTCGCGAAGCGGCTCTCTTGGGCCCACGTTGGCCCTCATAATCGCCGAACCCCAACCCTATTGAAAACGTTTGATCCCTTGTAAAGAGAAAGCCCAGAGGAAAGATTCTGAGGACATTGACTCAGTTGTCTCGCGAGATTCGAAAAATTTAGGGATCATCGACAGCATGCCCAGAAGCTGCCAGGCGATTATTGATGCAGGAGGCGATTACACAACTGGATTGTTTTGACCGATACTTGGTGGAGATCCATTAAGCTTAAGTTAAGTGAACAGTAAAACAACAATTTATTTCGTTTACTGGTAAACTCCACATTTATTTTAATATATCAACATGTTTTGCTATCACTATCGCTATCACTGTACTCTTGATAAAGCTACAGTGATAGCGAAACATGTTGATATATTAAAATAAATGTGGAGTTTACCAGTAAACGAAACAAATAGTTGTTTTACTGTTCACTTAATTTAAGATTATACAACTTACTAAGGCCGTTGCTACCACACCACAGTGTCTCGACTAGTACAAGCTAGCGGGACAATATTATTTCTTCACTTATTTCAATTGTTTATGTATATTCCAGGTATCTTAAGCTATTTTAAGAAAAAAAAAGTTGAAAAATGTGTACTGTATGTGTATTAATCGAAATATGTAGCTGCAAGACGGAAGTGGTTTACTAATGTGTCTCATTTGTTCACTATTGTCGTTAATTGTTCTTTAATTAGCTACAAACGTCTACCTACTCAATATGTGTGAAAAGTACAATCATGTTTGTTTACAAAGAAATTTCTAGGAAAAAATAAAAATCATAATGATAGTACCCACATTTATTAATTTACAAAATATTATTTCTTTTAAAATAAATTAGTACAATAACAGTATCTATATATCAATTATTTACAATAACAAGGTGTATAAGTAAAAGAAATATAATATTAAATAACTTATATACTAAGGCATGAATTATAAGCAACTACAACCCACAATAAAATAAGAATAATAATTACAATAAAAAAATACTTAAACCTACTAATCACCACCAGATGAGTCGTCATCACCGCTCTCCCATTCAGTAGAATATTCAGAGAGTAAATAATCCTCCTCATTTAATTCGTGATGATGACTTACTGATGGTGTTTCGGATGGCAATGAAGGTGGGATAATCAACTGCAGAACCTCCGACGGCAAAGAAATAAATTTTCTTCGCGGTAATTCTCTATACGAGTTGATAACAGGATCAGACGTAATTAAAAGCATTCTCAAAAGATCTGTATTTGTGGCAATACGTGACCGCTTCTTGGTGTGCCGTTCACGGAATCTACGACAGTCTTTATTTCTTGCCTCCTGGGCTTCTTCGGAGAGTTGTCCAATGAGAAGAAGAAAAGACTTTATAACTTCCGCGCTGTGTACAAGAATTTTATGCACAGTAACGGGCATGGAATACCACGAATACAGATCAAGGTATAATTTTCTAGTATCAACACAAAACTTTTCGAATTCTATATAATTTATGTCATATCCCGATGACAAAGTTCTTAAAATTACATGAAATCTACGAATAAGGTTTATGTCTAATCCTGTAATTTCGCTGCTCAATTCAGCTTTGGAAAAAAGTCTACGTGACGCCATGTCTTTTCCATCGTTTGTGTTTACCATACCCAGGTTTTGGTTTATCTACAATGAGACCCATACGATCTTTAAAAAACATTTTTGTATCTTTAAAGATGGCTTGTGAGCGTTGCTTCACAATAGCTTTGTCGTTATCTCCCCTGACTTGCCACTTTTTTACAGTTTCTAAACGATAGCTGATATGAAGCAAACATTCAAACGTGCGGATCTATGCATGTAAAGTAGGTAACCCAATGCAAGGCGTTCTTCTCGTTGCTGGGATATTTCTTTGACTCCTCGTTCATAGTAGACGGGCTGGCACCGCAAATATAACACTTTTGTGTTGAACTTGTGTCTGTTAAGGCATTGCACACTTTGCCATCAGTCACTGTCAACAACAAATCGTGTTTAACAGAGATTTGAGATCCAGCTACGTTACATAATGTTGGAAGAAGCTGACTTACTTCATCTAAAATTTTAGAAGTTTCTTCTTTCGTAAATTTTTTTGTCTCCTTGGCAAAAATAAACTTAATAGGACGGCAATATAAAGTAGAGGAAGTCTTGGATTTTGCCAGATCACAGTTTCGCCATCAAGCAGTCTCAAAGGGACAAATGAGTATACGAACAAAAATTCGTCTGTAGCGTTAGTGTTCTCAAATTTCTGCTTATACGTGCTATGCCCCGAACTCCCATCACAGCCCCATTTGCTTACCAACGTATAATATGAACGAGGTAACACACTTCTAATGACTTCCGTCTGAGCTTTAACTAATCGTTCAGCCGTTTTATCCAAAATCGCGTGAAGTTTAATTTCAGCTCGAGATTCAGTCACAGAAATATATTCGTCAGAAGGACAACAAGAAGCTTTGGACCTAAACTATAAAACGATGGATACACTTGATGTCCCGCTTTCATTGATCATTTTCTTGTTTGTTTATATGAGTGAGAAGTCGAGTGCCATAATAAGCTAAAGCTTTGTTTAACTGCCGACTTTATTCAAAACACTTATTCTTTTCTCTAGTTTCACTGACCGCGACGTTATGGATCTGTTTAGCAACACTTCGATGCCCTTCTTTTCGAGTAGCTAACTCAGCTGCTGTAATAAGCTCACTTGCACTTCGCGATTCCAAAAGATCTTCTACTCTCCGTCTCTTCGTTTTCGTTGATGAGTCTTCAAATGATTTTCTGGGTCGCCCTACGGAAAGAGCCGCTGATGATGTTGAAGTGCACGGCTGGTTAACACACATCTTTATTTCGATTCCGGATCCCTCTAACCAATCTTTATGTTTGATTAGAAATATTTCTTTGTTACACTTTAAAGAAGTCCACTTTTGATTGAATTTTGCTGAAAGGCTTGATATTTTCATTTTGAGTCGTTTTAGAGAATCGTCAGAAACATCAGACATATTGAATTTTTCACTTATATAATAAAAAATGCCACTGTTTCGTTCAGTTTTGTCATGTTTTAGCCATTCTTCAAAAAACTCCATTTTCGTCACAGTCACGACTCGTTCTGAAAAAAATAAAATAATTTTACTTTCGGGCCTTTTCGGGGTCTATAATATATATGAATCTGTGCCTGAATGTTGTAGGTATTACATATAGAAAAATCTAGGTGGATATATGTGGATAAAAAAAGTTGCTACTTTTAAAGTTTACAATTAATGTAAAATTTGCTGGATTTATCTATACATTTACAAATTGATATTACACCAAAAGTATACATATTTTTTATAAAAAACATAAGTCATAATGGAGTACATACCTTCAACAGAATATTCCATCACAAAAAACTCGTTTCACTTTGCTACCAATTTTAAAATATGTTATCACAAGTGTGCATAAAATGCAACTGATTTGCAAATGAAAATGACCTCTCTTATAAGGGTTACTTTGACCCCCTGATAAGATACCTTTATGAGGTGATAAACAAATTAATTCTTGGAATTCGTTAAATGGGAGGGGTTGTTTACAAGTCGTTATCAGTGGTTCCTGGAAATTACGTCATGAATATTGTCCCGCTAGCATGTTCTTGCCGAATCACTGTGCACACCAAAGAATACATTGATAGCAAAGAATCTTCTCAAAAGAGATTTTTTTTTCAAGAATATGTGCGGTCACGTGCTTACTTGACAGACTATACATGCAATGCACATACAGGTACAAGTTAAATGTTATATGTAGAAGAATGTACGATAAAATAGATCGTACTATTACAGTTTTTATTTGACTATCAGGATAATTTTGTTAAATTTGAGGAAAGTCAAGCAACCCCAACTCGTAGCTTTCTTTTAATATTAATTAACAAATTACCTTTTTGAATCAATAAAGTCTAAAGGAACGTTGCAAACGAGCTTTAACAGATTAAACCGTAGACCTAATTTTTCATTTAATAGCAGACTGAGGGTTTAAAGTGGAATAAATATTTCCTTTAACACAGAATGGCTTCGAACATGTGTTTTAATATGATTCCGAGGGGACTTTTAATGCGCTAAATAGATGACGACACGGTTGGTGACAGCTTCTACCAATATTTGATACATTAGGTTGCGTTCGCGCTTGACGTCACTTCCCTTTAGGACTGTGAATTTTAGAGAGATTAATATTGACTTTGCCGGATGCTTTTTCTCTTTAATTCTCATGGCACCATAGTTTTGCTTTATCGACATAAGAGTAATAAATTATGAAAATATGTTTTGTGTACGTTCTAGTTAACTATCTCTTCTGTCATAATGTTTACGTTAATCTGCGAGAAAACATATACAGTCCCTGGCCAAATTATTAGACGCACTGCAAGATTTCATGTAAAATATTAATTACCGAGTGATATTGTACCGTTTTATTATTTTAAATTGATTTGTTTTTTATTTTTATATTATCCAATCAATTACCTATTTATTTGACATAAATAAAACAGCATTAATTTAGAAAAGCATAACTTTATTAAGTTTTAAAGAAAAGTGAAATTAATGTTAGTAAAAGTCAATATTTAGTTGAGCCACCTTTAGCCGCTATCAAAGCTTTAATTCTGCGCGGCATGCTATCAGTGCAAGATTATACTGTCTCCTGCATTTGAGGATGATGATTCCACACATGAATAATCTTTTCTAGGAGCTGGGTTTTGTTGGTAATCACATCTTTAGCCACTTCTCTTTTCATCAGCTCCCACGGGGTCATATCAGGGCTATTACCCGGCCAATCCAACAGAGGGATATTTTTTTCTGCCAAAAAAGCTTTAACAGACCGAGCAGTGTGGCAGGGAGCTCCATCTTGCATGAAGTGAATGGTTCCCCATTTGGAAACCATTCTCTGAGCTGCGGAATCAACCGATTTTGTAATACTTCTTTGTACTGATCTTGCCTCATTATTCCTTTGACGACGTACAGACGTCCAGTGCCCTTGCCGCTGATGACTGACCAAATCATCACTTTGGTGGGATGTTTAACCGTCGGGACGACACAATCAGGATGAAACTTTTCTCCATGACGACGATGCACATACTGAGCTTTATTCTGCAAAATTTCGAATGTGCTTTCGTCACTGAAGCAGACCTGTCAAAAATAGGAAAAATATATAAACTTCCATGTTTATTTGCTTTATTTAACTGAAAATGATAATAATGTATCAATTATTGATTAAATTGCTGTATCTTACCGATCTCCAGAAGTCCACATCTTTGTCTTGCCATTGCTTGGCCTACTTCAGGCGCTTTGCTTTCATTGCAGCTGTTAACTTGGGCTTCCTGGCGGGGCGACAGGCCTTTAAAATCTAATTCTTTCAATTTTCTTCGAACAGTGCGCTCAGAAGCATTTACGCTAGCATCCTGGAGTTGTGATTTTATTACCTTTGTGGTAGCAAATCTGTTTTCTACACAAATTTTCTTCAAACATCTCTCTGACCGTGGAGTGAAAATTGGTTTTCTACCGCATCTTTTCTTTTTTTTCGGGCATAATTCCTTCCCTGACTCAATTTTCTTTTTTATGCGTCGTACACTAGCTTCAGAAACCTCCAATCTTCGTGATATTTCTCGGTTTGTAAATGTTTTCGCAATCACAAGGGCCTTCACTTCAGCTTTTTTACGTGGTGAAAGATCGCCTTTTCTACCCATAATGAAAATAGTCCAATTACTTTTTTAAAACACTGCATACAAAATAAACTAATAACTGAGTAGTATAAAACTGTTAAACAAACAATCACAGTCCATAAAGCCACAGAAACACGTCCGTACCTGACTCGATTCCGATCGCGACTGATACAGGTTTGTACTTATTTACGTTCATGTATCACTTTGTCAACACAGTGTTACCATATGTTAAAAATAAATACAATTCTTTTAAATAAAAATCAATAATATTGTAGTTTAAATATACCATTATTGCATAAAAACTCTTAAGAAACATAAAATTACTAAAAAAAATACAGTGCGTCTAATAATTTGGCCAGGGACTGTAGTGATAAATGATACAGCCATATTATGAATTTATTGTTTCTGGGGTATCACCAGGAGTATTGTTCTGAGTTTCGGACCTCGAAAAACTTGTACTCTTTTGTTTATAAACAATTGCAGTTTTCAAAATGCGTTTTTTTTAGCTTAAAATGCGAATAACTCCGGTTATACGAGGTATATCTACAAAGTAAGTTCCGTTTCTATTTCTATCCGCGGCAGCGCTGCGATCGCAGTTCCAAGCATGCGTGGCAGTTACTCTGACTCAAGCAGAAGAAATGTACGCCATTTTCAGATCGCTGCTGCCGACGTGTTCTTTGTAGGGCTTCTTTATGATGTCAGCCTTAATTGAAAATGCCGCCGCTTGTGAAATCAGATCTGTGATTCGTTTTCTAAATGCAAAGAAAGTTAAACCAAGTGAAATTTATCGGCAAATCTGCGAGGTTTACGGACAAACTGCTATGAGTGATTCAATAGTTAGAAGATGGGTCAGACAGTTCAATGAAGGACGTGATCAAGTGCACGATGAAGAACGATGTGGACGCCCGTCTTTGGTTACTGATGAACTGGTTCACGCAATTGAAGAGAAGCTTAAACAAAACCGTAAGTTTACAATTAGTGCTCTTGCTATGGAATCTCCGCAAATCTCACGATCACTAATTCATGAAATTGTTAATGAAAAACTGAAATTTCGAAAACTTTGCTCACGTTGGGTACCCAAAATTCTTACTGAACAACACAAAAAACAACGGATGGGCAGTGCACTTCAGTTTTTGACACGCTACAATGAAGACGGTGATGATTTTTTTCTCGGATAGTCACGGGGGATGAAACTTGGGTATCTTACGACACCCCAGAAACTAAACGGCAATCAATGGAATAAGGCACACTTCGTCCCCAACGAAAGTTAAGCCTAAGCAAATCTTGACACCTCGAAAACTCATGTGCACCGTTTTTTGGGACAGAAAAGGCATTTTGCTGATTGATTTCTTACCACGAGGCCAAACAATCAATGCACATGTTTACTGCGAGACCATTAAGAAATTGCGCCGCGCAATATAGGACAAGCCCCGAGGATTACTGTCGGAAGGTGTTGTTTTTTTCCACGATAATGCCCGACTTCACACTGCGAAACGTGACAAAAGAACTCCTACAGGAATTTGACTGGGACGTGTTTGATCATCCTCCGTACAGCCCGGACCTCGCTCCTAGCGACTTTCATCTCTTCTTACACCTAAAATCTTTCCTTGGTGGTCGACACTTCAACGATGATGACGAGCTGAAAGAACATGTTACCACATGGTTGAAAACACAGCCGGCAACCTTCTATGAAGAAGGCATACAAAAACTTGTGCCACGCTATGACAAGTGCCTACAAAATTTCGGAAGCTATGTAGAAAATTAGTTTAACAGTTGTAGATTTTTGTACAATAAATATTTTTTCTGTATCTGTACACGTTTTTTTTTTTATATAACCAAACGGAACTTACTTTGTGGATATACCTCGTATATGTCGGATCGAGATGAAAAAAAAAACAAACTCTTCGTAATGAAATTTCCAACAAATCTTCCTTAGCTTTAAGTCGCTCAAATATGTACAAAACCTACAAAACTGAAAAAACCGAAAAATATTTTTTTTTTCATTTTATTGTACAGGCCGACTAAGTGATAGTCGGCTTGAAACTTTTAGAAAATATGCCCTTTGTTATAACAAAAATATCCTGAAGTTTTGATTCAAAAATATTGAATCCTGTAGGCACAATTGAATTTGTTATTTAAAATTTGATTTGCCCGTCATTTGGTCCAAGATGGATCTTTTTTTTTTCAAAATCTAGGCTTAACGCTTTTCAATGACATTAAAAAAATATTTTCGTGGAGTCATTTTAACTGTTTTTTTTTACATTTGTTTATTAATCAAATAAAAACAAATGCCTTTTTTCGGTGATTTTGAAAAAAAAATTGAAAAATATTTATCACATTTGGTAGAGAAACGCGAGAACTTTATTTAAAAAAAGAAATTTATTTTCGTTAACAATTTTTTTTTCAAAATGTCAATTATTGTAATTTGATTAATAAACAAATGTAAAAAAAAAAACGGTTAAAATGACTCCAAAAAAAATTTTTTTAATGACAGGAAAACTGACGTCGAGACCTAAATTTTGAAAAAGAAATACATTTTGGACTAAATGGCGTAAAATAACAAATTCAATTGTGTCCACTAGGTATCAATATTTTTGTACTAAAATTTCGGGGTATTTTTGCTTTAACAAAAGGAATATTTTCTGAAAATTTCAAGCCGGTAACAATAAAATGAAAAAAAAAAAACAGACAGATTTTGCCCGTTTTTTTTCAATTTTGTAGGTTATGTACACATTTGAGCGATTTAAAACTAACGGAAATTTGTTGGAAAATTCATTACGAAGAGATTAGTTTTTTGTTTGTCTTGATATGACTAATATAATCGGATTTATTCACATTTTATGCGAGTTATGAAAACTTCAACTGTTCATAAACAAAAGAGTACAACCTTTTCGCGGTCCAAAATTCAGGGCAATACTCCTGGTGATACCTCAGAGAGGATAAAATCATAATATTACTGTATCTCAACTATGCCTATCTCATCATTATTTTGACCTTTTTTTACTGCACGAATAAGATAATGTAGTTTTATTTGTTTATGTGAATTAAATCCAAGTAGAGTCATATTTTTAATTGCAGGCTGTCTCTGTCATCCAATAGGTAATTGATATTGAAATCCAAACAAATGAAAACGCTATAACGTAATTTTGGATCATTATTAGAAGAATCGTATATACAACTCAATGTTTCTCTGCGCGTATCTGTTTTTCTGGATACAACTCAAATGCTATGTTTTATGGTATGTTTATTTATGGCTCCCGTGTATCATCAAAGAGCGTTGTTTCCGAGTGACAGTTGACAGGAATCTTTATAATACCTTCACTAGCAAAGCAAGTGTGTCCTTAGGCTCCATACTGTGTCCTTTTTTTTTTTCTCCTTTACATTAAAGATCTTCTGAAAAGAAGCAGGACTCCAATCTTGGTGTTTTTTTTTTTTCATTTTAATGGTTGTTTCTTCAATTACCTTAAAGACGCGAAAGTCAGCTCTCCATGTATATGCATCTAAAAGTAATAGTAACCAAGTAAAATTAAACGCTGAAAAACTAAGAAGTCAATTTTTCTAACAATATTCAAGTTGCAGAACTCGACATGTAGGGATATTCCATTCCTATATAATCGTCACTCAATTTGCCTGGTCCTAAATTGGGAGCAAATATGTATTGGCTTGAACATGTTACATGCATTTACATGCATAGCAAGCAAAGCATCTCAAAAGCTGAATATATATATATATATATATATATATATATATATATATATATATATATATATATATATATATATATATATATATATATATATATATATATATATATATATATATATATATTCTAAAAACCAAATTAATTATATCCTACAAAAATTCAACGGATACCACAAGAATATTCAATTCACATTCGAAACAGAAGACAACAATAAGATAAATTTCTTAGATGGAACTTTACACCACATTAATGAAAATAAAAAAACTGAAAGGTATACTAAAAATATATGGTCTTCTAAATATCTTCATTGTGAATAACATCACCCGAATTTCCAAAAAAAATCTGTAATCATAGGTCTAGCAGATAGAGCAATCAAGCTTTCTGACGCAGAATACAGAGAGGCTGCAATAACCAAAGCTAAAGATGCATTAACACTTAATAAATATCTGATGTACCTTATAAACAAAGTCTTCAAACAACGAATACATAACTTTTACAATACAATAAGTAAAAAACCAACTAATAACAACCATAATACATATATTGCTTTACCGTTTAGAAATGGACTATCCCAACCACTCAAAAAACTTTTTGAAGACTACAAAATTCGGTTATGTCACAAATCATATAATCTGATCTCATTCAATTTTTCCAGGCTTAAAACCAAAACCCCAAATAATAAAAAAGTAATAGTCTACGAAATCAAATGTAATAACTAGAAAATAGAACCAAAGGCCATAAATACAACAAAAAAAAAACAGTACAGTTCTTCCAAATCATGCAATGAATAAAAGTCATACCTTTGATTTCAAAAATATCAAAATTATCAAAACCGAAATAAATACAAAAAAAAGAGAAATACTGGAATCTATACACATACAGATGACACCCACTGTAATAAACGAAAAAACAGATGTAAATGACCTAAACCGTACCTACTTACTAGTCATGTAAAGTCCTTCACGTTACGTGGTTGTTTGTAGAATGTAAAAATGTGTTTTTGATAGTGATTTAAAATTAACACCCCAGTACAAACAACTACTTTCTAAGGTAAGGCCCTCGTTAATTTATACAGTTAAGTGTTTTAACTTAAAAACTACGAAAAGCAACAAATAGTTTAACCCTGAAATACCCGACAAACAGATTAATTACTTATCTATATTTAATTCTTCTAATGTTATATTTTAGAGAAAATTTTGAAGAAGACCTCTTCCGAAGGTCGAAACGTCAATAAATATATATGTATATATATATATATATATATATATATATATATATATATATATATGTGGTTATATATATAAATATATATATTATATATATATATATATATATATATATATATATATATATATATATATATATGTATAAATACATATATTTATGAATTATTATCATCATGATCAATTAGCTTATTCCATCCATAGTCGGATGTTAGCCTCCCCAAATTGTCTCCACTGAGTTCTGTTGTTTGCTTTTTGCATTCAATCGTATTCAGCAGACCTTTTTATGTCATCCGTCCATCTTGTCTGTGGTCTACCTCTACATCTTTTATGTTCTCTAGACCTCCATTCAACCATAAGGCGTGTCCATCTGTTATCATTCTCCCTTGCGATATGCCCAGCCCAATTCCACCTTAATATACATATTCGTTGTATTACATCTGTCACTTTTAATTATTGTTAGACAAATGAAATCAAAATGGTATATTTAAAAATATTAATCTTACCACCAATATATATTTTAGTTTATAGTTATTAAAACAACACAATTTTTAAATTTTTTAAGTACCATCTTTTATTTTTTGTCCATAACTTGGAAACGATAACCTAATCTCAACAAGGTACATAAAAATTCGAAGTCCAGCAGGTCAAAGAACATAAGAAAAGTGTGCTTGGATGTTGATTTGACTAAAAGATATAAAATGGGCAAAAAAATGGGTAAAAATGGCCATTATATAAAAGAGAAAAACGTTATCGGGATTCATGACGAATAATTTTAATAAATAGCATGAATAAACTTATAATACGGTATATTGTATATGGATTTTTGGCGCTATTAGAAGCAATTTAGCGAGTTTTTCCATTTTTTCCATAAAAATTTGCATATTGAGCTGTAAAAGAATGTCCTAAAAAAGTTGTCTTCAGCCATGAATAATTATTTCTGGAGGTTCAAGGAACGATTTTAATAGAGTCAAATGAGCGTCAGTTTCAAATTTTTTTTTATTTTTTTTGAACTGCTAACATACCAACAATTTACGGAAATGTTTATATATATATATATATATATATATATATATATATATATATATATATATATATAATACATTAAAATTCCGAGTTTCAATCCGTTCGTCTAACAATGAATTTTCACGATGCTTCGCCAAAACCTCATTTGGCATTTTCAAGTGCTGTTGGTACTATTGTGATCTTAGATCACAGTATTGAGTAGCAGCAGCTGCAAGAGCACTTGAAAATGCCAAATGAGATTTTAGAGAAACGTCGTGCAAATTCATTGTTAGACGAACGGACTGAAACCCGGAATTTTAATGTACGACGTTCCACCATCCGTGAAAACTTCTATTGTAACATACATACATATATATATATATATATATATATATATATATATATATATATATATATATATATATATATATATATATATATATATATATATATATATATATATATATATATATATATATATATATATATATATATATATATATATATATATATATATATATATATATATATATATATATATATATATATATATATATATATATATATATATATATATATATATATATATATATATATATATATATATATATTTATATATATATATATATATATATATATATATATATATATATATATATATATATATATATATGTACTTAAATATGAAGTTAGTTGGGAAACTCGGCAAAGTGAGCAACAAGTGTTCACACAGTGTTCATTTAGTCAATATTTCAGTCCTAGGTTGGGACCTTCATCAGGGCACAAACTAAAAAAGGGAGAACGAAGCGACAATTGAAGTAGTACGGGCAAATTAACAAAAGTATAAGTTATTTTATTTTAATAAGTTATAGAAAAATATATATATGTAGCAATAAAACTGAAAGGACCAACGACATGATATAAATATAACAAAAATAGACATGAAACCAAATACATAAATGCGACTAACAGTTAAGTAAATCTTACACCAAACACTAACATATTAATTCAGTAACAAGGCATTTACAAAAGGGATGCCATTAAAAACCTTTGATGCTAAAGTTAATTACAAATTAATTCATTTTTAATATGTTAGTGTTTGGTGTAAGAATTACTTAACTGTTAGTAGCATTTATGTAATTGGTTTCATGGCCATTTTTGTTATATTTATATCACACCTCTCATGTAAGTGTTGTTTTCAGTTTTATTACTATATATATATATATATATATATATATATATATATATATATATATATATATATATATATATATATTTCTACAACAACTTATTAAAATAAAATAACTTGTACGACTTCAATTGTCGCTTCGTTCTCTCTTTTTTAGTTTATGCCCTGATGAAGGTCCCAACCTAGGACCGAAATATTGGCTAAATGAACACTGTGTGAACACTTGTTGCGCCCTTTGCCGAGTTTCCCAGCTAATTTCATATTTAAGAATTTTGTTAGATATGGCAACTTTTGCTTTCTTTCTTTATTTGTTATATATATATATATATATATATATATATATATATATATATATATATATATATATATATATATATATATATATATATATATATATATATATATATATATATATATATATATATATATATATATATATATATATATGTATATATATACTGTGGTGTTTATTATCTGTACCTAGATACTTTAGGTACAAGAATTAAGAATGAACGATTTACTATATCTGATTGCTTTTTCGTTTACTTTCTACGTGACTAGAGTTTCGTGAATTTACCATATATTTTGAAAATTCTTGATATTAATTTTTAACCTACGGGCATATACGAAGAATAATGATTATAGTTTTCTTTTTTTATACATTACCTTAAAAGTTGTATGATTCCAAAAAGGTTCGGAAAATCTTTTATCTACAACTGACACCATTCAAACTTCTAATTACTGAATATCACAGAAAAGCAAAAAAAAGGTCGACAACCTTTTTTTACGCCTCCTAGTCAATCAATAAAGATACGAAACTTATATTACAAGAGAGAAAAATGTTGAACGCTTGCTGAATAATAATGATAGAGTGGGAGATGACAAATGAGACAACATTTTGAACGTTGAGGAAATTGGAGCAGAATTAGAGGTAAATTAATAATAATTATATATTTGTATACTGAAAAAACTCGTCGAAAGTTTTACTATACTCGTAGATAGTTATTTTGTAGATTATCCATTATAGAGATTAGTTAAATTAACAGTACAAAAATTTTAATTACACACGTATATGTATATATATATATATATATATATATATATATATATATATATATATATATATATATATATATATATATATATATACCTATATATATACCTATATATATATATATATATATATATACCTATATATATATATATATATATATATATATATATATATATATATATATATATATATATATATACCTATATATATATATATATATATATATATATATATATATATATATATATATATATATATATGTATATATACATATATATATATATATATATATATATATATATATATATATATATATATATATATATATATATATATATATATATATATATATATATATGTATGTATATATATATATATATATATATATATATATATATATATACATATGTATATATGTATATATATATATATATATATATATATATATATATATATACATATGTATATATGTATATATATATATATATATATATATATATATATATATATATACATATGTATATATATATATATATATATATATACATATATGTATATATATATATATATATATATATATATATATATATATATATATATATATATACATATGTATATATATATATATATATATATATATATATATATATATATATATATATATATTATTTCGATGTTTCGATTCATGGGCACTTCTAAATGCATTAAGCAACTGCTGAATAGACCATCAACACACAGGAGCCCCACTCAAAGAAGAAACAATTAAAACCAAAAGAGAATTGCCACAAGGTTACTCAATATCACCTAACCTGTTTACATCGACGGAGAACAGCTACACCATCTGTGTTTTGCAGATGATATAATACTGATCGGCGAAACCACCGAAGAGCTGTAACAAATGCTGAACGAACTGAACGATAAATCAAAACAAATTGGTATGAAGTTGAACATTGCTAAAACCAAATATATGACCAACGTTACCATACCGGAAATGATAGCCTAAACCTCAATTTGAGAATCGAGCAACAAACAAAAGAAAAAGTCACATCGTATGTATATCTAGGACACCAAATTGAAATTGGCAAGAGTAATTTAAAAGCAGATTTAAAAAGAAGGATTTCGCTTGCTTGATTTTATTTCGGCAAATTGTAAAGACTATTTATTTCAGATCTACTAAACACAAGGCTGTGTTCGATCAGCAAATACTGCCAGTTCTGACATATTGTACAAAGGCGGGCCTTGAATAACAGCATAAAAAGCGAATTAAAACTCAAAGAACGCATAAAAAATTAAGAGATAAAAACAAGATTCAAAGAATCCGATGTAATCGAGCGGGCTTGCAAATTGAGATGGAACTGGACAGAATATGTGGCCCTTATGATAGAAAATCGACGACCAAAAGGCTTGTGGAATGGAGACCGCGAAGACACAGAGAACTGTCGAAAGACTACAAAGTCGTTGGACACATGATATTAAGCATTTAGTTGGATGAGACAAGCTCAAGCCAAACAACATTGGAGAAGCCTGGGGGAGGCCTACATTGGACGATGGATTAGCAGGGAAGATGTAAAAGGCCCAAAACTGTCAGTACTCAAGAAAATTCAGCATCATCAAGTGTACAACCACGACAAGCTTTCAATTCAAAAGCAAAAGGCATAGGTAAAATAAGATTTAGTACCTTTATTATTATAAGCAAATAGGGCACTAATACTGTTACTAAATGAATAGCAATAACTGTAAAATAGAGTACTAATGTTGGATGTTTGGTGTTAACTTTAAAAATAAAAATTAATTTGCACTGCTGACCCCTTTATAGAACTCTCGTTAGTACTTCATTGTCCATCTGCGCTTTTTGGCATGCTCGCAATTCCACCTCTCTAAACAAACGAAGATGGAGGGGGGGATGAAGTACTAAAGAGATTTTTATGCTGCAACAGTGTTCCCGTTTTTTAATTTTTTAAAGTTACCGCATCCAGTAGTGATACTAGTACATGTTTACAGTTACTACTATTCATTTAATAGCGATGTTAGTACCATATTCCCCTTATAACAACAAAGGTACTAAATCCTATTTTACCCATGCGTTGTGCTTTTGAATTAAAGATTTTGACGGTTTCACTACATATGGCGGTGAAGTTTGTTGACTACTTTTGGGTATATATCTTTTTAATCTCTCTCGCTGATACTGGATGTTTGCAATTTGCCTTTTCGCCTAGACTGGATGATGAGCTGTGATATGGAGTGAAACATATAGGTCCTAGTTTGGTAATTCGTAGATGACACGTATTCCATCGCTTTGAACGCTCGTACTTTGAGTACAAGTGCAAAAAGCACGGTTCTCGTCCGCTACAGCATATATATATTTTTTCTTTACATTTCTCAATGGCGACATTGTTCAGTAAGATGGATGGATACGTTGGTGCCTTGAGTTATTACGCATTTCAATATAGTTAGGTGATTTATTTGGTTTAAGGTACCAAATGTCTTAATTTCAATGGCTCCTCGGATGAAATTATTTTTCTATATAGTTTGTAAGCGATGAATATACTGTGTTTTCTTAGAAGTTGTTCAATACGGTTTGCTGTTTCCTTCAGAAAGCACATTGCGATTCTAGGTTTATTCCCAGATAATTCCTGAAGTTTTTTTTATGCTATTTTGTTGTTGTATTGCTTTGTAGATTGTCTGTGTTCTATCTCCATTTTGTTTAAGTATTTTAGTGTTCTTTAACTTCTCTTGCCCGTTAGTGTTATCGGTTAAGCAAAAAGATCTTGCGCTGCCTACTACTTGCATTTGAGATGGGTGGTGACGTGAATTCGCGTGCAAATACCTGCTGGTGTGTGTTCACTTCCTGCAGACTGTGTGCTTCAGGTGGTCTTCTGCTGTCTTCAGCACAAGCACGTCTAGGAAGCGTAGTGGCTTTTGTTTTCTAGTTCTAATGTGAATTGAATTTTCTAATCTAAACAGTAAAATGCAATTCAAATGGGAACTAGAAGATTCAGCCAACACGTAGGCTAAAAAGATTTTGGTCTGGCACATAGATGTCGCCCATTTCAAAAAACATGTGATTTTTAGGAAGTACCAACCTTCAAACGATACGTGTCAAAATTTCATGACATTTGGATGATTAGTTTACAAGTTACAATGGTTTCAGTGACGCTAATTTTGATATTTTCAAAAGAATGGAAAAATCAAACTTCGTGTGTTTATTAAACACTATTTTTTGATGGGAAAAAATACCGTTCAAGCTAAGCAATGGATCGATAAGTGTTACGGGTACTCTGCCCCTAGAAAATCACTCCTCATTTACTGGTATGCTGAATTTAAACGCGGTCGTACGGATATAAATTATGCTGAACGCACTGGACGCCCAAACGAGGTGATTACACCGGAAAAAAATCCACAAAATTGTTTTGAATGACCGTAAAGGAAAATTACGTGAGATAGCTGACACTCTAAAGATATTAAAAGAACATGTGGGTGATATGTTGCCTGAATATTTGGGCATGAGAAAGCTCTGTTCGAAATGGGTACCGCGTTTGCTCACAGTGGACCAAAAAACGCAACGTGTTGATGATTCTGAGAGCTGTTTGGACCTGTTTAAGCGCAATAAAAAGGATTTTTTCATGCGATATATGACAATGGCCGAAACATGGATCTACCACTATACACCGGAATTAAATCGGCGGTCAGCTGAGTGGACAGCAGCCGATGAAAGCCGCCCGAAGCGACCAAAGACACAACAGTTGGCTGGAAAGGTTCTGGCCTCGGTATTTTGGGATGCGCATGAAATAATTTTCATCGACTATGTGAGAAGGATTAATCAATAGACGATTTAGAAATATTATCAAGCGAATAACCACATACCCCGGAGCAGATGTTGGCTCTGATCATGTCCCATTGATAGCCGATTTGAGGGTACATCTTAAATCAATGAAACAGAAAATGCAAAAGCGAAAATGGGATATATCTAAATTGGGAAACGCCTCCATCAAAGATCAGATGCGACAAGAAATCACCAGAGAACTCAATCGAGCAGGAAATACCAGCGGCGATGTCCCATCCTTGTGGAATAGTCTCATGGGCAAACTAACAAACGTTTGTAATAGACACTTGAAATCCGATACCAGAACACGGAAAAAAGAGATGGATGACCACAGACATTTTAAGCTTAATGGAGAAGAGGAGACTGGTTAAAGCAAATAGGGAAGAATATAAAAGACTTAGTAAAGTGATTCGAAAGGAAGTAAAAATGGCAAAAGAACGATGGATGAGAGAGATGTGTGAAGAGATGGAAGAAATGGAAAAGAAACATGATATTTTCCAAATGCACCGAAAGGTGAGAGATATAACTGGTATGTATTGAAAACAACCAGCCCATGTATTATTCGATTCATCCAATCAACCTATTATACGGGATGAAGAAATCAAAGAAGCTTGGGAAACATATATCAACGAACTTTTTGATGACAACAGAGCTTCCAAAGGAAACAATGACAACTGTTTAAATGGGCCCGAAATCTTAAAGGAAGAAATCCTTCAAGCAATCTCTATTACACAGAATAAGAAAGCCACAGGACCTGACGAAATTCCCATTGAAGTAATCAAACTTATAGCAGAAGAAAATATAGGACAAATTGCAAAACTGTTTAATCTAATATACAGCACAGGCACTATACCAGAAGAATGGTTAAAATCAACATTCATCACAATCCCCAAAAAATCACATCCCAAAAAGTGTCGTGATTACCGCTTAATCAGCTTAATGAGTCGCCTCTTAAAGGTTTTTCTACGGATCATCCATTCCAGAATTCGTACAAAGTGTGAGTTCGATCTAGATAATAGTCAGATGGGGTTCAGAAATGCATTCAGGACGCGCGAAGCCTTGTTCGGTGTCAATGTGCTCTTGCAGAAATGTCGGGATCAGCGTAAGGATATGTTCGTCTGCTTTGTCGACTACGAGAAGGCTTTCGATAAGGTTAGACACGACAAACTAATATCAATACTACAACTACAGCTGGATGACAGGGACATTCGAATAATTGAAAACCTATACTGGGGACAAACAGCCGAAGTCCGCATAGGAGAGTTGAAAACAAATAACATAAAAATTAAGCGCGGGGTCCGACAGGGCTGTGTCCTGTCTCCACTCTTGTTCAACCTATACTCGGACAGGATTTTCAGGGAAGCATTAGAGGATGTGGAGCTGGGTGTTAAGGTTAATGGGGTTGTGCTGAGCACAATAAGATATGCTGATGACACCCTCATTATGTGCGATAGACTCGACGGTCTGCAAACTATGGTAAACAGAATTGATGAGGCTGGACGGGGTCTGGGCCTGAATGTCAACGTTGGCAAAACCAAGTTTATGGTGTTTAGTCGAAGCCAATATGATGATGCGAAGCTGACACTCAACAACTCACCGATAGAGCGGGTTCATAAATTTAAATATCTTGGAAGTATAATAACAGATGACTTGGATCCCGACATAGAGATAAGATGCAGAATTGAAACAGCTCGTACAACTTTCAGAAAAATGAGCACTTTTCTATGCAATGACAATTTGAACCTCAAACTGAGGCAACGGATGGCCAAATGCTATATCTGGTCAGGGTTGTTGTATGGAGTGGAGTGCTGGACCATAAAAATAAGCATATTGAACCGACTGGAAGCTTTTGAAATGTGGATCCACCGTAGAATGCTTCGAATACCGTGGACTGACTTGCTGACAAATGAGGAAGTCTTGCGTAGAGCAAACTCTGAAAGACTGTTGATCAATACTATAAAATGTCGCAAAATTGCTTATCTCGGACATATACTACGTGGAGAAAAGTACGGTCTTCTCCAGCTCATTATGAAAGGAAAAATTGAGGGAAGGCGCGGAGTTGGTAGAAAACAAATGTCCTGGCTAAAGAACATCAGAGAGTGGACAGGAATCCAAAGCGCTGGAGATCTTTTTAGATTGGCCGAAGACAGACAAGCACTCTCCATAGTGATCGCCAACATCTGGGCGACCGGATATGGCACATGAAGAAGAAGAATGTGAGAAGGGAAAAACCATCAATAGAGAAACGGCCCCAAATGGACAAGAAAAAAGTGCTCTTTCATCAAGACAATGCACCGTGTCACAAGTCAATGGGTACGATGGCAAAATTGCATAAATTGAAGTTCCAATTGCTTCGTCATCCACCGTATTCTCCAGATTTGGCCCCCAGTGACTATTATCTATTCGCAGACCTCAAAAAAATGCTCGCGGGAAAGAGATTTGGCTCCAGTGAAGAAGTTATCGCCGAAACTGAGGCCTATGTTGAAGGCAAAGACAAATTCTTCTATAAGAAAGGTATAGAAATGTTAGAAAACCGTTGGATTAATTGTATCGTTCTTGATGGAGACTATATTGATGAATAAAGTCATTCGACTTTGCTAAAAACGTGTTTTAAATAGCTAGATCAAGAACTTTTCAGCCTAGGTATTATATATATATATATATATATATATATATTATATATATATATATATATATATATATATATATATATATATTTATTTATTTATTTGTTTATTTATCTTTTTCTCATGAAAATTATAAAATAAAAAAAAAGGTATCGACAGCTACATTAACAAAACGGGAAGAAGATTATCGAGAATACTGTCAAAATGGTAGTGCTATTTACGTGTTTAAAAATTTTAGTTCTCACCGGCAGCCCATAACAAAGCCATACGACAGAAAATTTGGAAGTTGAGAAACCCAAAGAGTTGAAAGACCTGTCTGTAAACATTTTCGTGGTATAATTAAGTTAAAAGAGTAACTGTTTTGGTGGCGTCAACGGACATATACAAGGAAGCTACGATAGCTAGCAACTTTTTTAAAGGATTTTCAAATTTTCGTCGCCCAATTCGTTATTTCATAATAAGGTTATTACTCTGCTTGTTAAAGGATATATTCCTATAATAATTCATCATGCCACTTTAAGTTAAATAGGGTCCAGACGAAAACTTTGGAGCCTAAAAAACTAACTGACTAATGGACCGTATATCCTTCAAATTTAATTCCGTCATAATTTTTACTTTTAAAAAAGTTTCGCGAAAATTCATTTGTTAGAGCTGCAAGGGACTTAAAGTTAAATGCAGTTTTAAATTTGGTAAAATATAGCTACGCTGAAAATTGTTTGACTTGATTTATGCAAATCCCTGCTATATATCGACTTATAATTCTATATGTAATTATTTGTGAAATATCGAATTTAATACTTTAAAAGTTTTTTAAATAAGAATAATAATATAGATGACTCAACTGATATAAATTTGGAACTGTAATAACCTCAACTCAACTGAAAACGAAAGGCGTAAGACATTCAAACGTCCTTTTCGATTAGCTCAACTTGTGAATTCAAGATAATATTAAAATATAAGCACGGTGTCCTGGAGCCAAATCAAAAAAAATATGGGTTCGTTCAAAAATTGATGAATTGTAATTTTAGCAGGTATTAGGAACATTCTAAGCCATTACAGAAAAAAAAAAACCGCTCGTGATTTTTTTAAGCAAAAAAGCATTTTTTAATATTTTTACTAACTTAAAATAAATGAATAAATTCCGCTGAGGCTAGTATATATGATTTTCGTATTAAAACAAACCCGAAATGGTTTTTCCTAGCTTATATTCAAAATAGCCGGTCAAGTGTAAGTTGAACTTGCACAATTAGTGTTCCGTACGTTGATTGCTTTTAAAATAAAAAGTGTTGTTACCGTGATATAAAATGATCAGTGACTTCACAAAACACATCCCAAATGAGTTTTCAACAAAGTTTGTTTCCAATCTTTACTGAAAATTGATGACCTTGGATTTTTTTTTTTTTTTTATATACCAGATAAATTATTAAAGGTAATGTACTCGTGATAATTTTCGTTTAATCTGCATCCCGTGAAGAATATTCCAGAATTTTTTAAAAATTTTTTGATAGGTGCTTTTCGAGATAAGGTGGGGGGAGAGCGATTTTTCGCGATTTTCTAAAAATAATACAAAGAAAAGTGTGCGCAAGTATTACATTAATATATATATATATATATATATATATATATATATATATATATATATATATATATATATATATATATATATACATATATTTTTACTCGTGTTCTCACAAACTTTCATCTGACACCACATTCTATGACCTAGAAAAAACAATTTTTTTTCACTTCCGATTTCACCCCCCAAAACTAACCCCTAGGTCAAAATTTAACTTTCAAAACTACACGGCTCTGATGAGGCCATCAATTCCTATATTATTTCCAAATTTCAACTTTCTATGACAAATAGTTTCGGAGAAAATCGGGTGTGACAGATAGACAGACAGACGGACAGAGAGACAGACACCGAAGTCATCTTATAAGTGTTCCGTGCGGAACACTAAAAATGGTTTCTTTGCTTTAAAAAATACCGCAGAGCTGATTTTTTCTATAATAGCTTGAAATGTTCCTAAGACCTGCTAGAATTAAAATCCATCTAATTTTAGAACCACCCCATATTTTTACTGTTCTGTACAGAACACTTATAAGATCACTTCAGCATCTGTCTGTTACACCCGATTTTCTCCGAAATTATTTGACGTAGAAAGTTGAAATTTGGCACTAATATTGGCTTCATCACAGTCGTATAGTTTTGAAAGTTATATTTTGACTTAAGGAGTTAGTTTTGGGGAGTAACATCGAAAGTGAAATCAAAATACCTGATCATTGAGTGGGGTGTCAAATGAAAGCTTGTAAAAACACGAGTCCAAAAACGGATAAAATGTAATACTTGCGCACACTTTTCTTTGCATTACTTTTAAAAAATTGCGAAAAATCGCTGTCCCTCCCTTATGTCGAAAAGTATTGATCAAAAAATTTTGAAAAAATTCTGGAATATTCTCCACATTGAACAAAATTATCATGAGTGCATTATCCCTAATAATTTATCTGGTATATAAAAAAGACAACATTTTCAGTAAAGATCGGAAAAAAACTTTGTTGAAAACTCATTTCGGTTGTGTTTTGTGAAGTCATTGATAATTTTATCCCTCCGTAACAAAAATTTTTATTTTAGGGGGTCTGACGTTTTTATGGTATAAGACGATTTCTTTAATCGCTTGACTCAGTCTGGACAACTGCTGACAACAGAGTACAGAATCAATTGTTTGAACAGGCTGGAATAGCCTATAATACACAATTTCCTTCCAGCCGCACCAACACACAGCATCACATTTTTTTTTATCGCCCGTAATCAACCGTTTCAAAAATTGCTCGATTTAGTTACGTTTCTATAGAGATTAGCAGATGGAAATTCGAGATTTAGCGTCAAGTCATGTGGCACCCAAAGGAATTTCTTCTTGTAGCTAACTTTCTCCAAGTGGTTTCAAACTGCTTGACAATGGATATTTAGTTCCTTGGCAATGTCATGGCTACTTATATGCCATATATTTTTGCCAAGATTCTATCCATCTTTTTTATCATTGGTTGACCCGAGAAGCATCTTTGATATGCTAATTTACAGAACAAAAGCGATGATCACCAATTTTGCGGCCGTTGCTTTTGGTAACGTATCTTGAGCATAAAGAGCACAACTTTCTTCATAGACATACGCAGCATTTGTACCTTTATCGAACTAAATTAATAAAATGTAGCGAACTTTTGCAGAAATTTTACTCATCTTCAAGGCACTTTAAATTACGATTAGATAACAGATTTCGTCAGTTTTTGCAGGTTTACTATTGTCAAATGTCAGCTTTCAACTGACACTGAGTATGGGCCGACGCGACTTATATTGCCTGAGATATATGGCATTAAGGCTATCTACCGAGAAAAAGGCTCTACACTTTTCGACACCCTAATAAAGTTTTAGGTTCCTGTCTGCCTTACACATGGATATCGATTATTAAATTTTCATATTAGTTTACGAGCTGGTATATACATATCTACGTGACTACGGTCTCGCTTCGGCGGTATATATACTAAAATTGGAACAATACAATGAAGAATAATACGGGCTCTGTATTATGTTGACAAGCAGAATCATCAAACATTTCATATTTCTACAACAATATTATGCAATCTCATACTGATCAGACGGCGACTTTACGAGCACTTTAACCTACTAAAATACTGGTTTAACCTCTAAAAAATCAAAGTAAATCCTGCAAGAATACAAGCCATCTTCTTCATCCGGAAACTATAACAGCAACTTTTACTAAACCTTATACCTCCTCATTGGTTGGGTACCATTAAATACTTTGGAGTACTTTACGTCAAGAGGTTAGTCTGGAAAGTTATGATAGTGTTGCAAAACATGAACTAAAAATAATATCAGAATATTCACGTACAACATATATCTTAATGCTCACCCTACTCTATGCCGGTCAGACATGGCCACGTTTATCAAAACAACGGTAAAAGTCCATCCAGCTAGTACTAGACAGTCCTAACGATCACAGTTGGCACACTCTGGCACATCGAGACGTAACAACTCCACCGAAATTAACAGATACAAACTGTCAAACAATATGATGATGGCAACATGATACATTTTTGGAAATTGCTATGGATTACCAAAACCAGGTTCCAAGCAGAACTAAATTCCAAGCAATGACTTTCGACATTATGGCATCCGTTGTCGGCCAATAGCCGGACAGTAAGACGTAAAAGTGGAAGCGAGTAAATAGCGAACAGTGGTTGAGAGCAGATAAGCGCTGCTACTTGTGTGTAGACGGCCAACGTGCCTACCCTACCTGAGGAGATGAATATGAAAGACTTTGAGAGCGAAGAAAATAGATCAGCCAATAGAGATAGATGTTCCACAGTGAAAATGACCCCCCGATGAAGTTAAAAAACTACTAGAAGGAGAACTAGCTACCATTTTAATTAACCATTAGCGGACGAAGAGAGCACGAAAGCAGCAGAAACTTAAGGACGTAAAAAAGCGAAGTCAGCTTAGAAGTCTAAGAATACATAAGTAGACATACTGGCACAGGCAGGTCCAAGCAAACAGGGGCTCTCCCGAAAGCCTACCATCAAAAATGGAACCAGGAAGGAGTTGGAATCTTCCATTCAACAATAGACGACTACAGAACTATGAGGAGGAATTATTTCTAATCAAAGAAAAATTTGCTAGCAACCTAAGATCCGTGCTCTAATACCACTGGCCCTGGACTTTAGATCTAAGAAAGAAGTATAAAAATCAAAGAAATTACTCTCAACAAAATATGAACAGAAATACAGAAGGCTAGAGCCTCTCCAACAGTGTCACAACTGTCAAGTTTATGTGTATTCTATAAATGTAGAGCCGATTACAAGTGGATGTAAAATGTAGTCATGGGTACGATTGGGTGAAGTAAAAACATATAATTCACTCTTTGTGCAAACTTTTGTGGCTACCTTCAGCCTCAACTAAACGACTGGCTTAGGTATTTCAATATAGCCAACTGCAAAAACGTCAATTAAATACACTCGCCGAAAAATAATGACACCATGTTTACTGACTGATTAATACTATAAATGCTCTCCAGATTCACTCAGTCCTCTTACCTCAAAAAATAAAGTTGGCCGAAGCTACTTGCCCTAAGAAATCTCTAGAAATTGACATTGTTTATTCCAAACAATCATGATTTCTCATCGAAAATAATGACTTAACATTTCTCTACCTACGTCACTGAAATATTTCTTCTATTATTCAAAACTCTTGCTTCGCTAACTGGGTGAAAGCAAAGAAATATAATATGACCTGACAGTGTTTGATTTTCTTACCATCTGCTCCTTTGTGAGCAATAATACAATATTTGGATGTTCAAGTTAAATAAACTTCGAGTTAAATTACCGAAAAATATTGGGTCTAATATTGAACCGCTGCTGTATTGTGGTTCTTTTAGGTTTGAAAGCAAACTCTTTGAAATTTGTTTAATATACCGTAATGAATATACGAATTTTGAAGTAAAATTTGGTGTTTGTAAAGCCGGTAAATACTGATGTCATAATATTTTTTAATCTGATAGGATGAGTCGATAAAATATGGGTTATAACAATAATAAAGAATCGCAGTAAGATCCACACACACACACACAAAAAGTATCTTTGTTTTGTGAAAGCCTAAAATTTAAAAGCGTAGCTACCCTACGTCGAGGGCCGTTTAAGAGCACACAATTACCGTTGAGCAGTTTGATCATCCAGGTTCTAACTTCGTAATAAAATTCAATGTCATCTATTAAAGATGAACAAAGTTCATTTTTTAGTACCACTCTTATTTCATCTGTCAATCCATCTCAAGACGCGTACGGAATTAAGTACTTTGAGTTTTGCTCTCTTGTTTGTCGATCCTAGCTCGGCTGATGACCCGTAATACAGCAAAATGCATCCCGAAATAGATTGATAGAAGAGAGAACAGTGGTAATTGCTGAAATATGTACTTTGTTCACTTTTAGTAGTTAACATAGATAATGACGGATCTCCGCTCTTTCTTCAATTATAATAATATTGTGCATAAAATACGAGAGTTATTTTGCGAATAATGTAAAGTGTAGTCGAGATATTAGTTCATTACCTCTACCAACCATTAGCATAAATTCTTATAATACTATTGAAACTATACAAAATTTATTGTCTCCATTGTCTCGGACAGTAATTTTTGCAGGGATATAATATGTGCAAAAGCTATCAAGCCAACAGATGGACAGAAAGTCCAATGGAATTAGTTTTTCATGGGCTAGAAAATCCGACAGATCTGAAAATATAAAAATTTCCTTCTCATAGTAAAAAAAAGTAAAACTATAAAGTTGTTGGGGCCTTAATTAATTAATTTTTCTTCCCCTCATACAAAGGTATTAAGTAGAGTAACGCTACTGACTTCTTATAAATATAAAATTAGCTAAATGAAGTTGTATTTTACTAGGCAAACTAAATTTAGAATTTTCAATTAAGTTCTTTTATTCCGTTAAGAAACTCGTATTCAATAAAAATTTTCACAAGAAAAATCTATTTAGAAACGTTAACAGCTTTTTTAAATTTTTTATTTTTCACGCTTTTCTGGGTAATTTTACTCGTTATATTTGTAATCACAAAGAACTAGAGTCTCTTTGAATTTCATACTTTTTTATAATAGTATTTAGTTTAATATTGGGAAATAAAAATTTGTCTCTTTATTTAAAAATTAATTTAATAAACATTTATACCCTTAAATAATTAAAATTTCGAATTCGTTATTTGAAATATTTAAATTGAATGATAGAAAAACCCATTTTATCTATTATTTTTTTAAATAACCTATATTTTCAAATATGGAATCATTGGGGCCCACAATATATGCTACAATGTTCCTGCCTGTAGCGTTTGTCTCAAAAGGGGCCTTAAAATATTATAAAATTTTCTTAATTTGTATTACGATAGGGCACGACATCTACCTGGTGCAAACCTCTAAGTCACTTAGTAATAATTAATTTTAATATAGGCGCCAGGAAAACCTAGATTCTCAAGAGCTCTGATATAATTGAAAAAAATTGACATTTACTAGACTATATATAGTCTAGGTCGTTCTAAATCTAGGATGTTAATCTCATCTTTTTGTTGTTCGATGATGTCTCTGAAGTATACTGCCAAGTTTTTCCGCTGCTTCTGCCCTAAACAGAATAGCTCCCACTCCTCTCTATTCATGACCGTAGACCATTTCCAGGAGAGAATCGGAACTCTTTGCAACCTTACACGCTAGTTCCACAACGATTCGATTAAGCTCAAAACTCCTCTTTCACTTTGTTGACGTGACAGATATATTCGAGGAAAAGAGAATCGAGGATGAAGACTTCTATTCATGTGCATAATTTTTCGTGTACTAATATCCAAATCTCACAGTCCTTCTTTCGTCGTCTTGACTACTCCAAAGGTATAGAAGTGCTGGTACAGCCAGCATATTAGTAACAGGAACTTTATTACAACCTGTGAGTCCTGACGATCAGATCTTTTTTAGTCATTTCCTATACTTGCGGCGGATTTCTGTTTTAATAGTTGCTGTATCTAGCATGCGATGTTGTACAATGCCTAGATAGTCATACGTTTCCTAGACATCTAAATAGTGTAGGTTTCCCTCAGATAAATGTATTTTCACTGCATGTGCACGATAACGTCTTCTGTCGAGCTTAACAACGGCACATTTATCAAATCCAAATTCCATACCAATATCCCGCGATCCATATAAAATAGTTGAGTGACCTTATGCCTGCGATTTTATAGTGGACTATACTTATACACGCTTTTTCTGGTCTTGGGCCGGCAAAGCTCTTCGTGCCTTTAATGGCATTTGAAACCTCTACTTTTGTAATCGCATGATTAATTCCGTTTTACTCTTGAAACTGTAAGCAGTAAGTCCCGAAACATTCTGGGGCAGAAGTATCTGAGTTTAATGGCTCCTTTGTCTCAGGAGTGCCCTTCCATAATGTGGTTACCTGTTCTATAAAGGTTTCAATTATTGTTTTTCTCTTCCTTGAGTAAACGAGATGGTTGTGTGACGAGATTTAGAGAAGTTTAAGCTTAGAGTATGATTCTTGGAATATATTATGATCAAAACGTAGATTTTTATTAAGAAATATAACAAGATTTTAAATACTTTTAGAAGAAGCATATTAAAATCATTATAGTAATAATATCATTTCTTCTAAAGTCTAAAATCTAAATGTTATACTTAATCACACATTACGAGAAGCTTGTTACCTAGAATCCTCAGTTTTTCTTGAGACCTTTCTACATGCACATCGCCATGTGGTTGGTTTGACATTTAAGGCAAAGCGGTAAACAGCGTTGTTTAGTTCGAAGAAGTTCGTTAGCATTTTCTGGGTTGTGACTTTATATATACTTTTTCACGTATCTTTCAGCATGAAGTCCAACATCTTAGAAAGATGTCTTCTACAGGATGCTTTATTTGCAGAACTACTTTCTTAGGTTGTTCTCGAGACGTGCAAACGTAGCCGGATGTGCGAAGATATGCTAAGTAGTCTCATAGTCTTTGGCTTGAGATATTTGCTCCGGATGTTTCTGGCACCAAAAAGTGCATATAGGCCTATATCCTCTGCGCGTCGACTCGGACTCTTAGTAGCAATCATACAAGTTATTCTTGAGTCTATCAGTCCACTCGAAGCGTCCTTGTTTATTGCCAGGGTCAGTCATCTAGAGGCATCCGTCCGGGAGCTCCTCTACCTTGCCCATCGTCCCCCGGGTTGTCAGGAGCTTTTACCTCATTGTTCCTCTTAATAAAGGGTTTTCCGAGTTAACGATAGAATGTTGACCCATCGCCACCCTACGTTTCCGATACTGCATGATGTTACTCGTGACCCCTTAAAGTTCGCTGGCTGTAGCGTCTTACTTCGCAGTGGTTTACGGTAGCTGATTTAACCAAGCAGAAGAAACACCGCCAAGCAAAATTATGATTATTATTTGAATAGAGAAATTTAATGCGACAGATCCTGTAGCTCCCACCCAGGCAGACACGCAGGAAAGTCAGGTAATAATATAATACATCCTTTCAGTTAATGATCATCAAACAAACTTATTTGCTTGAACAATCTAAGAGAACCACGGATAACCGCTGGCATTATCTTCATTGTAAGTGATCAACCGAGACAGTATTGTGGTAGCTTCTTCAGTTTTCCTAGGAATATGTTCTTAATTTTTTTTAGCATTGACCTCCCTGCCGATAAATTGACAATAAAGATTTACCCTTTGTAGTATTTATTTTACAAACATATAGGCAAGAATATCATGATATTCATCAATGGTGTCCAGGTTCCGAAACATATTTTAGAAAAATCAATAGAATATTCCGGCATACTTGTGCCTGATAGACTTAAAGACAGCTTTCGACAACGCACAAATATAAGACGTTATTTATCTGTTATATAACCGAAACATCCAATTAGACCTAATCAAAATTATCGAAATGATATATAAAGAAATAAAGTAATAGCAAGATTAGCAGAAGGAATGACAGAATCAATTAACTATGAATCTGGAATCAGGCAGGGATACTCTTTGAGTCCTCTCTTATTTAATATTGTCATGGATATTATAAAGAATGTCAAAAGAAAGAGGAGATATAGAATGGGTAACAAAGAACTTAAAATTATATGTTATGTAGAGAACGCGATAACAATCGCTAAAAACTAAGACAGTAGTAATAGCAAAAGAGCCGATCAGGTGCAAGTTGGTAGTGGAGGATAAATCAATAGAACAGGTGATGGAGGTCGATTAGCTGGGCATTAAAAGATGTAGTATCGGAAAAACTGAGGAAGAAGTAAAACATCAAGTCAACAAGGCTAGTAGGATAGCGGGATGCCTCATGATACCATATTTAGAAATAAATTCCTCTCCGTCAAGAATATACAAAAGCATTACGCCAGTAAGGACTTACACAAACAAGACCCGACACAAGTGTAACACTGACGTTGCTGGAATCAACTGAAATGAGAATAGTTAGGAGATTTACAAACACACTGAAGGATAGAGATAGGAGTGAAGACATGCGACGCACATATAATATAGAAAATATCAACCAGTAGATAAGAGAAAGAAAGGTGGAATGTGATCAACACATAGGACGAATTGCAAACAACAGGATAGTACGGATAGCAAGAGACAAGTCCCGAATGGAAGATCAACGGGACGTCCGAGCAAGAGGTGGAGTGACGATATATATTTTGGATGGTTGTAGCTTCTACTTGATGGAAATTCATTATAAATATATAATAAAAGACTGTTTTTAGTCAATTTCCACTAGTTTATTTAAATTGCGATGACGCGTTTGGATATACACAGAGAGAAACATCCAGTATAACATTAGAGACTCATATAACATGTATCTGAAGGTAATCCACACAGAATTATTATTTAAACTAAATTTTATAGAATTTATGGTCTTAGATTCAAATACACGTGAAAAAGTAAAAACAATAATACATAAAAAATATTTGAAATAATACAATAAACTACAGTATCTCATTCAACAAAAACGTATAACAACACAAAAGAAGAAAGAAAAAGAATTTTTTACTGATCATCAATTCTTTAATCGATTTATTAACATTTCCAACACACCTTTTTCGGACAGGGAAAAAAATCTTCTAACAAAAGGTTTTAAACACAATATTCAAACTAACTTCAATATCAAAGAATCGGAGACATTAGGTATTGATACTGAGATTGCCTTGAAAGATAGTCCTAACAACATATTATCAAAATTTCAAACAGCCGAAATTATTAAAAAAGAATTCATATCTAACACTAACAACATCAACCAAGACTTAAGGACAATAAAAACAATTCAGAGTAAAGCAAAACAAAATGATGCAATCTTTACCAAAGCAGACAAAGGTAACACAGTAATAGCAATAGACAAAATAGATTATATTAATAAAACGTTAGATTTTTTCAAAACAGGAAAGTACGAAATTTTAAATAAAGATCCAACAAATATTTTTCAAAAAGAAATAAAACAACAAATTGAACAGGCCAAAAATATCATTCTCTATAAAGATAAAATTAAATTGATAAATATGAATCCCCAAATCCCACAACTTTATTCACTCATAAAACTACACAAACTTGACCACCCAATCAGACCAGCTGTTTCTTACATGTCTGCTCCAGCATATAAGACGTCATCCTTTTTAACTGATTTAATCAAATATCATACCAAATTTGAACCTAAATATAGTATCAAAAACTCATACGAACTCGTGAATAAAGTTAAGAATATAACAATACCAGATAATTCTAAATTAGTCTCTTTCGATGTCAAAAACTTATTTCCTAGTGTTTCCCCAGACGAAACAATAATTTTAATAGAGAACCTATTAACAAAAAACAAAGTAAATGAAGTTATAAAAATGGACATAATTAATTTTTTAAGAACTTGCCTAAGACAAAATTATTTTTCATTTAATAATACATTCTACAATAGTAAGGAAGGGTTAATTATGGAGAGTCCATTAAGTCCATTACTTGCCGAAATTTTCATGGACAGTATTGAAACAATGATATTTAACAACCATAATAACAATAGTAATAATTGTCTATACTGGTATCAATACGTAGACGATATAATTGTATGCTTTACAGGTACGGACAGACAATTAACTCACTTTTTACAATATATTAATTCTTTACATAGAAATATCAGTTTTACAATGGAACAAGAAGTCGAAGGGAAAATTAATTTCCTAGACTTAACAATCAGTAAAGCCATGAAAAAACATGAATTTGCAATATATCACAAACCTTGTCATACAGATACTACAATTCACAATAGTTCTCACCACCCTAACCATCATGAACTTGCAGCTTATCATAGTTTTATACATAGACTAACTAATATCCCCTTATCAGAAGAAAATTTTACTAAAGAATTAAACTACATAAAAGAAGTAGCCGTTAACAACGGTTATTCGGTTACTTCAATTAATAGTATCGTTAGAAAAAACTTAGAAACAAGGCAATTTCAGAAATATACCCACGTTTTAAGGACAGAAATACCACTTTTAAATGCTTAACCTATTTCGGCAAACCAACGGAAAAACTGGGGAAATTTTTAAATCAAAAAAATATCAACATAGCTTACAAGACTAACAATACTATAGGAAAATATCTTAAAAACTACAAATCACAAATGAATAAAGACAATAAATCGGGGGTTCATCAATTAACATGTGGGTCATGTCCTAAAACATACATCGGACAAACTGGACGTACATTTAGACAAAGAATTACAGAACACGAAAAAAGTTTCATCCATAGAAAATCTAATTCAACATATGCTAATCATTTTTTAACAGAAAATCACACATTTAACAAGAATTTCAAAAAATTTTACACACCCAACAAAAAGGTTTAAAAGTAAACCTTTTAGAGACAATGCAAATAAATCGATTAAGGACTGCAGGTACTTTACTCAACGACTAGGTAGATTTAAGCAATTCACCATTATTGAATTTATTCTCCTAAACTCCAGATCTGTGTGGATTTCCCAATTCTATCAATGTAATTTAATTAGGTGTAATATTATAATTAAGAAATTATATAAAACTGTGAATATTAAACCTAACTTGACAGTGTAAAATGTAGATCTGAAGAAGCTGCATCGACAGCGAAACGCGTCATCGCAATTTAAATAAACTAGTGGAAATTGACTAAAAACAGTCTTTTATTATATATTGACGATATATATGTTAGATCAGGGAACAATACAGGGAACTCAATTACACAAATTGGAACGTACTTTATTTCCCTGGCTCGTAAACGCCTTGTGACCGAGTCGGTAAAAATCCACTACATGCAGCACCTGTTATTTTGCACTATTGATCCGATCTCTCCCGAAAGATATGGCAGCCAGAGGATTGTATCACTACCATAAGAATAACTCAGGTAATAATATATATTGATAAATATTGTATTATGACGATAAATGTACGATGATACACTACCAATTCATTTTAACATATCATTAAATTAAAATTGCTGTTTTTTCTATTTTTATTTTCAAATAGTCAGTCCCTGAAGAATATTTGCCTTTCAGTTCCGTTACTCCTTTATTTTTATATAGAAAAGGAAATGAATACGTGCTGAGAGCACCGGTTTATATCCTAGAATATTGACTGTTTATATCCCTACGGAAAATGCTGAATTGACTCAAATATGTACCGGAATTTTCATGTCTTTATAACAACGTTGTTTCTTGAAAAGTAAGATTATAATAAACTATGTCCAATCAGTTCTGTTTATACTTTTAAAATTCATAAGTTTTATTGTATTATATTAAAATGCATCTATTTTATTTTATATTTAACAGTTGTCTACACGAGCTCAATATCATTCATTCAGTAAATAAAACATTTAATAATTACACCTGAATTAATTTAATTCGATGAATTAATGGGAACAAACTCCTGTTCAGATTCTGAAGTTACAACTTCAGTTCACTTAATAGGGTCCACACGTCGATGAGTTGAAATATATCCTACATAAGAGAGTAATTCTAACGATCTGAGCAGCAGAGTCATCGAAATTAAATAGAGAGGGGGAGAAAGAGAAAGACAGAGAAACACCTCCAAAATATAGTATTTGCATCATACAACCACAACAATAGAGAGATTTTGTTACGCTCATTTTTCACATGCCTTTGTCCTTATCGTTATTTCAAGCATGTGCAATATTAACGCGAAGAAATTGCAAGGTTAGGTTAGTATTCATCTTCTATAAACCTAGAGGAATTTTTTTTATTTATGTCATGGTTAAGCACACCGGTTATTAGTATTTGATCGGTCAACACAAGTTTCTACATTAAATTTAGGTCTAGCATGTTTCTATCACTCCCTTTAATATTTCCAAGGTAATATGAATATGCGATAAATAAAATTTCATTTGAAATTGGCAGTAAACACCCTGTAATGCCGTTGTGCGAAAGACTGGAAAATCTCGACATAATCTGAATACTAATTAACTGTTTTCAGTTTTATTTGCAATAAAAAATTATCGTTTTAGTGTACTGTCTTTTCTTACTGGTTTCTGTACCTAAGTAGGAAAGAAAGCAGGCCCTACCATAATAGCGATAAGAATAATGAACTTCAAATAACCTCTCTTATAAGTTTCTAAGTAAAGGAAATGGTTGTTCTTAATAAAGGTTTCTCTTATTTTCTTTCAATACTACGCAAGCTCCAAATGGTGGGCGCATGCTTCAAATAACGATAACAGCTGAGTCTTTTGTATTTAATTTCTTCCCTTTACTACTGGGCAAGCTCCAAACGGGGGGCGCATGTAATAATGAAAATATTCGTCTACAGAGTAAAAACTATGTATATTCAGAATTTTCTAATGAAATACTCTTAATGGTTTTTATATTTTGATTTAGAAAATTGCATAACTTTGAGAGCATAATTGTGCAACTCTTGGTTACCAATGCCAGGTTATCTTAGTTGATCAGAATATTAAATATACGTCATTTATTTATCTTATAAAACGTAACCATCTAAGGTGGCAGCTAAAATATACATTGATGGAGCAGGTATGATCTGTAGATCTCTAAGAGGCTTTCTACAGGAACTCCTTTGAGTTTTAAAAAGAATTGTACAGGATGAGTCAACGATTAGAGTAAAGTTCATTATCTCATTTGTTTCGGGAATGATGAAAAAATGTTAAATACGATAGCGTTAGGGAATGTTAAGGTGCATAGTTTAAAATTATTTTTGAGCATACACGGTACTTCAAAAAAGTGTGGCCTATATAAAATATGTTTTTTTTAAATGGAACATCCTATTTTCTAATTTATTTTTAAATTTTGCGTAAAATTTTATAACTTTTTTATTAATAATGTTATATAACTAAACCTTGAAGTTTTTCTAATATTTCATTTTTTTTTTAAAAATATTAGATTTCAGGTTTGTAAAAAATTGCTAGTAGCGCCATTGTTTCTGAAAGTGGAATTCTCGTAATTGGTACGAGCGTTCTATAGAGATGAAAAAAAGATATATGTAAAGAAATTTGAGTTACATGCTACAGGGTGTTCAAAATAAATTTATACATTTCGGCTATTTTAAATTGAAAAATCTCAAATTTTTTAAGTGGCACACCCTCTATATTATTATTTTTTTCTGATAGATTTTACAAAACCCTCCAACTTTTATTAAATATGTCAAATACTTATTTCTAATAGTTTTCGATTTATTTTGAATTTTTCAATTTCTACCCAATTGCTTTTCCAGGTTTGAGAATTTTAGGTAAGCAATACAACTTTGGTATGGTCGGATTACTCCCATTTAATTTAAATTTTAGTGAATCGGAGATAAGGTTCTTCTCTGTTATCATTCTCGACAATGGATTTCTTATTACCTTTTCATAAGGTCCAGATTGTGTGTGTAATAATAATTGTGAAAAAAAGTATGTTGGGCAAACTAAAAGGTCAATTAAAACACGATTTAAAGAACTTTTAACATACTTAAAATACAGTAGAAAGAAAACTCTAGCATTGCTGAACATGCCCTTGAAGATGACCATATTGTAACATTAGATAATCTAAGCTTAATTCAAAATGTATCTGATAGGAGATTGTTGAACGTATACGAAAGTATGGAAATTATAAAATGTAAAAGTAGTTTAAATAAAGACAGAGGGCCTATTTCTTAGAGTCCCCTCTACTGGTTACTTGACCGGAACTGATGGCCTCGCCAGGCCATTAGTTCCGTCTGAGTAATTCAAGGGTTAGGCTAAGTACAAATTGGGAAGATTTGTAGTTTAGCTTTAGTCAATCATCGCTCCTAATGAAGCTAACATGGTTAGCGAAACGCGCGCCGAGCGCAAAGATAAAGTGTTTGGTGTAGCGATGATATATACTGAGTAGTGTCATTATGCCAAAGATTCCACATTCCCAACTTAGTACTACTACTATTAATTAGAAGATAATAAGTGCTTTAAGTTTCTTCTCTTCCTTCGTCGATTCTAGGTCGGCTGAAGAGTCATGATACGCTAAAACAGAGAGAGAACACTCAAAGTCAAAATGGGATTAGTTTTGATTGGTGTAAAAATTTTTTTGCCAAGTCATCGAGTGAGGTATCGAATAAAAGTTTGTTAAAACACGAATTTAAAAATATATATAATGTAATACTTGCGCACACTTTTCTTTGTATTATTTTTAAAAATTGTGAAAAATCGCTCCCTTAATCTCGAAAAGTACTGATCAAAAAATTTTTAAAAAATTCTGGAATATTTTGCACTGACTTTAATTACACAGCCCCACAAAAAAAAAGTGGGGTATACTTTTGATGCGATATATCAGATCCGTAGTATTTTTGCCCGCTGATCACGAATCTGACGTCAGAATATCGCCATCACATCTCTCTTTTTTTCTAACCTCAAAAAATAGGTAAAAATTAGTAAAAATTAAGAAAAATATACTCCTAAAAAATTGATTCAAGCTTTTTCATGAATCTAAAGATGTATTAATATGTATTCGGACACGCTAAGCTAATATTCATCGGTTGGATTAAGCCATACAGTTCTGTTTTCTTTCTAACCTCAATAAATCAGACAGATATAGTGCTTCTCGAATGCAAAAAACGAATTCAAATTAAAATTCAACCGATTCTTACCAAATTTGGTACACGGGGGTTTTTTGGGTTGCTGATCATGAATCTGAGGTTGGATTTGCAAAATTCAAAATGGCGGATCCAAGATGGCGGACAAAATTTTTGAAAACCAACCGATTCCTACCAAATTTGGTATACAGTTGGGGAATCCTCAAACCTGATACTCTTAAACACTAAACCCTGAAACCTCAGACTCCCACACACTGTAACCTCAAAAAATAGACCTCAATAACCCTGTAACTTTAAAAGTGAGACCCAATAAACTCAAAACCAGGACTTTTAAACCATATACTCTCAAATAGTAGACCCTTAAGCCCTAGAATTGCGAAGGTTAGACGCGCGCCTAACTTTCCTTTTTTTGGCTGTATCTTGTTCTTTTTTCCGCGAATGACCTATTCAAAGGCTTTCTGCCCAAACGCTTTTGAGGACTTGTTTCTCTTTTTAGCGACCAGCAATAGTCCGCTAGCATATGGTCATCCCATCGTCCTTGATACCGATTTTCTATGATTTTCAGATCTTGGTGAAAACGTTCCCCTTGCTCCTCACTGTAGTCACCAAGATTATCTGGGAAATCATCGATGTGGGAGTCCAGGAAATGTAATTTTAGATTCATTAAGCAACCTAATGTTTGAAAATTTTTTACCATTTTCTCAACTATTTCTTTGTACTTAGGACTTTTATTATTTCCCAAAAAGTTTGTTGCGACTTCTTTAAAACTAAGCCAAGCAGCTTTTTCAACTTTATTCATTTTAGTAACAAATAATGAATCTTGAAACAATTTTCTTATTTGTGGCCCGTCAAATACGCCTGGCCTTAATTTTAGCTTCAGAAAATTTCGGAAATTTTTTATGCAAATATTTGAAACATGGGCCGTTTGTATCTAATGCTCTCGTGAATTGCTTCATAAGTCCAAGCTTAATGTGAAGCGGGGGAATAAGAACTTTTCCTGGATCTACCAATGGTGGAAACAATACATTATTTTCACCAGGAGTGAACGATTCTCTTGTTGGCCAAATTTTTTTCTTATAATGACGTTCCCTGTCTCTGCTATTCCACAGACATTTATAACAGGGATAAAGTGTAAACCCTGACTGTTGGCCAAGCAATATTGTTACAATTTTCAGATCTCCACAAATTTTCCAGTTATGATCAGCATATTTTATTTTTATCAAAAGCTGCTTCATTTTTTCATATTGCTCTTCCATAACTGTGGAATGAGCAATCGGAATGGGAGCGTAAACGTTGGTATTATGCAGCAAAACTGCCTTAATGCTCCGTTTAGAAAAATCAATGAACAGTCTACATTCTTCAGGATCGTATGAGTAATTTTGAAATTCATCCATTAGACCTTTTACGTCGGTACAATATGAAAGTGACAATTCCTCGTCCATTGTGAAATATTTTCGAAATTCTTCATCTCTGTTTCTATAATAAAAAATCGTAGCTTCTGGCTTAAGTAAATGTCTTTTCTTTAAAAAGGAAGCAAGATGCTCTGAACCATCTTTGGATAAGCCTAAATCTCTGACTAGATCACTAAGTTCTGACTGTGATACGAGTATTGGTTCTGGTTTACGGTTGTATGGTAGAAATTCTTTATCTGTGTCACTAGTATATGATAGGTTGTCACTAGAACATTCATTAGTAACAGTGTTTGAATCTTTTTCGACAGTCTCAATGTTTTCGGCATGAACTGATAAGGTGAAATCATTCGTTTCCATAACATCAGCATCAAGTGGTTCAGGAGGCGGAATTAGTTTAGTTGGTCTTGTTACTGTCGAAACATCGTTATAAGTAATAGTGCTTTTATTTTTTTTCGGTTATGCCTAGATACAATATTCATACAAAAGTAGCAATCATTTTCACTGTATGGTCTATTCCATATTGCTGGTCTGGAATATTTAATCGCCTTCTTATTGATGTACAACATTATTTTGCAAGAACTGCAAATAATGTGGGGAACCCAATCTGTATCCTGGTGCTGTATTTCAATGTTAAAACAATCCTTATATAAGCTTTTAATCTTATCCGTTATCGGTGACCCCATTTTACTCAATACGTGTTGACAGCAAATATAACAAAATGAATCACTGTTTTTATCGCACTTATGAAAAGTCCTTGTACCGTGAGACCGTTTTCTTGTAGCATTATACTCTACATGAGCCAAGTCACCCACACATGAAGAGCTACGGTCGCTGGATGACGACGGCTGAGGGCCCGCTTTCCCACCCTGACCAACCGCCGATACTGGGTTTCCGAGTCCCTGCATCGTAATTCTCTTTCTTCTACCTGCCATGACGGCATCTAAGCCATTATCCAGGGACTCTGCCGGCTAGTGGAGTAACACCGTTGCCCACCGTCACCACGTGGAGGTGCCCTTGATGCAGGTAGAAGAATAAAAATCGACCGATGAATTTTCTCGGCGTTCAAAATGGCGCGAAAACATCTGCCATCTTGAATTTTGCAAATCCAACCTCTGATTCGTGATCAGCGACCCAAAAAATCCCCGTGTACCAAATTTGGTAAGGATCGGTTGAATTTTAATTTGAATTCGTTTTTGCATTCGAGAAGCACTATATCTGTCTGATTTATTGAGGTTAGAAAGAAAACCGAACTGTATGGCTCAATCCAACCGATGAATATTAGCTTAGCGTGTCCGAATACATATTAATACATCTTTGGGGATTCATGAAAAAGCTTGAATCAATTTTTTAGGAGTATATTTTTCTTAATTTTTACTAATTTTTACCTATTTTTTGAGGTTAGAAAAAAATGGAGATGTGATGGCGATATTCTGACGTCAGATTCGTGATCAGCGGGCAAAAATACTACGGATCTGATATATCGCATCAAAAGTATATCCCACTTTTTTTTTGTGGGGGCTGTGTTATTTATGTGGCATATATAAGAAACAAGATCATCAGTTAAGAATGAAAAAAACTTTGTTGATAACTCATTTGGAGTGTATTTTGTGAAATCACTGATCAATCTATACCTCCGTTACAAAACTTTTTATCAACGTACGGAACACTAATTGCGCAAGTCCGACTTGCACTTGGCCGGTTTTATTTTTATTTCTTGAATTGCATTGTGACTAATGTAAACCCTAAAGTATGAAATAATACATAAAAATAGAAAGTGAAAAAACTACACACCTACAGATATAAATATAATTTTATATATTTAGAGATCAAAAGATTCTTGAAATTCCATTTCCTCCATCCTTCCGGTTTAACTGTAAGCTGGAAGTAGAGTGGGCGGACAGATTTCGAGGGTTCCTACGTTTTCCCTTATCTTTCTCTATTCTTGAGTTATAGGCATAACGAGCGGACAGACGAGCAACAGAAAACTCTGATCCCAACTAATTTTTAGCGAGCTCCGACAAGCTCGTTAAAAATTATCCGTTGCTTGCGTCAGTTCCTACGTTTTTCCATAGTGTAGAAATTTGAGAAAATAATTTTGGCTTATGGCTTATTTAGGAGTAATCATAAGTTTTATCTTTCTTCTTTTTTGAAAATCGTTTATTTTAATTATAGCCGACGTGTCTTTATCTGTATAGACAATATTAGATTTAAATCTAAATAACCAGCCGAGTGCAAGTCGGACTTGCGCAATTAGTGTTCTGTACGTTGATTGTTTTTAAAATAAAATTTTTTGTTGAGGAGGTATAAAATGATCAATGACTTCACAAAACACACACATATGAGTATTCAACAAAGTTTCTGAAGACCTTGTTTTTATTTTTTCATATACCAAATAAATTATTAAAGGTAATGCACTCGGGATAATTTTCGTTCAATTCCAGAATATTTTCAAATTTTTTTGATCTGTACCTTTTGGGATAAGGGAGGGGGATAACCATTTTTGTCAATTTTTTTAAAAGAATACAAAAAATGTGTGCGCAAGTATTACATTGTATATATTTTTGAACTCATGTTTTCACAAGCTTTCATTTGACACCCCTCTCGATGACCTAGTATTTTTTTTCACTTCTGATTTCACCACCCAAAACTCTTTCAGTCAGAATTTAGCTTTCATAACTACATGGTTCTGATGGGGCCATCAATTTCTATATTAGTGCCAAATTTCAACTGTCTATGTCATATAGTTTCGGAAAAAATTGGGTGTTTTTACAGACGGACAGAGATACACAGACAGACAGACAGATAGCCGGACGGACACTGAAGTGATCCATATGGAACACTAAAAATGCTCGAGAAAATAGAATAAGTACGAGAGTGAATTAAAAAGTTTGATAAAAAACAAGGTTAATAACGTTTTTTTTATAAAAATGAAAATTTATTTCTCAGCCTAATCTCCGTTGAGCTTAATACATTTATCTAGCGAGATTTCAATATTCTTCAGAAAAAAAATTGTTACGACCTGTGCATAATTTTCATTTACAGATAACAGATAACGGACGAAAATTTCTCCCTCTCCAGCCAATTTTTGAGATAAGAAAACAAAAAGAAATCACTCGTAGCCAAATCTGGGAAATATGGTGGCTGGGGAACAATTTCGAAGCCCAGCACGAGCACTTGTGTCATTATAACGGTTAGTATGCGAGCAGGAACATTATCTTGGTGAAAGAGTACTAGAGTACTTTTTGCTTGCTAATCTTGGCCGCTTCTGCTTCAACTCACAACTCAACACAGCAAACGGTCGAGTAACGTTGCGTAATAAGAGCCAGTTACTGTTTTACTCTTCTCCAAATAGTCAATCGTGATGATAACCTGTGAGTTTCAAAAAACAGTTGCCATTACTTTTCCGCCGAGAAAACTGTTTTCACCAACCCACTGTCTTGACTGCAGCTTTGTCTCCGGGGTGTAACGGTGGATTCATGTTTCGTCTACAGTCACGAAACGACGCCAGAAGTCCTTCGACTTGCGCTGCTTCTCGAAACAAATTTAATTGAAATATTCTTGACCGTTGAACTGTCCGTAAAACCCTATAAAGTAAACAACTCCTCTAATATTGAGTCGGATTATATTCATTCTGTTTTTTAACAAGGTGCTGAATAATCATTCAAAAAATTCAAAAGATGGCCTCTTAAGCGATGACTAATAAAATCTATTAAAAATTTTAAAAGTTTTATGCAGGTGGCAATTATTGATAATTTCCCATTTCTTTCTAAAACTACCCATGGAACACACAATTAGTGTTGCCAAGAGGAGAAGATAGTTTTCCACTAAAACCTTGAAGAAAATCTTTTAGAATTTTACTAACTTTTTGTGTGTAGGCGGAACGTAGTTGGCAATAAAAAAATCGATAGAACCTTTGACAAATGAAATTTTCATTTGCGATGTCCACAAAAAAAATAATTTCGTTAGCTATAACCCATTATCATTCACCTCTAGTTAAGACGTCGTCACCTTTGACTAATCTGTCAAATAATTGTAACTTGGACTATTATCAAAAACAACTTATACCAATTTAAAGTAAAATTACCCTTCTTACGTTAATCAAAAAGATTTATTTTTCAATATTTTTGCATTAATACGTCTCATTAGGCAATTTTCAATCAATATCAAAACGATTTATAGCGAAAGCGGCTTCATGAAAGCGTTAAAGTCGAGACTAAAGTAATAGGGCTGCTTGTAATCAGCGGTGCATATAGTTCAATGCAAGTAATAGTTCATGATAAGGGACTATGTGACGTTCGAATCAATTACCGTACTATAAAGTATCTTTAGCCGATAATGGTGTGGATTTTCATCATAGTCGTGTTGTACCTTTATCTCTATTTCTCTATTGAATAATGAAGAGCTATATGTTCGTAATTAGTGTTCCTTTTCATTAGAAAGAAAATTGAATAACAGAGATCACGCTACTAAATTCCTTCCACTTTTTATAGTGCGTGTTTATGATAGTTGTTGGTAAAACTCATGTGCATTCTTGCTCATTTGGTAAAGTCAAGCATTCATAACATCGTTTCTCCAATTTATCTTCTAGTTAATCTAGTTAATCTAGAAAAAAGTCGACTAAACTTCTATTCTATACGCAAAAGTAATCTTATTCTACGTCCATCCCCAATCCCG
>CM032447.1:60966400-61036400 GCA_019049505.1 Pachyrhynchus sulphureomaculatus
GACATAGAAAGTTGAAATTTGGTACTTATTTAGTCCAAAGCCTTCCTACTGTTAAGTGTAAGGTTGGAGGAGTTGAGTTTTGCGTTTTTGTCTCCATTGTTGTCTGTCTTGGGTTAAAGTTCGTATTTCTCTCCATGCCATTCCTCTCTCCTCTATTTCTTCTCTGATTTTGTCTATCCATCTTGCTCATGGTCTTCCTCTTTTATTTCCCACTCGCGTTTCGAACACTGTTTTGATGAGTCTATCGTCCGGCATTCGACATACATGCCCAAACCATCTGAGCTGTATCTCTATAATTTTCTCGTTAATGGGTTCTATTTGTAAGTTTCGCCTGAATGTTTCAATTCCTATTTTGTCTCCTCTGTTCTTGTTTTCGATTTTTCTCAGAAATATCATTTTCACTGCGTTGGTGCGGAATTCTTGTCTTTTAGTTAGTGTCCATGACTCACTACTGCACATAAGTGTTGGTCTGACAACTTTTTTCACAACCTCCGTTTTGATATTTTCGGTATTTCTCTTTTTCCTAGAAATATTGTCTTCATTGTATTGAATATTCCTCCCGGTCTTCCCACCCTTGCGTTTATTTCCCTATCCATTCTCCCGTTTTCTTCTATAATCGCACCCAGGTATTTAAAATGATCTACTTTCTTAATTAGTTTTCCGTTCAGCTTTATTTCGTGTGTTTCTCTGGTGTTTGATATTATCGTAGTTTTTGTTTTTTGTATACTAATTTTCATATTTATCTTCTTCAGCTCTTCTTTTATTACTTCAAGGTTGTCTTGTAGATTTTCCCTGGTATCTGCTCTCAAGGCCATGTTATCTGCAAATATCAGTTCATTCAGTTGTGTGGGTGTCATTCGCCGGTACCCTAATGTAAACTTTTTCATCTCTTTCTTGGCATTCTTCATTGCATCATCCAGTAGCGTTATATGCAGAAGTGAGCCCGATACACATCCTTGTTTGGCCCCCTGTCTTGTTTTGAAGTCTTTTGATTCTTCATTGTTTGTTCGAACTATGTTCGTATATTTCTACGATGTTTCTGTTTACTCCTCTTTCTCTCAGCGTCTCCCACACGTCCTTCCTTCGCACTCTATCGAAGGCTTTCTCCAAGTCTATGCAGCATACGTGTGCTTGTCTGTTCTTGATTAATATCTTTTCACTCATTTGTCTTTTCGTAAATATAAGATCCTGCATACTTCTGTTCTTTTTAAATCCGCATTGTATGTCTTCTAGCGTTGACTCTGTTTTGTTCCTTATTTTCTTTTCTACTATTCTTGCGAATACCTTTCCTGGGACACTAGAAAGTGTTCCTCTATAGTTGTTACAGTCTGTTATCACCCTTCTTAAATATTGGTAATATAATGTCTGTTTTCCAGTCCTTGAGTATGGCATTCTTGCTTTCTTCTAAATGTCATTCATTAAATCCACTAGCCTGTGTATTCCTTCTCCTCGCATATATTTTATCATTTTCGGTATGATATTATCTTTTCCTGGAGCTTTACCTAGTTTTATTCGTCTTATTGCTTCTTTCATTTCCTCCTCGCTTATGGTGTCCATTTCATCTTCGTCCATCGTCACCTCCCCCTCTTCTTCCTAATGTCCCACTATGTCGATAGCTGTTAGCACTAACATAGGAACGAATCGCCCCATCAGAGCCGTCTAATTTTGAAAGTTAAATTTTGACTCAAAGGGTCAGTTTGGGGAATGAAAAAACATTTACTAGGTCATCGAGAGGGTGACCAAATGAAAGCTTGTCAAAACACGAGTTCAAAAAGATATATAATGTAATACTTGCACACACTTTTCTTTGTATTATTTTTAAAAAATTGCGAAAAATCGCTGTCCCCCCTTTATCTCTAAAAGTACTGACCAAAAAATATTGAAAAAACTGTGAAATAATCTCCACAAGTTGTAGATTAAACCAACATTTCCGGATTCTTCAAGTATAATTACATTCGAAAAGGATTAATTTCCTGTTTTCTATGAAATATTACGCCGATAGTCGCAAGAAATTCATATGGAGAGCACTTTTAAAATGTTTTTTGTACATTTTTTTTAAAGAAAATATGCTGGAAAATATTTCTTTTTTAAATACACTGCAAAAAAAACTTCAGATGAATTTTAAAATATTTACTTAAAATTAAGTATTTTCTAAATTTTTCAAGCGTTTAATCGAAATTTCAAACTTTTACTTGATTTTTTAAGTATTAATATATTTGATTTTTTTTGAATTTATACTAGAATTTAAAAGCATTTTATTTGAAATTTTTGGATCGACGTTTTTTGGGGCCCAAAACTGAATCCGGTCTCGGCGGCGTCTGCCATTTGGGGCGCTCGACTTTTTTAGTTTTTTTTTTATGGGTCTAGCACACGTGCCACAGGGAAGTCCCTAAAGCGCTCCAGAAGCGGCATGTGTGCGAAAAAAGCGATTCACGTTGTTCTTGAATCATTGTAAATTGTACTCGGTGGAAAACATAGCCCTGGGCAAATTATTCCAAAGGGATGATGTTCTCCATATAAAAGACTGCTGGAAAAGCGTTGTACGAGGAGTAACAAGCTGAACCTCATACGGATGTGAAGTATTAGCGCGACATTTATTTCTAACATGTACCGCTCTGGGAGGCATTAAGCGGGCTACATCATTCGAACACTTTCCATGAAAAGACTTATAGAACAGACTCAAGTCGCCAACCGTTCTTCGATGTTCCAGCGAATCAAGGCCGCCGGTCAGTTCCAGGTCTTCAATCAGACAGACAGCTCTTCTCTGAACAAAATCCAACAAACGCAGTGTGTCTTTGGGAGCGGAGCTCCAAACATGGGAGCAGTATTCCATAGTTGGTCGAATTTGAGCTTTGTAAAGAATTAACAGTTGTGGAGTGTAAAGCTTTCGGTTCGAAATAATATTCCCTTTTGAGAAGCTCTCCTTGCTATGCCTGCAACATGTTCATGCCAGGATATATTTGCTCCCAAATTAACGCCCAACAAATTGAGTGACGATGCTAGGGGGAATGGAGTGCCCCGACATGACTATGTCGGGCTCAGCAACGTTAACTTTTTTAGAATAAACTACCGCCTGGGTTTTTCTAGCGTTAAATTCCACTTGGTTACTGTCACTACCAAGATAGAATTTCTTCCTGCTTTTTGTTAAGTTGAACGACCTCTTGCTGTCTGCGGATATTCGTCTGAGTAGCCCATGTTCGAGCGTTCAAAGTGAATGAAAAAATAAGCGTGCTATCATCTGCAAAGCTGTAGATTGGATTTCCGGTCTTTTCCAGTAGATCGTTAATGTAAATTAGAAAGAGAGTAGGAGACACTATGTAGCCGCCAACCACCACTCGTAAAGAACGCTGTCTGAGGAAACATGAAAGCCACAAACAGAACTTTTCAGATATACCATAAGAGCATAGCTTAGCCAACAGTCCATCGTGTCAAACACGGTCGAATGCCTTGGATATGTCAAGGGCAACCACTCGAGATTCTCCAAAATGTTCAGTTGCGTTGTTCCAAACATGTGTTGCATAAGTCTGAAGGTCTCCTGTTGATTTATGTTTACGAAAGCCATATTGGTGATCGCTAATAATGTTGAAACCTTTAAGCTATTTTAGAAGATGCTGATTGATAACCTTTTCGATGACTTTCGATATAATTGAAAGCAGTGCACCTGATCGGTAGTTATTTGGCAAGGTCTTCTTGCCTTTTTTAGGTATCGGCTCAACTGTGTCACATTTCCACCAAGAAGAAAATATTCCCTTTCTCTAGGATAGGTTGAAAAGTCTACAGAACACTGGTGTTAGTTCCCTCGCACAGTTTTTGAGAACTATGGCAGGTATTCCAGAAGCTTTTTTGGTGTCTAGCTTCATTAAAATACGCTTTATGATACGTTGTTTGAAGACAACATCGGGCATACTTGACTGCAATATGGGAATAGTAGATGGTGTTTTCCCTTGGAAATCAGCAGTAGAATGTGAAGCAAAGAGTTTAGCCAACAAGTTCGCTTTCTTAACAGGTGTCATTACAACAGAATTATCTGGCCGTGTGAGTGGTGGTATGGTGGATTAGGTGAAATTTTGACTAACTGCCTTAGCGATTGCCCAAAAGGACCTGGAATTGTTGGGACAAGCGAGGAGTTTGTTTCTAATTCGTTGATTGTGGGCCTCCTTGGTTTTGCCGATAATTCCTTTGCATCTGTTCCGGGCACGAATAAAGGTGTTACGATTGATGGTGTTAGGATTTTCACACCATTGCATTGTCGGTAGGCAAGATGTTTAGAAGCAACAGCTTCTTTGCATTTTCGATCAAACCAAGGCTGTGTCAACAAATGTTATGGTACTTGATTCAAGTGGTTAAACAACTGTATATTTTTGGATGTAGCATTTTGGGCCTTATCTGGACATTCGAGGATACGGGGTTGCAAAATCAACGTTAAAGGCTTTCATTCAACTCGCCTGATAGACTGAACAATTAGGCCGACGGTTAGTCGACAGGTCAAGATTTTGGTTCGCCCTCTTGGTCTATCCTGTCAGATCGACGCATGAAAATCTCGGTGGTTGCTAAGGAGTTTCCAGAATTACTGTTTTAAAGATTGTACACGAAGATCTAGGAATGAGAAAAGTATCTCTCCACGACGATCCCAAAATCTTTGTACGGGAACAAACCTAGCTATGAAAGAAATTTCTTAAGAATATTTGACGGCTTTAGAGTATGATAAGAATTTTTTTTCACGAATTGTCTCAGACGGCGAGATTTAGGTTTTTATGAACCAGGATCCCATAAAAAAAATGTGAAAATTCTTCTGAAAAGCTGATGGGGACCATTTTCTGGGACTGCAAAAGAATTTATCTTATTGAAAGCGTTGAATGGAAAAGACTGCACAACTAATAGACAGATTTGTGGAAAGACGGTCCAAAATCTGAAGCAGACCATCAAAGGACAACGTCTGAATTGCAGTAAGGTCAAGGGTGCAGGATTTACAAGTTCTGCAGAGCTAATTACCGAAAGCTGTGCATTCAACTAGTTACAATAAATAAAACTGATCTAGGATGAAATAAATTGTTAATTTAACCCGAAGGTCTGATTATGGTCCAAAATAATAATTGCATTACGAAGTTTTTTATCGTTTTACAGAGTGAAGTACTAAAAACATTCATACATCTACAGTAACTACTATAGCACTAGTATCTTTATTGTTTGGCAATGGACAGGACTAGTTTGAATCATATTTTTCATGACAATGTCTTGATGGTGACGCACTTAGGAATAAGTTTCCACCTATAAGGCAGCCTTTTAGAAAAACGTTCGTCGTGTTTTTACCAAACATCAAAAATATGTTGTCTAAAAAACATTATGCACTCAACTATAAGAAACTAACTAATTTTTCTATTTTTTTTTTATTAAAATTAATTGTAAGTGACGTTATTTTTTATTTTATAAAATATAGTTCAGTGATATGAAACTATCGAAATTTACATGCGTACTTAATTTTTACAGAAGAATGCGCAAAAAAGGGAGGGAGAAAAAAGGGGACTTAAAACAGTTGCGGTCCACATCGTCAAATAATCCTTTTAGAACATTTTTGTTACCTTCAGGGTATATCACTCTTTGGTGGTACCTTAAATATGAACCTATTCGATATAAATCGAATACGTTAATAGAGAAGATACCACCAGATAGAGCGCATCGAGTTCCTTGGTCATTTAGCCCCCGAAAAATGTTTTGGGTTTAATTTCCTATATCCTGATGTTAAACTTTTTGAGATAGTTCATTACATTGTCTTTGTTTGATTGGTAAGTGTTGATTATTTAAGTGAGGGAGGAAGGAATATTATGAATTGTTCTAATTTTAGTGAAATGTTCTGCCTCAAAAATGTGTTTGATTGATAGAGAGGAGTTGCATGCAGGGCAGAGCGGGATGGGTTCATTTTTTAGTAGGTAAGAGTGTGTGCTATACGTGTGCAGCTAGTCTTCTCAAAGTGACGTAGTCAGTCAAGTTTGCGTTATGTAGTAGGGCTTAATTTCTCAGAGCTTGTTGTGGCTATCTTTCAGATCCCATCCCAGTTAAAATAAATCTTTGCTGATGGAGTCTTTGGGATGGTTTTGATCACTTACTAGTGATACATCTGTATTGCCTTTTTAGCTTCTTTGTCAGCCAGATTATTACCCTTTATGCCCTTGGGTCCTTGGATCCATAAGTATGCTATTTTCTTATTTCTGATTTTGGCGATGTATAAAAGGTCAGTGCCTTAGGTATGCTTGATTTGAGTTTGAGGAAGATATGGACTTAAGAGCACTCAGAGAATCAGAGACTATCAACACGTTATTCTCATGGCAATCTCTGATGGCAAGTCTGGTGGCTTCTTTAATTGCAAGGAGTTCTGCTGTATAAATGGAGTTATGCTGTGAGAGCTTGAAAGATTTTGAGGCATTTTTGTGAATCAAGGCAGCCCTCACTCCATTCTCAGTCCTGGAGCCATCAGTGTAGGTGATGGAAGTATTAGGATAATTGGAATGCAGTATTTCCAGAAATTTTAGTTTTAGTTCAGTAGGGTTGAGATTTTTTATATTGGGTGAGTGAAGGATGAGATCAATTTGCGGTCTAGGAGAGCCAGGGAGGAAAAGAATGCCAGTATAGGTAGTTGAATAACGGAGGAGAAAGCTCGTAAAGAGTGAGAAATTTATTGCTGCGATCTGGGATGGAATTGGTTGGAAATGTTAGATTTGGAAGAGTGAGTTTTAAATGTTTTCTTTGCAAGGTAGATGAGTAGTATTTTATTAGTGAAAGTTGTCTAACAAGAGGTAGTAGAGGAGCGATAGAAGCCATACACTGAAGGCTAGGGCTTAGTGTAGGTGGTGGTGCATGATTTACAAGCTCTACAGAGTTGATTACCGAAAGCTATGGATTCAGCGAGGTACAATAAAAAAAACTGATCTAGGATCAGATAAACTGATAATTTAACCCTAAGGTCTGATTGTGGTCCAAAATAATATTTGTATTACGAAGTCTTTTATCGTTTTATAGAATGAACTACTATAAGCATTCATAAATCTACAGTAACTACTGTAGTACTAGTATCTTTATTGTTTGCCAATGGGATAGAACTAATTTGAATCACATTTATCATGACAATGTCATGATGGTGACGCACTTACGAATAGGTTTCCACCTATTCCACCTGCCTTTAAGAAAAACCTTCGTCCTGTTTTTACCAAACATCAAAAACATGTTGTCTAAAAAACATTATTCACTGAACCAGAAGAAACTAACTAATTTTTCTAATTTTTTTAATTAAAATTAATTAGAAGTGACGTTACTTTTTATGTTATAAAATATAGTTTAGTTATATAAAACTTCATAGATCTGCGTTAACGCAATTTATATGCGTACTTAATTTTTACGGAAAAAGGAGGGAGAAAAAGGGCACTTAAAGCAGTTGAGTTCCACAACGTTTTAGAACATTTGTGTTACCTTCAGGGAGTATCACTCTTTGTTGGTACTTTCTATATTAACGTATTCTATATAAATCTTTATTAAAACTCAAGATAGAGTAACTTATAAAAATGATTTTTGGTATTCAATGGAAAGTTTTCTCTCTTTCTTCCTCTCTCTAGATAGTTTGGTAAGTATAAATTCCCTAATAATTTATATTTCAGGCGATAATTAGGCTTTTATCTAATAATTTTTAAAATTGGCAAAGAATCAGCTAAATTAATCAATTAAACCAACAAGACTGTGATGTAACATAATTTTTATAGTACAAGAAAAATCATCTTGTTCTTAAAAAATAAGGTTCTACGAGTAATCATATTTATATTTCTTTTATTTGGAGATAAGGCAAAAACTACTTTCAGTAATTGAATGGGATTATATATGACACTTTTTTTTTCTAAGCTCCTATAATTCTTACTTAGAGGACCCTGGTACAGATAATATGGTGCATTTTTCTTTTTGTAGCAATGGTTATATTTTATGTGACCCTGGTTTTACTGAAAGAATAAATTTCCGCTTATAAGGCTGCTCTAATAGAATCATGTTTGTATTTTGCTGGCAGTATGCGTAATGACTGATATTTACAAAATGCTCTGGCTTTATATACTAATAAATCTAACAATTTTTTCTACTCTATATTAATATGTTTTCTGGTATATTAAATGGTTTAGGAACTTATAGTTAACTAATATCGTTAATCACCAGAAGAAAATTCAAGCAAAAATAAGTATTTTTGGCACTAATACGAGGGTTTTATGATAACTACCTGGCTTTGACAAGAAAAGAAAAACATTTTTATGTAAAAAATTTATTTCAACATACGAGGCTGGTTTGAAAAGTCCGTGCAGAGTCCGAGAGAGGGCACCACCGGCGCGTATCAAGGTCATGTTTAGTTAGTAGCATCTCTTGAATGAACGCACACCAAGTTTCAGCCATATTGGTCTATTTCTTTGGGTTTGGCATTCGTGTGAATCAAGGAAGTCGAGTGATTTTCAAGAAATGGACGAAAAAGAATTTCGTGTGGTGATTAAACATTACTTTATGAAAGGTAAAACGCCTCAGGAGACTAAAGGGAAGCTTGATAGACATTATGGTGACTCTGCACCTTCAATTAGAACAGTTTATAAGTGGTTTCAAAATTTTTGGACTGGCCATATGGGCACCAGTGACGCTGAACGTTCTGGACGGCCTGTGGAGGTTATGACTCCAGAAATCATTGATCAAATCCATGATATGGTGATGGATGACAGAAGAGTTAAGGTGCGTAAGATTGCTAGTGCTGTGGGCATCTCGACTGAACGGGTACATAATATTTTGCATAAACATTTGGACATGGGAAAGCTATCCGCAAGATGGGTGCCGCGATTGCTCACGCTGGACGAAAAACGGAATCGTGTGAAGTATTGCAAGGATGGTTTGCAGTTGTTCCAGAAGAATCCGGAGGACTTTAAGCGTCGTTTCGTCACTGTGGATGAAACATGGATACATTACTATACTCCTGAGACCAAACAACAATCTAAACAATGGGTTACCAACGGGGAACCTGCACCAAAAAAGGCGAAGACCGTTCCTTCGGCCGGAAAGGTTATGGCGACTGTCTTTTGGGATTCGCAAGGGATAATCCTCATCGACTATCTGGAAAAGGGTAAAACTATTACAAGTGAATATTATTCATCGTTATTGGACCGTTTGAAAACCGAGCTGCAAGAAAAACGCCCGCGATTGGCCCACAAGAAAGTCCTTTTCCATCACGACAACACACCAGCACACACCTCAGCAGTTGTGGTCGCAAAATTAATGGAAATAGGATTCCAACTCGTTTCACATCCCCCCTCTTCTCCAGACTTGGTTCCCTCGGACTACTATCTGTTCCCAATTTGAAGAAATGGCTGGCGGAACAAAGATTTTATTCAAACGAGGAGGTGATTGCAGACACTAATGGATATTTTGCAGACTTGGACAAATCCTATTATTCGGAAGGGATCAACAAACTAGAACATCGTTGGACGAAGTGTATAAGCCTAAAAGGAGACTATGTCGAAAAATAAAAAAGGTTTACCCCAAACACATAAGTAGTTTTTATTTTTGCACGGACTTTTCAAACCAGCCTCGTATTTTATGTGACCCTGGTTTTACTGAAAGAATAAATTTCCGCTTATAAGGCTGCTCTAATAGAATCATGTTTGTATTTTGCTGGCAGTATGCGTAATGACTGATATTTACAAAATGCTCTGGCTTTATATACTAATAAATCTAACAATTTTTTCTACTCTATATTAATATGTTTTCTGGTATATTAAATGGTTTAGGAACTTACAGTTAACTAATATCGTTAATCACCAGAAGAAAATTCAAGCAAAAATAAGTATTTTTGGCACTAATACGAGGGTTTTATGATAACTACCTGGCTTTGACAAGAAAAGAAAAACATTTTTATGTAAAAAATTTATTTCAACATACGAGGCTGGTTTGAAAAGTCCGTGCAGAGTCCGAGAGAGGGCACCACCGGCGCGTATCGAGGTCATGTTTAGTTAGTAGCATCTCTTGAATGAACGCACACCAAGTTTCAGCCATATTGGTCTATTTCTTTGTGTTTGGCATTCGTGTGAATCAAGGAAGTCGAGTGATTTTCAAGAAATGGACGAAAAAGAATTTCGTGTGGTGATTAAACATTACTTTATGAAAGGTAAAACGCCTCAGGAGACTAAAGGGAAGCTTGATAGACATTATGGTGACTCTGCACCTTCAATTAGAACAGTTTATAAGTGGTTTCAAAATTTTTGGACTGGCCATATGGGCACAAGTGACGCTGAACGTTCTGGACGGCCTGTGGAGGTTACGACTCCAGAAATCATTGATCAAATCCATGATATGGTGATGGATGACAGAAGAGTTAAGGTGCGTAAGATTGCTAGTGCTGTGGGCATCTCGACTGAACGGGTACATAATATTTTGCATAAACATTTGGACATGAGAAAGCTATCCGCAAGATGGGTGCCGCGATTGCTCACGCTGGACGAAAAACGGAATCGTGTGTAGTATTGCAAGGATGGTTTGCAGTTGTTCCAGAAGAATCCGGAGGACTTTAAGCGTCGTTTCGTCACTGTGGATGAAACATGGATACATTACTATACTCCTGAGACCAAACAACAATCTAAACAATGGGTTACCAAGGGGGAATCTGCACCAAAAAAGGCGAAGACCGTTCCTTCGGCCGGAAAGGTTATGGCGACTGTCTTTTGGGATTCGCAAGGGATAATCCTCATCGAAAAGGGTAAAACTATTACAGGTGAATATTATTCATCGTTATTGGACCGTTTGAAAACCGAGCTGCAAGAAAAACGCCCGCGATTGGCCCACAAGAAAGTCCTTTTCCATCACGACAGCGCACCAGCACACACCTCAGCAGTTGTGGTTTCACATCCCCCCTATTCTCCAGACTTGGCTCCCTCGGACTACTATTTGTTCCCCAATTTGAAGAAATGGCTGGCGGGACAAAGATTTTATTCAAACGAGGAGGTGATTGCAGACACTAATGGATATTTTGCAGACTTGGACAAATCGTATTATTCGGAAGGGATCAACAAACTAGAACATCGTTGGACGAAGTGTATAAGCCTAGAAGGAGACTATGTCGAAAAATAAAAAAAGTTTACCCCAAACACATAAGTAGTTTTTATTTTTGCACGATACACTTAGTTCAACGTTTTTCTATATTTTGCATCTCATCTAAAAAATACGTTTTTCCAACCCTTCGAACTAGGCGTTTGTTTCAGAAATCACGTGAACGTTTGAGCCAAATTATTTTCCGCCTGTCCATTTTTTTATATTCGGAACTAGGAAATAATCACTGAGAGCTAAAATTCGAATATGGTGGATGCGGAAGCAATTCGTATCCTAACTTATGGAATTTTGCCATGGCGATGATACAAGTGTGCAAGTGTGGATTGCCTTGAAGAAAGAAATTTTTTTCTTAGCCAAATGCAGACGTTTTTCTTTCACAGCATGGTTGAAATGATCCAATAAGTTAACATAATACTCTCCATTAATTGTTTTGTCTTTTTCAATGTAATCGACGTGGATTATGCCGCGTGCATCCCAAGACACTGTGGTTATGACTTTGTTGGCCGATGAAGTCGCCTTGGCGTCGGTTCGCCATGGACTGTTCTTTGGTCTCGGGTGTGCTATAATGCTTCCATGTGTCGTCAGTAGTTATGAATCGACGCCAAACATCATTCCGGTTGCGCTTTAATATCGCCAAACATAATTTTGAATTTGACACACGTGCGTTTTTATTGTCAGTTGTGAGCAATCATGGCACCCATCTTGCGGAAAGCCCTCTCATATTTAAATGAATTGATAAAATGTTCTGTATCCGTTCAATTGAGATGTTCACATTTATCACTATATCGTTAATTCTTTAAATCATTTCTGAGGTGGTGACTTCATTTGGACGACCTGGACTTTCTTCAACGAAAATTCTTGTACGGCGGCGTTTGAATTCAGCAGTCCAATATTTTATGGTCGATAACGAAAGTATAGACTCCCCATAAACTTTGTTGAGTTCCTCTTTTATCGTATCAGTCGTTTTCTTTTTCATGTGTATAAGTCACCTGATGAACATAACCTAAGGCAAAAGATACATGAAGCAACCTTTAAAGTACGTGGAAGATGAGGTAAATTGAACTTGAGAACTCCAACTATGGTTCAAAGTAATGTTTGCATTTTAAGGAGAACCATTTTCTTCTTGAAAACTGAGATTCTATCAGCAGTGATACACTTCTGATAAGTACTAAAAAAATTGTTGGGGTTGGAACAAAAACTAATTTGTTAATATTCGGTTCTTAGTTATACACGATAATACCTTATTGTAAGTGTTTCCAGTTGTGTGTAGTGCCTTCATCTTGCTAAAAGAAAAAAACACCGTACCTCGTTGTAATGTGCAAGAAGGTACAGTAAGGTGGCCATAAAAAATCAATGTTCGTGGGGACCCTCCTAAAAGTTGCCAATTAACTGAGAAATGAGGTTGGTAAAGTTTCAGCTCAATTGGATAACGTTAACCCATGTCTCATCAAGGTTGAAGTTTTGACTTTTTATGAAAATGTCGAAAAACATTGCAAGATTCAATTACATCGGCTCTCTAGATTTCACTTTATTTATTTTTTCAATCTGTACATAAAAAAGGTTAAGTTAAAACTGTTTTCAAAAGTAAATAGAGCAAAATCCAAATTGAAAATGGAGGATTTAGGTAAAATGAAAAGCAAAAAGGCATAAAAATGAGAAGAAATAATGTTCAAATGCATTTTATTATTTAAAGTTTAGTTATAGAAAAGGAAGCAATATAAAGGAAAAAAGTTATTATTATTATTTACATTTACAATTTATTATCAGATCAAGGTGGTAATGGCTTAGATAAGATGGCCTTTGAAGAGTCGGGAAAAATTTTCCTACATTCAGATACAACTCGTAACAGAAACTGCCGTTGTTCTTCATCTTTCGTCAAACAGGAATTGAAATCTCGAATCAATTTTACAACTCTTTCAGCTGTGTCACTGACAACTTTAAAACTGTTTACTATTTTGTTAGCTTTTAAATAGTGTGATTGTCACACCATTCATTGGGATCAGTAGTTAAAAAGTTTGTATCAATTTCAAATCTCTTGAAAAAATTTAGTGTTAGATGAGAAACAAAATAATAAATTTTTTTATCCAATAAATCATCCACTTGTTCGAGATTGAGCCTTGCTTTTACATTCCTAGCATCGTAATTTTTTTCTTCAACGGAAATTAATTTTAGACATTTTGTAGCTATGCTTGTTTTGCCATTTTTTTTCTAAAGTTTCATCAAAAAATGAAAATGCGACTAGCTCCGAATTGAGATACCACATATGATTTATCATCTTAGACAGTGCCTTGTCTGCAAGTTCTTTATCAATTTGTTTATATTTCACAAAATATATTAACAACTGTACGTCTTGGCTGGGGGCTAACGTATGTTTGGGGGCGTTGAACCACGCTTTTACATAAATATTGATTATAAATAAACAAATATCTGTGACATGAATGACTTGAAAGTTTCTACTTTCTTATCTTGCCCTGTGCTTTTAGATCTTTTAGCGTTTTTTGCAGTTGTCTCTACTTTTCGTAGAGTTTTTCTAATTTTACAACACAATCTTTCAGGTGTCTGGTTGGTATCTTAGCTTTCATCCAAAAAATTAAAACTTCCTGTATTGTAAGTCTTGTAGCTTCTCTGGTGTTTATATTCACTCGCCGTATTTTATAAAATAAACTGCGTAAAACTTGACATTTAGATGGTAATTTACTGCCACTGATTTGATGAGACATATGGCCGATTAAATACACCATTTTTTCTGCCCTGAACTCGAACCCGAACAAGCATGGCTCGTTGATGGTGTAGAAGATATTGTCTCGCAAATATGACGGAAAAGTCAAACGGATGTTGTTGAAATGTTCACTGCTCGAAAGGCAAACGTAAACTAAAACTCTCTGACTTCTCCCCGCACATCCCAAACAAGGAACAAAAAAGAAAGGGTGTGGTTTATGACACTCCAGGTAGAATTCTTTGATAAAAGGGTTCTTAGCAATAGCTTTTTTGTAACAAAAACAAACCTTTAAAAGAATAGAACTAAATATCAGGTAGATATCCACTACCTTGCAATTAAATTAAAATTATTTATAAAATTAAAACAAACGACAATTTTATATCCTATTATATAATGTATAATAATGCATTTGTATAATTGTTTATAACACAAAGGAAACAAAAAATGGTCAAAAGTATTCAGGTATCGTTCTTGCCATTTTTCACTTTCCTTTTCTAAACAGGTCGAAGGTCGAATTTGAGGATTCGAATCATGTAATGCTTTGGATGATGAAAATCTTTAAATATAAGAGTTTTAACAAAAAAATGGCCGGAGTAAAACTTTTAGACAACAATATTTCCTATAAAACGAAATAAGAGTCAAGTTTTTAGGACCAATGGTTTTCTTTTTGTGAGGGAAAAACCACCATTTTTTTGCAAAAAATAGAATTTTACAGCTCTAACCTTGATGAGGCATGAGTTACCGTTGTCTAATTGAGCTATAACTGTGCGAATCTTATTTTTTAAACAATTTTTAGGGGGTCCCGCCGGCATTACGATGGAAACATTGTTTCCCCCCTATACCTTGCGACTACCCTAAGGTATAGTATAAGATTCACAACAAAGAATTAATTTTTCTGATTTTTCTACTAAAATAAATCAGATACAGCTTTTTTTTAAACACGTTTTATGTTGTAAAATATAATTCAAAGACATAAAACTACGCCGTTATCCTTATCTGCGCCATCAAAACTTATATGCATACATAATTTCTACTGCAATAAATTTTTACATTAAAATATCAAAGAAAAATAACTGAAAAATATGCAAAATGAAAAAAAAAGGGAAACAGAGTAACTTAAAGCAGGGGCTGATGACATCATAAAAGATTCTTTTTACAACATTTTTATTACCATAAGTGAATATTACTTTAGTCTCTATAAAACACACATTATATGTATCTTTATTGCGAAACAAAGAATAATTTGCAGGAATGAGTACTTGATAGAAATATACACGATGATATCAATTTATTGCGGTGACTGGATTCTTGTTGAAGAATTTTCCAATTAATGCAGGATGCGGCACTTAACTTGGAGGTTTGATTGTAGTTAAAAATAATATTTGTGTTGCGAGGTCTTTTATCGACTTATAGAATAACATTTTACGAATAACCAGGCACTTTCAGTGACTACTAGAGAAGGAGCCTCTTTATGATTTGGAAATGGAACCAGGACCAGTTTAAATCACTTTAATCATGAAAAAGAGTTTTATTGTCATAGGTTTCCGCCACCGAAATATGGGGAATAGTCTCTTGTTAAGTAACTCCAAACACTTATACAGAGGATTATAAGATTAAATTGAATCTCAGACGAATGGAGAACAGCAACATTTTTAATAATGCAGAAGAAGGGAGAAAAAGAAAATCCAAATAACTATAGAGCCATAAATCTAACAACAAATACAAGTGGAAGAAGAGTAGCAAGGATTCACAAGTGGACGCTCATGCACCGATCCCGTATTCATTGTCAGACAGGTAAAAGAAAAATCCATAAAATACAACATTCCAGCGTACTTATGCCTGATAGACTTAAAAAAGGTTTCGATAATGTTGCTATACGAATCCTATATAGCAGCAAAACAATATAATATGTCAATCTCAATTGAAAAAATTAAGACAATAGTAATAGCAAAAAAGCCAATCAGGTGCATGTTGGTGGGAGATAAATTAATAAAACAGGTGAAGGAAGTCGATTTCTTGAGAATCAAAATATCTAGTGTCGGAAAAATCGAGGAGGAACTAAAACATCAACTCAACAAGGCTAATCGGATAGCGGAATGTCCCGATGCTACCATATTTAGAAATAAATTCCTATCCGTTGAGACCAAAAAAGAATATACAAGAGTGTAATACGACCCGATACAAGTATAACACTGAGGATGCTAGAGTCAACTAAAATGAGAATACTTAGGACAAAAAAGACACAAAGATAGAGAGAGGAGTGAAGACATAAGACGCACAAGTAATATAGAAAATATCAACTAGTGGATAAGAGGAAGAAAATTGGCATAGGATCAATACATAGGAAGAATGGCAAACAACAGGATAGTATGGATAGTAAGACGCAAGTCGCCAAATGGAAGAAGATCAATGGAATGTCCAAGAAAGAGATAATGCGACGACATATAGATCAGGGAACAAAGGAAACAGGCAATAGTGCCTAGCTAACAGTCGGGAGAAGAAGGTTTCTGTTTATAAAGTTAACCTTTAAAAAGAAGTTGGTATCATATTGGGAGCAAACTTAAAAAATCTTTTGCCTACAAAACTTTTTCATTCGAACGTAGAAAACTGGCTAATGTTTCTACTAAAATGAACTAAATACTGATTTGTTTTTCTTTGTAAAAGTTTTATTGTATAAAATATTGTGTAGGGAGATAAAAATTTTTATGCATACTTAAATTTTACTGCATTAATCTTTTACAATAAAATATAAAAGAAAAATGACATAAAAATAGGCGAAATGGGAACAAGAAATGGGGAAATTTAAAGCAGTTGCGCGCACCATCATAAAGTATTTTTATAACATCTTTATTATTCTACATGAATATTGCTTTTCATTTATGGATATATATAATTATATATATATATATATATATATATATATATATATATATATATATATATATATATATATATATATATATATATACCAGGTATACAAGTATGAAATGCGGATTTCAGACAACAGTGCACCAATGCAGTTTGTGCTATAAAGATTTGACACTGCGCCATTTTGTTGTATCATCAACAAGTATCAGACGCGCACGAGTGATAAATTGGAAAAGTGTGTGTATAGTGTTGTGTTGCTGTGTTCAATATGTCGAAATTTATACCGAACAAAGAACATTCGCGGACAGCATTAATTTTTTGTTTCCATTTGAAAAAAACTGGTGTTGAATCATACCGATTACTTCAAGAAGCTTATGAAGATACGTGTGAACGATGGTTTTCGGCGTTTCAAAAGTGGTGACATCGATGTTGCAGACAAGGAATGTGGAAAACCGCCAAAAAAATAGGAAGATGTGGAATTGCAAGTATTGTTGGACGAAGATGATTTCCAGACACAAAAACAACTCTCCGAGCAATTTGGCGTTAGTCAACAAGCTGTTTCCAATCAGCTACGAGAAATGGGAAAGATTCAGAAGACCGGTATATGGGTACCACATGAGTTGAATGACAGGAAAATGGAAAAGCGCAAAAACACGTGTGACATTTTTCTCGCTCGGTACAAAAGGAAGTCGTTTTTGCATCGTTTAGTTACAGGGGATGAAAAGTGGATTTATTTTGAGAATCCCAAGCGCAAAAAATCATAGGTAGACCCAGGCCCACCATCCACATCGACCGCAAGACCGAATCACTTTGGCAGAAAGATGATGCTTGTGTTTGGTGGGACCAGAGGGGCGTGGTCTATTATGAGCTGTTAAAACCTGGGGAAACGGTTAATACTAAACGTTACCAACAACAATTGCCGATTCGAACTGTTCGCTCTTGAAAAAAGGCCAGAATACCGAAAGAGGCAACACAAAGTCATTTTTCTTCATGACAATGCTCCATCACATACGGCAAAACCAGTTCGCGACACGTTGGAAGCACTCAGCTGGAAAGTTCTACCCCATGCGGCTTACTCACCAGACTTGACCCCTTCCGATTACCTCTTGTTTGCATCGATGGGTCACGCACTTGCTGAGCAGCGCTTTGGTGAAAAAAATGGCTCGATGAATGGTTCGCAGCAAAAGGGGAAGATTTTCACTGGCGTGGTATTCACAAATTGCCCGAAAGATGGGAAAAATGTATAACAAGCGATGGAGCATACTTTGAGTAAAGTTCTTTTTATCGTTCTTCCGAATTTAACATGTTTTTTTAGAAAAAAAATCCGCATTTCATATTTGTACACATGGTTATATATATATATATATATATATATATATATATATATATATATATATATATATATATATATATATATATATATATATATATATATATATGTGAGGTTATTGATGCTTGTGAAAAGTATATATATCTCGGAACTAACATAAGTAAAGAGGGTAGAACGAAAAAAGAAGTGGAGAGAAGAATAAATAAAAAAAATATGGTCATAATACACCTGAACTCTGTTCTGTGGTGGAAGAACATAACATCACAGAAAAACCACCTCATTTATAATGCAGTATTTGAGAGCACCATGTTATACGGTTGTGAGATTTGGCAATTGACGAAACGATTGGAACAGGAACTAATGGTACTCGAAATGGATAGGCTGGAGTGTTGAGAATGGATAGAGCTGGAAATGAAAGAATAAGAGATGTAATGAAAGCAAAAATCATGATTATTGAGACAATTCAACAACGGCAACTTATGTGGTACCGACATGTGAAAAGAATGGAAGAACACCAAATATCAAAGATGGTTCTAAAGTGGGTACCAAGTGAAAGGAGGAGAAGAGCGGCATGGTTTGGAAGTGTTCAGAGGGCAATGTGAGAGAGAAATCTAAGACCCGTAGATTAAGAAGATCGAAGAGGATGGAAACTGAGAACCGTAAGGCGGTGAACTCCATAAAAGACCGGATTGATGATGATTTATGGATATTCAATAAAATTAACTTCAGGCTTATTGATTGAGTATTTTGTTTACTTACACTTAAGAGTGCATCAGTTTCAGTTACGACATATATCTCTCAGCCAAGAGTATTGTTTTCATCCAACTCCTCTACGATCCTTGATTTTACTCTTCTAAGATTATGTACCAATCGCTTCTAAAAATATATCGAAGGTATGCAAGCTTTCTGCACTTAATTGTGTTTAATAGTTAGTTAACCGAGTTTGATTTATTTAAAACAGCGTTAGTTTGTGACACTGTTCAGGGTACACGAAGCATTTCGCAAATACCTCGAGACCATTATTCTTAGAAACTTTTAGGATCCAGATCTTAAAACCATATAGTAGCATGGACCATATGTAGCATTTAACCATTCTCTGACGAAATTATAAAAAACTGACGTTATTGTTGCAAAAAGTGATGTTATTTTTTAAGAGTTGTACACGCTGATTCTTGTCTGAGTCAAGTTGTTCAGTAATGTCAAGCTAAGTATTTGAAGTAGTATTTCAACTTGCTGCCCGTTAGTTTGCAGTAAAGCATTGGGATATGGTTTGCATCTAAAAATCTTACATTTTGTTTTACTGACATTAATATGCAGATCCATCTCTTATCCCACTGCATTTATGAGACTTAAAATATGTTGAAGACTCTGGAGATTATCACTTAAAATTACGATATCATCGTCATATCTGATGGTTTGCCAATAACATTAACTCCCTTCTAACAGCCTGTCCAAATCGATGCAAAAAAGCAGTAGGGAGAAAACGCATCCTTATCTGACACCTTGTTGGATCTGATATTCAGTTGTTAAGCAAATATTGACTGGAGTCACTGCTATTTATCATCAATAAAGGTTTTTCTATAACTCATATGTCACTATAGTCAATTCCTGTGTCTCTCAAAAAAGGTTTCTTATTTGGCACCGTATCAAACGTTTTCACCTAATCGATAAAGTATACAAAAATATCTTTGTACTAGTCACGACATTTTTGAAGAAATACATTCAGCGAAACGGCAACTCTATACTTCCAAGAACTACGCTAAACCAAATTTTGTCCCATCTAGGTTTGCTTCACATTTGTGCTTGTTCTTTCATACATAATGCGGAGGAAAACTTTTAAACCTATAGTTACTGCATTTTTGGCATGTTATTTTATTGGTAGTATTCTGAATACAGTGGATATATCGCATTTAAAACATTGACCAATCTACCAATATCATTTCCATGTAGCATTTTTAGGAGCTTTACTAGTATGTTATCGTGACGTGTTGCCTTTTTTGTTGTTGTAGATTTTAAAATTTCTGTTCCTTAATCTGTACCCATATATTACTCCGTATATATCACCACTACACCAAACACTTTATTTTTGTACTTGGCGCGCGTTTCGCTAACCATATTAGCTTCATCAGGAGAGAGGATGATGCTAACATGTTTAGCAAAACGCGCGTCAAGTGCAAAAATAAAGTGTTTGGTGTAGTGGTGATATATACTGAGTAGTATCATTGTGCCAAAGATTCCACATTCCCAACATAGTGTACTCATATATAATAAAATACAATATTTACATTACAAAACGTATAAATCAGTCGATTTTCTACATAAACGCATCGCTCTTCGCATTAAGGCGAAGAGGTTATTTGAAGTCGTCAACGAAGGAATTTAAGTGTTTAGTTTTACGGGTGCCGCAAAAAATTGGTGAAGTGTCGTAATAAAATATTTAAATACACGCATATTTACATTTTCAGAAGAACAAAGTCTGCATTTGGGAAATCGCTTATTGCTCTGAGTTGAGCAAAAGCCAAAATAACTTATCGCTATACAATCGTACTGCTGTCCTATCTGTCGAAGAATTGGTTATGTGCAACCTATTATAGAAATAGGTAAGTTTTGCATAAATTTATGTGTAACTTTGTTTAGAATTTTATATTAAAATGAATGTTTTCAATTAGTGTGCGAATGGATTGTATATGCTCGTTTGTGCGAAATCGGGCTTGTTTAGGAGGTTGATAGGCATCTAGTTTACTAGTAAGTCGATTTGTTATTATCTTTGTTAACAGTTTGTATAAATGGGGAAGAAGGCTTGTAGGTCAACAGTTATCTATTTTTAGTTTATTACCTTTTTTTGTAGCAACACTACTTGGGCATTTTGCCATGTTTCCGATATTTTCCCGTCCTCCAGACATTTATTGGGAAGTATTGTCCTAGACTCAACCGCGGCTTTTCCGCCCATTGATATCATCTCACCTATAATACCTTCTTCTCCAGGAGCTCGACCTTTAGTCATTTGAGACCCTGCCAGATTTACCTCTTGTATAGTAATATCAGATAGCTTCTAAAAGTCACAACATTTAGGATAGTCTCGTCGGCGACAATTGGAGGTTCCGTTAGTACTTCATGTGCTCTTGTTGACATAATTTTATGAAAAATTACATCAAAGCTCGGTAAGTTACAGGATTGTAACTGTGTATAATTATATTAACAATTAATGATTATTATTAGATCTCGAATTATCCATACAATTACTTTTTAGAGTGTATACTAAGTATCACTAGTGAGGTAGAAAAAATATCAAGCAGAAGCAATTTATGAATTGTACACATAAGGTGAAAAGACCCAAAACTTTTGAGGAAAAAACAATGTTTTTGGCAAAAATGGATTTTATTCTTCAATATAGTTTCCTTCAAAAGCGATACACTTATTCCAGCGATCTTCCAATATTTGGATAACTTTAATATAGTCGATTTGTCGAGCTCTCTAAAATAAGCTTTAGTTTCTTGTTCCACTTCTTCAATTGAGCCAATTCTCTTTCCTTGGAGCCACCTTTTCAAATTTAGAAGGAGGTAATAATCGCTGGGGACCAGATCTGGTAAATAGGGTGGATGAGGAAGAAATTCATAGCCTAATTGGTCCAATTTCATCATCGATTTTATGGAGTTGTGAGCTGGCGCATTGTGTTTGTGAAACAACAGTTTTTTCTTAGCTAATTGCGGTATTTTCTTCTTGATTTTAATATCCAACGCAATAGTTTCCTGTGATTGTTCGCCTCTTCTCAAAATAGTCGATCAGTATTATTTTATGCATGTCCCAAGAAATACTTACCAAAACCCTTCCAGCTGATGTTTTTGTTTTTGGAACCTTCCTTAGATTCACTGTTGCTTGGCAACACACGAGATATGCGATATAGTCAGTGGACGGCTGGAGCACGCACCTCTCCAATTTTCAGTTATTTAGCCGCGAGTTTAAACTTTCGAATATAAATATAAATGTACAGATAAATTGTTGACCTCAGTAAACTTGTTACCTAGTGTTAAATTGTTATAGTGTTCTTTTAACGTTGTTAGTCAGTGTCTTATTTGATCCGAAAAACGGTACAATACTAGGAGAAACAGACTCTATTATTTACCTTTTTCGTAAGCAAAAAAACATTAAATAATGTGAATTCAAAATTTTTAAAAAATTTTTCGAATTATTTTAAAGTATTTTATTTTCCAGATATCAACGTCATGAAAAAAAAAGAAAATAATTGGAGAACTATTTAAAATTTGGATTTTCAACTGTTATTAATAACTGCATAGACATGCCACACTGCGTTTTATGCAATGCTGTTTTTAGTGCTGAATCTATGAAACTCCCAAAGCACACACTTCACTTAGAAACAAAGCATTCCGAATATATTACAAAAGACTTGGACTTTTTCTAAAGACATGAGGCTGCCTTAAAAAAAAAAACAAAAGTTGGATTTTACTCGGACGATTCAATAACAAAGCTCAGGTATCATATGAAATTGCTCTGGAAATTGCAAAAAATAAAAAACCCCATACAATAGCAGACACCCTCATCAAACCCTGTTTATTAAAGTTTATTAAGCTAATTCTTGGAGAAGCGAGTAAAATTAAAATGAGTAATATATCCTTGTCCAATAACACAATTCCAGACTAGGAACTAACTATTTAAGATCACCACTTATGTTTATTATATTACTGCTGACAATTGTTTCGACACACTGTATCTTCTTTTTGGAGCAAGATGTAAATTAACTACAAAGTATGTTACAGAATATATAAACAACAACAATTTAGAGACACATTTCAGACATGTCCATAGACGTGCTGGAAATTTTTTTATCTGAAATAAGGGCATCTGCTGCCTTTTCCTTTCAACTTGGTGAGTCTACCGACGTTAGTTCATGTTTTTAGTTACTAATTTTTGTGAGATATGTTTATTTGAAGGATATCAAAGAAGAGTTTCTGTTTTGTAAAACACTAACAACTACTACGAAAGATGATGATGTCATGAAGATGATAAGTTTATTCTTTGAAAGTAATGACTTGGACAATGGAAAAACTTGTGTGGAGTATGTACCGATGGAGCACCAGCCATGCTTGGATCAAGGTCGAGCTTTCAGTCCAAATTTCAAGAGTTTGCACCCCAAGCAAAGGGACTGTACTGCATGATTCACCGATTTGTCCTTGCTAGCAAGACTCTTCCAAAACCTTTGCAAGAAGTGCTCGACTCTTTGGTGACAAATATTAATTATATAAAATTTCGTCTGTTCAAGGAACTATGCAAACACATGAATTTTGATCACGAAGTTCTTCTTTTCTTCACTGTTGTTCGCTGGTTATCAAAAGGAAATGTTGTTGGCCAAGTCTTTGAAATGAAAGGAAAACATGAGTTTATGTTTCCATGCATTCTTTTCGAATATAACTACCATTTGCCTCTATTTACCGCTGCAAAGGTGGATTTTCACCTCTTCTGCAGATCAAGACAAAAGCCAGGATTAAGCTGGATGTTCAAGATGACATGTGATTGGCCTTGACAAAAACTCAACCAACAATTATAACACTTGTTAAACAGGTGGAAATTCAATCATTACATTAATCAATAACATTTAATAATTAATATTTTATAAAAAATATCACTATTAAGTCCTAAAATATATTTTTTCAAACCCTTTATTTTTTCTTTTAGTGATCTAATATGGCGGATGGGAAAGAGGGGTCGCGAACATTTTAAAAAAATCTAAAAACGATCGCGATAAAAAAAGGTTGGGAGCCACTGTACTAGTCAGACAAATTTTTTCTATAATCACTTCTATACCAAATGATATCAATCTAATGCGATGAAAAAGAAAAACTCAATTTTACATTATCATATTTGTAAATATAACTTTCCAATAATTCATAGGACGCCAACTTTTAACGTGGCTTAAAGAGCCATGTCACAAAATATGAATGTAACTTCCAAAATAGCACTATCGACAACGGGTATCAACGCAGCTGCGAAAATCATCAATCATCGCTCCAGTCATTTGACTTATTATAGCCATATCCTAAAGCGGCGTTCCTAAATGGTCTGATCGGAATTTCTGTCCCTCTTTATTTTGTTTTGTTTTTGGTAATCTCTCTGGGGATTCTTGTCAACCTTAATAAAGTTTTGAAGTCTTACTTTATTTATTTCTTATACATAGGGCGTTGCAAAAAATCATTTAACATACATTCTTGTAAGGGGTTATCAAAATAGTACTATATATTTTTAAAGCAACGGCCATGTTTTTTCTCTGATATCGAACTTTCGATTTTCAAATTTCGGTTCCTTCATCTGTATACAATGGAATACAATATTTATATTACAAAGTATATAAATCAGTCGATTATCTACTAAGGGCATTGCTCTTCTCATTAAGGCGAAAAAATTGTTTGGAACCGTCAACAAAGGAATTTAAGTATTTAGTTCTAATGGTACGACAAGAAGTTGATGAAGTTGTATTAAAATAAGCAAAATTGTCGCATTTGTAGTAATGAAAATCTACATGCTGTTCTTGAAATACTTTTACACCTATAAAAATTACCAGTTTGGTGTGGTTTATGGTCGATGGGGCCGTCCTTTTTTGAAAAGGAAAATGGCAATGCAGTTACTACCAAATGAGAATGCTACAGAAATTTGATTATTAATTTTTTCTAGAATGAATTAGATAATTTTGATCTGAACGACATGTGATTGTAACAAGATGGTGCAAGATGCCATATAACTTGCGACACAATCAATTTATTGAGCAAAAACCTCACCGTGCGAGGAAACTAACACCAGTTTTCAGTAGACTTCTCAATCTATCCTACAGAAAGGGAATATTTCTTTCCTGCTGGAAATGTGCCACAGTTCAGCCGATACCTAAAAAAGGCAGGCAAGAAGAACGGTTGGCGACTTGAGTCTGTTTTACAAGTGTTTTCATGGAAAATGTTTAAAGGATGTAGCCCGCTTAATTCCTCCTAGAGCGGTGCATGTTAGAAATACACGTCGCGCTAATACTTCACATCCGTATGAGGTTCAGCTTGTTACTCCGCGTACAACACTTTTCAAGCAGTCTTTTATATGGAGAACACCATCTCTTTAGAATAACTTGCCCAGGGCTGTGTTTCCCACCGAGTACGATTTACAGCGATTCAGAACAACGTGAATCGCTGTTTCCGCACACATACCGCTCCTGGAGCGCTTTAGGGACTTCCCTGCAGCACGTGTACTAGACCCATAAAAAAAACTGTGTAATCTTAAGAAATGCCGATGTAAACTGGTTACCAAGATCATGAGGTGTAACTTCATGGGATTTTTTTCTCTGGAGTTATGTTAAATCATTGGTTTACTCTAAAAAACCACAAACACTCAAGCACTTTAAAATCAACATTATTCGTGTTACTGGTGAAACAAGTGCTGATTTATGTGGAAAAGTGAGTGGTGTTCCAGAATCGACTATTTCAAAAAATCCAGATGTGGTAATTTATATGAAATTATTTTTAAATAAAAGTGACATGAAGCAAGCAAATAAAAAAAGTCATATTGATATCTTATACAGTTTTGTTTTTATTTAAAATTTAAATATATATATATATATATATATATATATATATATATATATATATATATATATATATAAATATATATATATATATATATATATATATATATATATATATATATATATATATATATATATATATATATATATATATATATATATATATATATATATATATATATATATATATATATATATATATATATATATATATATATATAATATATATATATATATATATATATATATATATATATATATATATATATATATATATATAAATATATATATATACGAGGCATGTTTTTTAAGTAAGAACCGTTTTGCGATTCCGCCGCCGCAGCGATACGGTCGGCGTTCCGCGCATGCGCGCTGGTAACCTACATCTCATGTCTACGCACTGACGCCATTACAGTCTGATTCTTCATTGTATACGTTGTTTACTGAGTGTTTAAGATGCCTCCGACAATCGTGAGTCCCGCCGATTGTGAAGTACGGGCTGTTATACGATTTCTTAGTGCTAAAGGCGTAAAACCGATCGATATTCATCGTGAGATCTGTGAAGTTTACGGACAAAACATTATGAGTGATGGAATGGTAAGGAAATGGGTGAGAGCATTTAAAGATGGCCGCACAAATGTGCATGATGAAGAACGGAGTGGGCGTCCTTCGATCGTTAATGAAGATTTGGTGCAGAAAGTGGACGAAAAGGTGAGAGAAAACAGACGCTTTACAATTTCATCATTGTGCGACTGCTTTCCTCAATATTCTCGTAGTGTTTTGTATCGCATTTGTGATACAGTGGTTAACAAGTCAGGCGGCAGAATTTTATGAGGAGGGTATTCAAAAACTGGTGCCACGTTATGACAAGTGCCTCAATATTCACGGAAATTATGTAGAAAAGTAGATTAAGGTACAGGCTTTCATGTAAAAATAAAATTATAGCGATATCTTTGCACGTCTTTTTTTAATTCCAAAACGGTACTTACTTAAAAAACATGCCTCGTATATATATATATATATATATATATATATATATATATATATATATATATATATATATATATATATATATATGTATATATGTATATATTTGGTGGAAAAATTATTGATAAATGGTGTTTCCCTATAACTAATGATAAAATCGTTCGTGAAAATTTATAGATTTTCAAGATGCTCACCAATGGTTGCAGCAAACAGACATGTCGAAATCAATTGACTCTGACCTAGAGAGCTGTGCTACTGCCAAGTTTAAATTTAAAATTTTAAGAAATTAAGAGAATTCCATTTTAACAAAAACATCCGATGCAAAGCAAGCATTCGAAATTTGAATTTCAGTGTTTTGCAATAAATTATTCAATACCGAAAACAATTTACTCAATGAATTTTCGGTCCAGAATTGACATTTGGTTTAATGTTTCAAATCACTATATTCTCAATGAAAACCTGCGTAATTTTTATCATAGTTTCACTGACAATTCGGCTGCATATAAGAAGATTCAAGATATAATTTTTTTTTACATACTGCGAAAAGCTACTTTCAAAACTCGGAAAAATACCTGACGCAACACAAAATAAATATATTTTCTACCCAAGATAAGTATTCGAATCTTCTCTTAAGTTTACAAAATGGTAAAACTTGTAATTATCAGATGGTAAAAAAAAATTTAATAAAGGTGTGTAACATTCATTTTTTCCTAGATTTTAAGATCATATTATGTTACTGTTTTTCTCCTTATAATTTACATTTTTTTTCTATTTTTATATCAGGCAGTGTTTACTAACTTTTAAGCAGTGTAGTTCACTCGAATTTAAGAGCCGTTTATATTACAGTGTGCATTGCGGGTTTTCTACCGGATTTGTTTAATTCGTTTCTAATGCGCCGATTGGCTAGACATTTGTATCCGGGAAGTAGGCATCTTGAAGACGTGATTTATACGGAAGGGAGAAAAATATTTAAGGGTCCGGATGACACGGATCAAGGCTTTTTCCAAGTAGCCATAGTAGGCTTTTTTCAACATGAAGCCGTAGTAAGCTTTTTTCCAACATGGAGCCGTAGTGGGCTTTTTCCAACAAGTAGCCGTCGTAGGCTCTTCCCATCATGTAGCCGCAAGAGACTCGTTCCATCGTATAGCCGCAGCCAGGTTCTTTTTTCTCAGCCAAAGTAAGGGCTTCTTTTTTTAGAAAGCCGCCCAGTAGGCTTTCACTATCAAATAGCCGTACGGATGTGTTAGTGATGGAGTAGTGTGAAAACGGTTTTAGTGCTCAATTCTTTGAAATATCCTGTTTATTCCCAGACCTGTACGGGCCAAAGAAAAGTCTAGTAGCCCAAAGGGAACTAAAGTAACCAAGGGGGGAGACATTTGTGTTTTGAACATCCCACCAGGACAGGCCTAAAAGCTCGTAGGAAAACCGTAAGTCATCAGAATATCCATTCGTAGACCTATTTTTCCGCTGATAAGTGCCTTTCACATCGTATAGAACTGATAATTCGTGAAGTGAACCTCACAACTTTCAACACCGGGTGTAGCAAAGTTTTAATTAAAAAATCCTGATTTAAGGACTCTATCTAGCAATACCACCTATTAGGCTAAGGTTTTTTTGTAATACAGGATAATAACAGAATCGCAAAGTTAGAACTTTTAATTTAGTCATTAATAAGCCTTTTTTTTCTTGTTTAAGGCTAGTGTTTCACTGTACTACCTATTTTATTTTGCAGGACAAAAGGGTTGTACCATACCAAAATTTTCCTTAACAACTACATAACCCTTCAGTGTTTTTTCATTTTTTTAGCTGAAATTAAATCCTTTTTATTTTAAAATGAATAGTGCCAAAAATTTGTACAACCAAAAATTTTGAACAACTATAGAGACTATTTCCAAAAGACGTACAAAAATTATCTCTTACCCATATTACTCTACCAAGAAAAACTGAGCTAGTGTATGTTTAATTTCTTTAGTTCTTTTAATATTAATATCCACTCAATCCATTCTCAAAAATTATAAAAAAAAGTATAGAAAGGAGGGGCTACAAAAATAGCGCTTCAATGTGCGGGCGAAAGTAAAACGCCACAGGTTTTTAAGTATCAATTGCAAAATGCTTATATTTCTTGTGTTTTTCATTTAGAGTGAAAACAGCGAACATGGCTTTTGCTAATTATATTTTCTTTTATGAGCATGAAGGTACTAAGTTTTAGGACTAACAGGACATATTATTATGATCATTTTATCGCTTTTTCTCGGAGTTTTCCTTTGCATTTTGTAATTAATACTACACCTCTGATTCAAAATCAATAATATTCAACACAAGAAATGGATTTGGTCGTCCCCAATGCCAAATAATTTATGTTTGTAATACAATAGTTTCGACGGGAAATGATATCAGATAGAAACAGCCCCCCAACAATGACTTGCTTACGCATTGCGGATATTTTAAATGGGTTTATAGAAAGGGAATTATTAGCTCTTACGCGAGGATTTAGTTGCTCCCTCACTGTAAACAATGTTTAAAATATGGCGTATACACACGCTTAGGCATTAAAAAGCTAAGCTTGGTAATACATTAAAATTTTCATTCGCTTGTTTGGTTCAGCACATAAAAAGTAGCCAAAGAAGGGTTAAAGAATATTTATGATTGTCAAGGTTTCACTATGGCAATAAAAATTGTAAAAACAAATAAGGAAAAAATCAAAATGACGTGTTAATTACCTGAAAACAACACAACAATATAGTAGATTTTCACAGTTAGTGTACAAGTTAAGCGCAGCAGTTTAGGAAATATTTTGTCTGTCATTTTGTTCAAATTTCTTCCAATTCTATTTCTTTTATTTATGGGCACGGCAAGCGCTTTACGTCGGTTTTGGATTGCTGAAAATTCTACTTGGTAGAAAATGCATAATCAATCAATAACATTCCGGAAGTCACAGAAGATACAGACAAAATATGGACAAATAATAAGAAGTGGATAACAAATGGTGCTACACAATGCTCGGAAAAAATACAAAAACACCCCCAAAAAACATTGAATGACCGACTAAGCCCTAAAGCTTATAGAAACAAGAAGAAATATCATTTTAATAAACAACACATTAGATTAAGTTGGGAATGTGGAATCTTTGGCACAATGATACTACTCAGTATATATCACCATTACACCAAACACTTTATTTTTGCGCTCGACGCGCGTTTCGCTAACCATGTTAGCTTCATCAGGAGCGATGATTGACTAAAGCTTAACTACAAATCTACCCTATTTATACCCTAACCCTTGAATTACTCAAGCGGAACTAATGACATAACTAGAGTTAATGGTTATGACGATGACTTAGTAAATAAGCTAATAAATAGACATAAATTTAGGTTTAATATTCAGAATTCCACCTTTTTTACACGCGAAGAAAATAACACCAAGTATGTCTCCATACCATATAATCCGAAATATAGCAAGGGACTCAATAAGATATTTAATAAGGTAGGCCTCACCTTAGTCTATAAGTCATCAGACAATCTGAGGAATATCTTAGGAAATCCCAAAGATAAGATTCCTAATTGTGAGAAAAGTGGAATTTATGAAATTAGTTGTAATGATTGTGACAAAAAGTATGTTGGGCAAACTAAACGGTCAATTAAAATACGATGTGAAGAACATTTAGCACACTTAAGATACAATAAAACAGAAAAGTCTAGCATTGCCGAACATGCCCTTGAAGCTGATCATACTGTAACATTAAATAATCTAAGATTAATAAAAAAATGTATCTGATAGGAGATTGTTGAACGCATACGAAAGTATGGAAATCATAAAATGTAAAAGTAGTTTAAATAAAGACAGAGGGCCTATTCCTTATAGTCCCCTCTACTGGTTACTTGACCGGAACTGATGGCCTTGCCTATGTCATTAGTTCCGCTTGAGTAATTCAAGGGTTAGGCTAAGTATAAATAGGGTAGATTTGTAGTTAAGCTTTAGTCAATCATCGCTCCTGATGAAGCTAACATGGTTAGCGAAACGCGCGTCGAGTGCAAAAATAAAGTGTTTGGTGTAGTGGTGATATATACTGAGTAGTAATACATTAGATTATCAGGGGAGAATCACATCAGTCAATAAAGAAATCAAGGTGGCTTGTAAAAAACACTTGTACTGAACTTGAAAAATATATGTGAACAACATGCTACAAACAATCAATTACAAGAACTTCATGAAAAAATAAAATACCTATCGAAAGAATTCAAACCTAAAACACAAATAATCAGAGATATGGAAGGTAGAACAGTCGCCGACATGCCTGGAGTCACTGATGTTTGGAACGATTATTGTAGAGGACTTTTTGTGCCTCAACTCGTGGGTAAATTCATCATGTACAAAGAAGCCGTAGAAGAACAGGAAACACATATTCTTAAATCTGAAGTCAGGAAGGCTATTCAAAGGTTAAAGAACAGAAAAACAGCAGTTACGGACGAGATAACTGCGAAAATAATAAAGATGATGTGAGAAACCGCCGTGACTATGCTACATCAACTGTGGAATGTGGTATGGAAGTCTGGAAAATGACCGAAAGATTGGTGTGAAGTTGCATTTATAACCTTTCATAAAAAGAATCCCCTTTGAATTGCAGCAATTATAGAACAATCGCTCTGGTATCACACTCTGCTAAGGTGTTTCTCTGGACTCTAAATGAAAAACTTAAAACTTTTCTGCTGTCGTAAATATCTACCGAACAAATAGGCTTCATTCCAAGAAGAGGAACTAGAGAACAAATCCTCAACATACTCCAGATAATAGAAAAAGTCAGGGAATTCCAAGTATCAACCTATATCTGTTTTATAGACTACTCTAGACTTCGATTGTCTACAATGGAACAAACTCTGGCCGATTCTAAACAGCATGGGGACACCTATACATCCTGTAAGCCTTAGCCGATTCCTGTATGAGAACACAAATAGCAGAATTAAACTGATTAATTCTTTTTCCGATCCCTTTAACATAAAAGCCGCCGTCAGACAGGGTTGTATTCTGTCACCCTTACTTTCTAACATATATAGTGAACATGTAATGAGGTCTATTTTGGATGGCTGGAGTGGAGGTGTGACAGTCGGTGGAAAAAGGCTCTTAGATATGCCGATGATACTTTTATACTTGCAACGTCAATACAAGACCTAGAACCAATTAAGGAGCGCCTTGAAATCACTAGCAAAAACTATGGATTGAAAATTAATAAAGCGAAAACCAAAGTAATGATTGTTAGTCGTAATGAAGATCTGTCAAACGTAAATGAAATCGCTGGTTTCACTGTTGTAAACCATTTCAAGTATTTGGGATCCCTCATAACTAACAATGGTGTCCGTGAAGTGGAAGTAAGAAGACGTTTGGCTATGGCTAGAAACTCGACGATCAAACTCACTAACATCTGGAAAGATTCAGCTGCACAAAAAAACAAAAAGTTAAGATTGCTATCCACCCTTATATTCCTCATAGGAACAACTTACGCTTCGGAAGCATGGACTATTAAACAAGCTGATAAAAAACGAGTCGATGACTTTGAGATGTGGGCATATCGAAGAATCCTCAGAGTATCATACTCGTATACCGAACACCGTACTAATGTATCTATTCTTGAAGAGCTTAATATAAATGACCGACTTTCAAATAGAATTGATCGATAGTACTTGGAATATTTCGGTCACATTATGAGGAAAGCGGATAAAATTTATAGAGTTTGCGGTCGGTTCTGGGTGAAACATCTTAATATTTACACGCACAAATCTTCCCAGATAAATTTAGTTCGTGGGTATATTGATCGTGTTTATCTTATTTGATGTAAAAAGCCTTTTCAATCAATTGCCATAACAGAGGAAAACTGATAATAAAATCCCTTATATGTTAAATAATAGTGGTCGGTCTAATCCTAACAAAGTTAATTTAATTAAAATTCTAGATATCTGTCTAGAACAAAATTACTTTAAATTTAACCATAAAACATATAAACAAAACAGTGGCTTACCAATGGGAAGCCCTATGAGCCTCCTTGTAGCGAAACCATTCATGGCTAACTTTGAAAAAACCTTTTCTCAAATTAAAATAATATAACCAGACATGACGTTAATCCGGATACGATTTGTTACTATTCTGATAACAAGGTTACCGATAGTGTGTTTGAGGTCTCATTGGTTAGCGACGGCGATGTCATTTCTGCCATCTCTGATACAAGGTCGAATGCTTCTGGAGCTGATCAACTTACGTTGCAGATGTTAAGACTTTGTTGCCTCTCATCGTACCGTTTCTCACTCATATTTTCAATATATCTACATTAGAGAGTAAGTTTCCGTCCGATTGGAAGTTGGCCTTGGTGTTGCCTTTGTCCAAGGTGTCAAGCCCTAAAGATTACTCTGAACTGCGTCCGATTAGTCTTTTGAATATTCTGTCTAAGATTTTTTAGAAAATAATTTTTAAACAAATCGTTAATTATTTTAATAATAACTTATTCTTCGAAGGTCAGTCGGGGTTTCGCACTGCAACAGCCTTGCTAAGCATTTTGGATGATATCCTCGGGGCGGCGCATAAAGGAGAGACAACTGCCTTGGTTCTTCTCGATTACAGCAAGGCATTTGACACGCTGGATCCCCGCTTATTGTGTGCCAAACTTCATTATTGTGGTTTTAAAGAACGAACAATAAATTTATTAAAGGACTACTTGGCGGATAGATCACAGCGTGTGCTGATTAATCGCCGCGTGTCACAAAGTTTGGCTTTAGATAGAGGCGTCCCTCAGGGGCCAATTTTGGGACCATTGTTGTTTGTCATTTATACAATGGATATGCATTGTTATGTTAATAATTGTAGGCTAATACAATATGCAGATGACAGTCAGATTTTAAGAAGCTTTAATAGTCTTAACGCATTACAGGCGGAACAGGAAATTAATAACTGTTTAAATTCGATGTTTACCTACTCTAATAACAATGGTTTGAAGATAAATCCGAGAAAGTCGGCAGTACTGTATTTTGGAACAAACAGTGAATGGGCTTCGGCAAATTTCAATTTAAATATGGCCCAGGAGAGAATTCCGTTTGTTACTGAATATAAAAATTTGGGAATATTATTTGATAGTAAGCTCAGGTTTAGAAAGCAGGTTTCTTTGGTAGCTCAAAGGGCGTATTGCTCACTACGTAATTTATATAAGAATCGGCATATCCTCAATTTGAGCTTAAAAAAATATTTGTGCGATACTCTTGTCCTTTCTCACTCGAATTATTGTAATTTTGTTTACGGTCCGTGCCTGGACCTTATGTCGAAGTATAAGCTGCAAAAAATTCAAAACTCCTGTGTACGTTTTATTTTTGGATGCAGGGGGAGGGATCATGTGAGTGGCAGGCTGAAGGAGCTGAAATGGTTGCGTATTAAGGATAGAGAAAGGCTACATCTAGGTTGCTTTTTGCATAGACTGTTGAGGACCGGAGTGCCACAGTATCTGTGTGAAAGGCTGCATCATCGAAGTTCGGTGCATCAGCGTAATACTAGGTACAACGACCGCTTTCAAATACTTAGGCATCGTACAAGTGCGTTTAAACAGTCTTTCGGCTATACATCTGCTAAACTTCTGAACGAAATTCCTGAAGGTTTGCTTGCTCTGTCGGAACTATCTTTCAGAAGGCAGCTAACGGAGATTTTATTTCAGACTTATTGACTGTTATTATTATGTCTCTTTTATAGGGTAAGGTGGGGATCATGGTTTGTATATGGGTATCAATATGTTTTAGAATTACAATGTTTTCCTTTTTTAGTTTAGAGTAAGTAGAGTTTAAGTACTAATGGATACTTCTTAAATTGTATTTGAGTTTGTATTTTTATTTTATTTTATTTTTTATTGTTTGTATTTCTTTTGTATATTTTTGAGAACTCGGTGAACAACAGCACTGCTGCATTTCGCCGAGTTTAAAATAAAGACGTTTATTATTATTAATAGACATGTCCACTTTTGGGCAAGATATGTTGACGATATTCTCTGCATTTGTAAGGGAACTAATAGACAATTGTCACAGTTCTTATTAACTTTAAATAAAATAAATCACAACATCCAATTCACAATAGAAATTGAAGTAGACAAATCACTTAGTTTTTTAAACTAAAAAATTTCAGATGTAGAGAACAAAATAGAGTTTGATATTTTCCATAAGCCAACTATAACAGACACCATTATACATGCTAAATCAAATCAATCCTGGCAGATCAAAATGTCAACAGTATCATACACAGATTAACTAACATTCCACTAAGTACAGACAATTATCTAAAAGAACTGAACATAATCAAAAGAATTGCCAAAAACAACGGTTATAATTCAATTATTATAGATAAACTGGGCAGAAACAAAACTTAAAAATATATTTAAACAATTTTACGCACCAGACGTAAAACATGAAAATGGTTTGCTATCAACTATGTCGGTGGTATTAGTAACAATATCAACAATAGCCTTAATAAGTTAGAAATAAACTGTATAAGTGGTAATAAAAACAATATAGCCCGATATATAGTTAATAACAAAGAAAGATCCAACAAATATGGAAAATCGGGTATATATGAACTTAATTGTGATGACTGTGATACTATCTATGTGGGACACATGGAATGCAGCCTACAACAAAGATTAAAAGAACCCAGGCACTCGATTTTAAATACACAAAAATTAACATGCTTTGCTGAACACTGCATAGAAAATAATCACCTTTTTAATAACGAAAGGATGAAATTGCTATACAGGGCTCAAAAAGGAAAACATATGGATTATTTAGAAACTCTTAGCAATAAAAAAGTCATTAAAAATAATATAAAAATAACAAACACTCAAATAGAATTTGGAAATACCCCCATATTAGACGCCGTGTTTCGATAGACTACTTCTAATGAACCCAATTTTATTACCTCTTAATTTAAATTTAGTACCAATTAACCATTTAAATGTAATATCTTTTAGAACCTAAGTTTAGTCTTATTGTAAACCTGTTCGAAAATGGTCGCGAGATTGAAACACGTGTCAGAGTGATCTGAATAAATTCAGTGACCGAATTATACTGTATTTTATTTTAAAAAGTGTAGGAAAGTGGATGCCATGAAAAAGCTCAAGGGGGCGGTCTCTAACAAGATCTCTGCTTGGTAAAGGTATGTTCGAGTCAAGTCGAACAGCATCGAGATGCCTGGAGAATGACTGTTGAGGCAGCAACTGCATAGTGTCACCGATACTCCTATTGAGGTGAAAGGATTGAGAGAGATAAAATACATTCCTAGTCAATTCATTCCTAAAAGATAAGGTTCCCCATATAAAAGAATTTTTGAAAAGGGTGGTATAAGTAGTGACAAGCTGAATCTCATACGGATGCGATGTATTGACGCGACGTGTACCACCATTGAATACTTTTCACGGAAGTAGAATAGAGTCAAGTTCTACCGTTCTTCCACATTCTAAAGAATCTAAAGTAGCTGATGACTTCTGAGTCTCCAATCAGGCAAGTAACTTTGAAAAGAAGAGAATCTAACAAATACAGGGTATGTTTAAGACCCTCCTATATATGCAGGCAGTATTCCATCGTTTGTTAAATTTGAGCTTCATAAAGGTTACGAGCTGCGGTGTATAAAGCTTTTTAGTACGAAATAATATTCCCAGCTTTTGAGAAACTATCTGCTATGCACGTTTTTGTCAAGTCCTATTTGCTTCCATGTTAACGTCCAGCATAATTATGTGAGTTTCTGTAACGTTAGCTTTTTAGAAAAAAATGTTACCTGAGCTTTTACACCATCAAACTACACGGAGAACTGTCGCTTTAAGATACAATAGCTGCCAGATTTTTGTTAAGTTCAATAACTTTCCGTTGTCTGCGGATATTTGCGTGCGTACCAAGCATTCAAGTTAAATGAAGAAACAAACGTACTGTCGTCAGGAAAGCTGCATATTGGATTCCTGTCTCTTTTTAGCAAATCGTTAGTGAAGGGAGAAGTAGAGTATGGGATCAAATAGAGCCTTGGGGTAGACCATCGTTGATATGTATTAGGAAAAAAAACTACCAATAATTTTTTTTTTCATTTTTTGTGGTTTTCTTTTCCGCCTGAATAGGGATTATTCCCATATCTTACGGATATCGATGAGGTTGTCGTAATATCGTTATCCAATTACAGAGACATATTTATATTTCACTATTGGACAACACGATAGTGCAGCAATGGACATTACTGCTTTTCTGCCACAATTGCTGCCAATGTATGTAAAACACTGCGAAATACCTTGAAGCGAGATTCTCTAAAATATTCAGGTAAATTCTTTCAAATATACGTAACACAAGTTATAAAATCTCCTGTTAATCTTTGCTTAAAAAAGACATATTAATGGTTGTTAATAATATTAATATTGGAAATGATTGATGAAAGAAGAGGTTATACGAATAAATATAAAGAAAAATATAGAGCTCTTGATAGGAAGATAAAATATGAAATCAACAAAGCCAAAGAAAAATGGAAGAAAGAGCAATGCAAGGACATTGAAGAACTAAACAATAAACATAATACGAACAATCTACATAGGAAGTTAAAAGAGATTGCAGGTAAAAAAAATCGAACGGAGGTCCCACCTCCCACTACCACCGCCAGTTCCTGAAGGGTACTCGACGGTGCCCCTTTTTATTGACAAATTTTGATCAAATTCATTTCCTCTTTCGATTTTGTTCCACTGTAGTTTACATATTCATGTATCTCTCTCTTGTTAAAATGGTGAGGTGTTCTTCCTCAATGTGGGACTTTGTCCCGGGGTACCTACAATCCCCATGAGATTACAGATAAGACAAAAAAAAGAATTCTTTGCGTAACAAGAGACAGACAGAACAACATAGTGACAGAAGAAGAAAACATAAAAAATTATTTAACGGCAATAGAAGTGGTAATGTTAAATCCGCAATAACAGGGAATTATTATGAAATTTTGGAAACCGAAGTTAGACATGCACTCAAGAACAGCAGGAATAAAAATACACCAAGCCCTGATAAAATATCAATAGAACTGCTAAAGGTATTAGATGAAAGGAACACGAAGATCTTCACAAAACTATTTAACAAGATATATAACAATGGAAGAGTCCCCAAACAATGAGCTTTTATACCATTACCTAAGAAAAATAATCTCATATCATGCAAAGACTCATAAGCCTCCCTTTAAAAGTTTTATTAAAAATTATTCAAAATAAAAAGAATATACAAGAAATGTGAGGAACAACTCGATAATTCACAGTATGAGAACAAGAGAAGCACGAGTAGAGAGTACTACAAGACTATCTTCTCAGACTATCAAAAAGCGTTTGATGAAGTACAGCACATCAAATTGATAGGAGAATTAAAGAACATCCAACTTGACCAGAGAGACATAGAAATAATAAAACATATCTATTGGAATCACACTGCTGTAGTACAAGTAAATAAACAGTAACAGAGGAAAAACCGATTCAACAAGGAGTCAGGCAATGCTACGTACTGTCACCTGTATTGTTTAAGTTATATCCCCAAGTCATCTTCAAGAAAGCACTATGGGAACAAAGTGAAGAAATCAGGATAGGGAGTGAAGTGATAAACACCATTCGCTTTGCCGACTCTAATGTGATCTTAGGAGAAACATTAGAGGTCCTGCAAGCATTGGTTGACAACTTGAATAGAGAAAGCGTCGAAATGGGTCTGACGATAAACAGGGAAGAAATAAAATTTATGGTCGTTTTTAAACATCAAACTATCAATTGCCAATTATTCCTCGAAGGAAAATAAATAGAACGTGTAGAAAAGTATAAATATTTAGGTCGTGAAGCCGAATCATGTTCAATCAGTTGTGGCTTGACCCAGCTTATTGATGAACCAACACGGATCCCTGATCGAGACGGAGAGTTCGCCAGTCTTCTTGATCTGTTTTTAACCACCAATCCGAAGATTTACACGGTCAGCGTAAATCTGCCGTTAAGAACTTCCGACCATAGACTACTTTCGACATCGAGTATTCTACCAATCAGTGATAGAGAGGCGCCCAAACCGCGCAAGATTTGGCACTACAAATCTGCTAAATGGGAAGATCTCATGGAATATTTTCGAACTTTCCCTTGGTTGGACGTTTGTTTTCGATCTGACGACCCATCTGAATGCGCCAGGGAGGTTTCCGATGTTATTTTGGCCGGTATGGAGGCTTACATCCCTTTTTCGAAGAAATGCCCTTCCAACGGCAAGCCTTGGTTTGACCTAAAATGCAAAGAAGCTGTTGCTTCTAAACATTCTTGCATACCGACAGTGGCGTGAAGATCCTAACACCATAAATCGTAACATCTTTGTTTGTGCCAGGAACAGATGCAAAGAAATTATCGACGAAACCAAGGAGGTACACAATCAACGGATTAGAAACAAACTTCTCGCTTGTCCCGGCAATTCCAGGTCCTATTGGTCAGTCGCTAAGGCAGTTAGTCAAAATTTCACCAAATCCACCATACCACCTCTCACACGGCCAGATAATTCTATTGCAACGACACCTGTTGAGAAAGCGAACTTGTTGGCTGAACTCTTTGCTTCACATTCTACGGTCGATTTCCAAGGAAAAACACCACCTACTATTCCCATAGTGCAGTCAAGGATGCCCGATATTGTCCTCAGACAGCGTATCATAAAACGTATTTTGATGAAGCTAGACACCAAAAAGGCTTCTGGCGCTGACGGAATACCTGCCATAGTTCTCAAGAACTGTGCAAGGGAACTAACACCAGTTTTCTGTAGACTTTTCAACCTATCCTACAGAAAGGGAATATTTCCTTCCTGCTGGAAATGTGCCACAGTTCAGCCGATACCTAAAAAAGGCAAGAGGACCTTGCCAAATAACTACCGACCAATCGCACTACTCTCAATAATATCGAAAGTCATGGAAAAGGCTATCAATCAGCATCTTCTAAAATATCTTGAAGGATTCAACATTATTAGTGATCACCAATATGGCTTTCGTAAAAAAAAACAGATCAACAGGAGATCTGACTTATGTAACACATGTTTGGAACAACGCAATTGCACACTTTGGAGAATCTCGAGCGGTTGCTTTTGACATATCCAAGGCATTTGACCGTGTTTGGCACGATGGGCTGTTGGCTAAGTTACGTTCTTATGGTATGTCTGAAAAGTTCCGTTTGTGGCTCTCATGTTTCCTCAGAGAGCGTTCTTTACGAGTGGCAGTCGACGGATTTCTTTCTAACACCTTCACTATCAACGCCGGTTCCATACTGTCTCCTACTCTCTTCCTTATTTATATTAACGATCTGCTGGAAAAGACCGAGAATCCAATCTACAGCTTTGCAGATGACAGTACACTTATCTCTTCATTCACTTTGAATGCTCGGACATCGACTACTCAGACGAATATCCGCAGACAGCAGGAAGTCATTCAACTTAACAAAGACCTGGAAGAAATTCTATCTTGGGGTGACAGTAACCAAGTGGAATTTAACGCTACAAAAACCCAGGCGGCAGTTTTTTCTAAAAAAGTTAACGTTGCAGAACCCGACATAGTTATGTCGGGGCACTCCATCCCTCTAATATCGTCACTCAATCTGTTAGGCGTTAATTTGGGAGCAAATATGTCCTGGCATGAACATGTTGTAGGCATAGCAAGGAGAGCTTCTCAAAAGTTGGGAATATTGTTTCGAACCAGAAAGCTTTACACTCCACAACAACTGTTAATTCTTTACAAAGCTCAAATTCGACCAACTATGGAATACTGCTCCCATGTTTGGAGCTCCGCTCCCAAACATACACTGCATTTGTTGGATTCTATCCAGAGAAGAGCTGTTCATCTGATTGGACACCCGGAACTGACCGACGGCCTTGATTCGCTGGAACATCGAAGAACGGTTGGCGACTTGAGCCTATTCTACAAGTACTTTCATGGAAAGTGTTCGAAGGATGTGGCCCGCTTAATTCCTCCCAGAGCGGTGAATGTTAGGAGTACACGTCGCGCTAATACTTCACATTCGTATGAGGTTCAGCTTGTTATTCCTCGTACAACGCTTTTCAAGCAGTCTTTTATATGGAGAACATCATACCTTTGGAATAGTTTGCCCAGGACTGTGTTTCCCATCGAGTACAATCTACAGCGATTCAAGAACAACGTGAATCGCTTTCTCCGCACACGTGTCGCTGCTGTAGCGCTTTAGGGACTTCCCTGTAGCACGTGTGCTAGACCCATAAAAAAAAGGCACCTATATTACATCCGACATTGATCAAGACACTGAAATTAAAACCAGACTAGATATTGCAAGAAAATCATTTTTAAAATTCCGGACAATATTCTGCATCAGAAACTTATCCATTGCGTTTCATGGAATGCTACTTGTGATCCCAACTTTTGTATGGAGTCATGGGCGTTGAAGCAATATACTACTAAGAAGTTAGAAGCATTTGAAATGTGGCTTTATCGAAGAATATTAAAAATCTCCTCGACAGCCAGGATTACTAATGAGGAAGTTCTACGAAGGATAGGCAAAGGCAGAAAACTTTTGACAATCATAAAATTTCGAAGAGCATCCTACTTAGGTCATGTATGGTATTCAGAAATGACAAACATTCACTATTGAAAACTATCACGCAGGGAAGAGTTGACGGTAGAAAGGGTGTAGGAAGATAGAAAATGTCTCGGCTGAGCAATATCAGAGAATGAACTGGCATGAATGTAGGGGAGTTGTTTTATGTTGGGTGGATCAGAGAAACATTTACATTACTGAAAGCAATGTGACTTGTCGGTAGCTGTCTGGCAAGCTTCTTTTGATTTTTTGAATATTTGCTGAACTTTACCGTGTTTCTAGTGGGAAGAAAATATTTCTTTTCGAAGTGTAGAATAAAATATCTACAAAAAAATTATGTTAGTCCGCTTGCGAGGTTATTTTTCTTGGAAATTAACAGCAGAGTATGACGGAAGCCCTTATGAAGCATGTGCTCTGATAAAAATTCTTCAGGTTACCTCGTATAACACAGCCCCACAAAAAAAAAGTGGGGTATACTTTTGATGCGATATATCAGAATCCGTAGTATTTTTGCCCGCTGATCACGAATCTGACGTCAGAATATCGCCATCGCATCTTAATTTTTTTCTAACCTTAAAAAATAGGTAAAAATTAGTAAAAATTAAGAAAAATATACTCCTAAAAAATTGATTCAAAGATGTATTAATATGTATTCGGACACGCTAAGCTAATATTCATCGGTTGGATTAAGCCATACAGTTCTGTTTTCTTTCTAACCTCAATAAATCAGACAGATATAGTGCTTCTCGAATGCAAAAAACGAATTCAAATTAAAATTCAACTGATTCTTACCAAATTTGGTACACGGGAGTTTTTTGGGTTGCTGATCATGAATCTGAGGTCGGATTTGCAAAATTCAAAATGGCGGATCCAAGATGGCGGACAAAATTTTTGAAAACCAACCGATTCCTACCAAATTTGGTATACAGTTGGGGAATCCTCAAACCTGATATTCTTAAACCCTAAACCCTGAAACCTTAGACTCCCACACCCTGTAACTTTAAAAATGAGACCCAATAAACTCAAAACCAGGACTTTTAAACCATATACTCTCAAATATTACACCCTTATGCCCTAGAATTGCGAAGGTTAGACCCGCGCCTAACTTTCCTTTTTTTGGCTGTATCTTGTTCTTTTTTCCGCGAATGACCTATTCAAAGGCTTTTTGCCCAAACGCTTTTGAGGACTTGTTTCTCTTTTTAGCGACCAGCAATAGTCCGCTAGCATATGGTCATCCCATCGTCCTTGATACCGATTTTCTATGATTTTCAGATCTTGGTGAAAACGTTCCCAAACGTCACCAAGATTATCTGGGAAATCATCGATGTGGGAGTCCAGGAAATGTAATTTTAGGTTCATTAAGCAACCTAATGTTTGAAAATTTTTTACCTTTTTCTCGACTATTTCTTTGTACTTAGGACTTTTATTATTTCCCAAAAAGTTTGTTGCGACTTCTTTAAAACTAAGCCAAGCAACTTTTTCAACTTTATTCATTTTAGTAACAAATAATGAATCTTGAAATAATTTTATTTTTATCAAAAACTGCTTCATTTTTTCATATTGCTCTTCCATAACTGTGGAATGAGCAATCGGAATGGGAGCGTAAACGTTGGTATTATGCAGCAAAACTGCCTTAATGCTCCGTTTAGAAGAATCAATGAACAGTCTCTATTCTTCAGGATCGTATGAGTTATTTTGAAATTCATCCATTAGACCTTTTACATCGGTACAATATGAAAGTGACAATACCTCGTCCATTGTGAAATATTTTCGAAATTCTTTATCTCTGTTTCTATAATAAGAAATCGTAGCTTCTGGCTTAAGTAAATGTCTTTTCTTTAAAAAGGAAGCAAGATGCTCTGAACCATCTTTGGATAAGCCTAAATCTCTGACTAGATCACTAAGTTCTGACTGTGATACGAGTATTGGTTCTGGTTTACGGTTGTATGGTAGAAATTCTTTATCTGTGTCACTAGTATATGATAGGTTGTCACTAGAACATTCATTAGTAACAGTGTTTGAATCTTTTTCGACAGTCTCAATGTTTTCGGCATGAACTGATAAGGTGAAATCATTTGTTTCCATAACATCAGCATCAAGTGGTTCAGGAAGCGGAATTAGTTTAGTTGGTCTTGTTACTGTCGAAACATCGTTATAAGTAATAGTGCTTTTATTTTTTCGGTTATGCCTAGATACAACATTCATACAAAAGTAGCAATCATTTTCACTGTATTGTCTATTCCATATTGCTGGTCTGGAATATTTAATCGCCTTCTTATTGATGTACAACATTATTTTGCAAGAACTGCAAATGATGTGGGGAACCCAATCTGTATCCTGGTGCTGTATTTCAATGTTAAAACAATCCTTATATAAGGTTTTAATCTTATCCGTTATCGGTGACCCCATTTTACTCAATACGTGTTGACAGCAAATATAACAAAATGAATCACTGTTTTTATCGCACTTATGAAAAGTCCTTGTACCGTGAGACCGTTTTTCTTGTAGCATTATACTCTACATGAGCCAAGTCACCCACACATGAAGAGCTACGGTCGCTGGATGACGACGGCTGCGGGCCCGCTTTCCCACCCTGACCAACCGCCGATACTGGGTTTCCGAGTCCCTGCATCGTAATTCTCTTACCTGCCATGACGGCATCTAAGCCGTTATTCAGGGACTCTGCCGGCTAGTGGAGTAAACACCGTTGCCCACCGTCACCACGTGGAGGTGCCCTGGATGCAGGTAGAAGAATAAAAATCGACCGATGAATTTTCTCGGCGTTCAAAATGGCGCGAAAACATCTGCCATCTTGAATTTTGCAAATCCGACCTCAGATTCGTGATCAGCGACCCAAAAAATCCCCGTTTACCAAATTTGGTAAGGATCGGTTGAATTTTAATTTGAATTCGTTTTTGCATTCGAGAAGCACTATATCTGTCTGATTTATTGAGGTTAGAAAGAAAACAGAACTGTATGGCTCAATCCAACCGATGAATATTAGCTTAGCGTGTCCAAATACATATTAATACATCTTTGGATTCATGAAAAAGCTTGAATCAATTTTTTAGGAGTATATTTTTCTTAATTTTTACTAATTTTTACTATATTTTTTGAGGTTAGAAAACAATTGAGATGTGATGGCGATATTCTGACGTCCGATTCGTGACCAGCGGGCAAAAATACTACGGATCTGATATATCGCATCAAAAGTATACCCCACTTTTTTTTTCTGTGTGTGTACACAAAAACTTTGGTGAGTTATTTAAGCATTTGATGCGGTATAACTTTTAGAACGATGATTTTTCATCTAAAGCCGTAAAACTGGAGCTCCAAGTTCTATTGACTTTTTATTAAATTAAAATTTTCTAGTTTCAGAAAGGCATCTTTCATATCTTTTAATTTTTAAATTCTCTAACTTGAACATAAATGGATGTATTTAGTTGCTTGCCTCGTTTATCACGGAACTTTTCGCTGCTCTATTAACTTGGGGAATATCTTTTGAAGAATTTGCTACCTTAAAAAGCTGCCTTATTACAAGAACTTGAGCTATAACCTATAAAAAGAAAATGTGATATTTATAACACACTTTTATAACTTTTTTATGTTCCTGCCTTAGAAACTGTTCTGCTTTCAAATAGAAATATAATATAAAAACTGCAGAAATAGGTATTTTTGGTGGTATGAAATATTACTGACGGATGCTTTAACATGTTTAGAATAAATAAATAAAGATATTTCTTTAAAGGTATCCGACTTCTAACGCGTATAAATAAACAAGTAAATAAAAATTCATTCTGCTACTGTAAAAAATAATAAAATCATGGTTCATGGAGTTTATTATTAAGGGGTTACGCCACCTTGGCGCTCGGAAAAATAGGCATAAAATATATTTTTTTTTGACGCAACTACTTTATAGTATGGTGGAGACATGAACCATCTTGTAGGACCCTCTCTTGAAAATCCTTGCCACGGTAGAATTTTTTTCTCAGCCGGGAATCGTCTGAAAACAAACAACATTTTTTATTGTTAAGAAAGCTCATAGCTTAGTGGCCACATAGGGAAAAAATTTTATTTTTGTAGAAGTGACAGCCCCTCGAAAATAAACTCGAGTTTTCACAAAAATTTTGAGCTTTAAAAATTAATAAAAAATGAACCGTGCATCCATCGAAAAAAAACAACATATGTCAACTTCAAGATAATATTATACAGAATATGTGGTATAAATTTTATCAAAATTGGTTCAGTAGATCTCAAGATATTTTGTCCACGAGATTGAAAAAAGTACTTTGGAGAAAACCGAAAAAGGAAAAAAAAAAAAAGTTCCGCGTCTGCGTCTTAAAAGTCTTTATTTTTTTTATATTACCTTCAATCTGCGATTCCATTTTGTAAAGCCCAAAATATTCTTAAAAGTATATATATAATATATATAAAATGCAACGTCTCTCTCTCTGTCTGTCTGTCTCTCTGTCTGTCTGTCTGTCTGTTTGTCTGTCTGTCTATCCGTTAGTGCGCTTATCACTGGAGAACCACTTATCCGATTTACGTACTTTTTTTTTTTAAAACATACATATATTCTCTAGCCAGGTTATAGGCTATATTTTATTACGATAGGTAGCGTAAGGAATGAGCAGTGACGATAATAGTGAATAAAGTCGGAAAAAAGTTTGCCGCTAGCGCGTTTCCTTCCAATACACAGCCTAAGCCATTAAATATGGAACAATATTATATAGCAGAGAATATCTATCTATAATCTATAATATATATAAAATGCAATGTCTGAACCACTTATCCGATTTACGTGTCTTTTTGTAAATTCATACATATATTCTTTAGCCAGGTTATATAATATATAAAATGCAGCGTCTCTCTGTCTGTCTGTCCGTTAGTGCGCTTATCACTGGAGAACCACTTATCAGATTTACGTGTTTTTTTTTAAACATACATATGTTCTCTCGCCAAGTTATCAATCTATCTATAATATATATAAAATGCAACGTCTCTCTGTCTGTCTGTCTGTCCGTTAGTGCGTTTATCACGCGAGAACCACTTATCCGATTTACGTGCTTTTTCTTTAAACATACATGTGTTCTCTGGCCAGGTTATCAATCTATCTATAATATATATAAAATGCAACGTCTCTCTGTCTGTCTGTCTGTCCGTTAGTGCGTTACCAGCTTTTTTTTTAAAAACATACATATATTCTCTGGCCAGGTTATAGGATATATTTTATTGCGTTAGATAATATAAAGAATAAGCAGTGACGATAATAGTGAATCAAGTCGGAAAAAAGGTTACCGTTAGCGCGTTCTCTTGCAATACACTGCCTAAACCATTAAATATGGAACAATATCATGTTGCAAAGAATATAATATATAAAATGCCACGTCTCTCTGTCTGTCTGTCTGTCCGTTAGTGCGCTTATCACTTGAGAACCACTTATCGGATTTACGTGTTTTTATAAATTTATACATATGTTCTATATAATTCGATATAAGCCTAGATAATGGGAGATAAGTATAAATAATGAGAGATAAGGAGAAATAATGGGAGATAAGCAGAGATAAGTCTGGATAATGGGAGTTATGGTGAGATAATGGGAGGTAAAGAGAAATAATGGGAGATAAGGAGAAATATTGCGAGATAAGCGTAGATAATGGGAGATAAGGTGAGATAATGGAGGATAAGGTGAGATAATGGCAGATAAGGTGAGATAATGGTAGAAATAATGGGAGATAAGGACAAATAATGAGAGATAATGACAGATATTTTATTACGTTAGGTAATATAAGGAATAAGCAGTGACGATAGAAGTGAATCAAGTCCACGCGAGCGGAGCCGCGGGCACGGCTAGTAAATAATAAATCTAACTAAAAAAAATCGATTTTTTGAAAATTTCAAGGCGGGGTAATCCTTTAAAATTTTCACCAGTATGATAAAATTAAAAGTACCAGTTTTACTTTTGTTTCGAGCCTAATAAAACTTTTGAACTCGTTTTTCGTTTGATAAAGCATAAAATCTTATCGTACAGGGTCTATTTCCAGATTATAGCTTAAAATGAACTAAATCGATATTCGGAAATAAAATTTCGGAATATGGTTGTTACTTGATTGGTCATCACTACAACAGAAAGTCGAAAAATTTGCACATGTAAAAATGACCAACAAAGATCCCATGATGCTATATTCCATGCCTTTCCTCCTACGACTATAGTTTCTGAGCTTATACTCTTCATCAGATAGACTTAAGGCAACGGTAACGATCGTGAAAATCCGAGTAACGTGGAGAGTCGAGTTGGAATGACTCTCGCTGGCTTATAGCAATCATGGTACCATAAATAAATGAGATACTACTCGTTGGGCAAGATACAGACCCTTGCGCCATCTGTTGAGATTTTCGAACTTCGAAAAACTGCTCAACTATATAAAACCTAACATTGTTAGGAAGGATAAAATAAATCGATATTCCGAAATAAAATATGGAACCATATTCCGAAATTTTATTTCGGAATATCGATTTAGTTTATCCTTCCTAACAATGTTAGCTTTTATATAGTTGAGCAGTTTTTCCAAGTTCGAAAATCTCAACAGATGGCGCAAGGGCCTGTATCTTGCCCAACGAGTAGTATCTCGTTTATTTAAGGTACCATGATTGCTATAAGCCAGCGAGAGTCATTCCAACTCGACCCTCCACGGGACTCGGATCTTCACGATCGATACCGTTGCCTTAAGCCTATTTGATGAAGAGTATAGGCTCAGAAACTATAGTCGTAGTAGGAAAGGCAATGGAATATAGTATCATGGGATCTTTGTTTGGTCATTTTGCATGTGCAAATTTCTCGACTTTCTAAAATGAACTAATTGAAAAAATCAGGAAAATATTTCCGTTAATACGAAATTTAAAAAGAAATTAGATGAATAGTACTCTACCCACCATATTAAAACCTAAATGGCGTAGTGTAAGTCCGACTTGCGCAATTAGTGTTCCATAGGCTGATTACTTTTAAAATAAAAATTTCTGTTCCGGAGGTATAAAATGATCAATGATTTTACAAAATGCATCCCAAATGACTTTTCAACAAAGTTTGTTTCCGATCTTTGTTGAAAACCGATGACCTTGAAATTTTTGTTTTTTTACATACTAGATAAATCTGGAAAGGTAATGCATTCGTGAAAATTTTCGTTCAATCTACCCCCCGTGGAGAATATTCCAAAACTTTTTCAAAATTTTTTGATCAGTACAGATAAGAGAAAGGGAGAGCGATTTTTGGCAATTTTTTAAAAACAATATAAAGAAAGGTGTGCGCAAGTATCACATTATATATATTTTTGAACTCATTTTTTGTAAGCTTTCATTTGACACCCCATTCGATGACCTGGTAATTTTTTTTTTCACTTCCGATTTCACTATCCCCAAAAACTAACTCGTTCCATCAAAGTTCCACTGGGATTAATTCAAAAAAAACACTCAAAAACTTGCCAATTTTCCAGGCCTTCGTCCTCAAATTCTTTTCGAATTCTTTTATATGTTTAAGTCGCATTTTTCTTGTGTTAAAAAAGTCACACATGGGCGCTGATATGTTCTGGTATGGACCATTACACAAACGAACATACAGAACAAATTGAACGCTAGCACTTTGAAATGTGTGATGCAACGTTGATGGGAATGTTCCTTTCGTCACTTATTGGCATGAGTCGATATTATTTCGCGTTTTACTGTATAACATAAGTCTAGGGAATTTTAGATTACAACGCGTATTATAGCATTTAAATAAACCAAATTTAAAATTACATCAAAAGTTTCATCTTTTTTAAGTTTTATTCCAAAGAATTTCCCGATTTCTAAAACTTCGTATGTTATTACCCATTCAGACGCTTGTGGTCTTTCCACAAGTGATCACTAATGACGAAACTTTCGAAATTTTAATTCATCGTCCGTTTAAGAAATAAACAGCTGCTATTGTGGAGTTCAATTTAGCTAGAAATTTATTGCAGAAAATTAAATGTGTGCGCTTCGTTGTTGAATTCGATTTCAATTCAGTGCCACTGCTTCCATAATTTACGGGAATGCGGTTGCCCGATAAAAAACTGTTTTCGACGGGTATAGTTTACCCATTGGCGAGGACGCGGTTTTTAAAAAAACTGTAAAATTATTTCGTGAATGTTTTACATTCGCGCGAACTTGAATATTCAGAGTTATTGATTACAAATATACTATCCCGCTAACCCAAAGAGAACGAAAAACCGGACGGAGCGCGATTCGATGAGGGTGCAATTTCATGTACATCTAATTTAATATAAAACCACTGAAAATGGACAAAGTCCATATGTCAGCAGTTTCTGTTATTGGTTCATCCATCTCTCTCTCTCTCTCTCTCTCTCTCTCTATCTCTCTCTATATATATATATATATATATATATATATATATATATATATATATATATATATATATATATATATATATATACAGAGTGCCCCAACACGTATGATCAATAATTTGATACAGTAGGTTGGGTCAAAATAAGGTCGAAATTTCATCAGATTATTTCCAATCGTATTCAATAAAGGACACTCCTTTTTCGTAAGAGTATCGATTTTTTATAATTCCACATAAAAAAATATAAATTTCTTCTTCATCTTCTTCTTTCTACTTGTATATAGGCACTATTGTCTGTTTTCTTTATTTCCTGATCTATATATCGTCGCTCCATCTCTTTCTTGGACGTTCAATTGATTTTCTCCTATTCAGCGACTTGCTATCCATACTACCATGTTGTTTGCCATTCTTCCTATGTGTTGATCTCCTTCCGCTGTTCTTCCTCCTTTCTACTGGTTGTTATTTTCTTATTATTTCTGCGATGTATGTCTTCAATCCTTTCTTTATTCCTTAGTGTTTTGTTTATAAATCTCCTAAGAATTTTCATTTCAGTTGATTCCAGCATACTCTGTGTTATACTTATATCGGCTCTTCTATAATATATATATAAAATGCAACGTCTGTCTGTCTGTCTGTCTGTCTGTCCGTTAGTGCGCCTATCACTGAGGAACCACTTATCCGATTTACGTACTTTTTTTTTTAAAAACATACATATGTTCTCCGGCCAGGTTATAGGCTATACTTTATTACGATAGGTAGCATAAGGAATGAGCAGTGACAATAATAGTAAATGAAGTCGGACAAAGTTTGCCGCTAGCGCGATCTCTTGCAATACACAGTCCAAACCATTAAATATGGAACAATATTATGTAGCAGAGAATATCTAAAATATATATAAAATGCAATGTCTCTCTGTCCGTCTGTCTGTCTGTCTGTCCGTCCGTTAGTGTGCTTATCACTGGAGAACCACTTATCCGATTTACGTGCTTTTTTTTAAAACATACGTATGTTCTCTTGCCAGGTTATAGGATATATTTTATTAGGTGACATAAGGAATAAGCAGTGACAACAATAGTGAATCAAGTCGGAGAAAAGTTTGCCGCTAGCGCGTTCTCTTGCAATACACTCCCTAAAGCATTAAATATGGAACAATATCATGTAGCAAAGAATACAATATATATAAAATGCAACGACTCTCTGTCTGTCTGTCTGTCCGTTAGTGCGCTAATCACTCGAGAACCACTTATCCGATTTACGTGTTTTTATAAATTTATACATATGTTCTATATAATTCGATATAAGCCCAGATAATGGGAGATAAGGTGAGATAATGGGAGATAAGGAGAAATAATGGGAGATAAGTCGAGATAAGCCTCTATAAAGGGGGATAAGGTGAGATAAGTATAAATAATGGGAGATAAGGAGAGATAATGGGAGATAAGCAGAGATAAGTCTAGATAATGGGAGTTATGGTGAGATAATGGGAGATAAGGAGAAATAATGGGAGATAAGAAGAAATAATGGGAGATAAGTCGAGATAAGCCTAGATAATGGGAAGTAAGGTGAGATAATGGGAGATAAGGAGAAATAATGGGAGATAAGGAGAAATAATGGGAGATAAGGAGAAATAATGGGAGATGAGCAGAGATAAGCCTAGATAATGGAAATTATGTAGAGATAATGGGAAATAAGGAGACATATTGGGAGATAAGGAGAAATAATGGGAGATATTTTATTACGTTGGGTCACATAAGGAATAAGCAGTGACGATAGTAGTGAATCAAGTCCACGCGAGCGGAGCCGCGGGCCCGGCTAGTGGTTCATAAGTGTAAGTCATCACATTACGCTCTTGTATATTCTTGTTTTAGTCTCAACCGTGAGGAATTTATTTCTAAATATGGCATCATTGAGATATCCCGCTATCCTATTAGCCTTATTGATATGATGTTTTAATCCTTCCTCGATTTTTCCGATACCAGATATTTTGATGCCCAGATAATCGACCTCCATCACCTGTTCTATAGATTTATCTTCCACCACCAATTTGCACCTGATCGGCTCTTTTGCTATTACTACTGTCTTGATTTTTTCAGTTGAGATTGGCATATATTATTTTGCTGCTATATAGAATTCGTATAGCAGCCTTTGCCGATCGTTCTCGGTCTCAGTCATTATTATCGCGTCATCTGAACAACATACAATTTTAAGTTCTCTGTTACCCATTCAATATCCCTTTTTTCTATTGACATTCTTTATAACTTTATCCATGACAATATTAAACAGGAGAGTAGTTAAAAGTCTCCCTACCTAATTTCAGATTCACAATTAATTGGTTCTGTCATTCCTTCTGCTAATCTTGCGACTACTTTACTGTCTTATCTTTTCGTTATTTTTGATTAGGGCTAATGGGATATTCGTGTTATATAATAGATAAATAACGTCTTCTATGTGTACATTATCGAGAGCTTTTTTAAGTCTGCCAGGCACAAGTGCGTTGGAATGTTGTATTCTATGGATTTTTCGTTTATCTATCTCGCAATGAATACGGCATCGGTGAATCCCTGCTGTCCTTCTTCCAGTTGTATTCCCGCGTTAATTTTTGTTGTAGTAATCTTTGTTGTTAATTCTAGTAAACAGTTTAATAGATTTATGCCTCTATAGTTATTTGGATCTTCTGGTGTATTAGTATAACTGTCGCTGTTCTCGATTCGTCTGGGATTCTATTCGAATATAAATTTCAATGTACAAAAAGTTAGGTTATTTTTACACCACCTTCCCCTGCTTTGAAGTACCAAAAATTTTAGTATAATGGTTCGATACAGTGCATGGTATTTAGGACAGTACCTACATTTCAAATTTAAGCCTTGAACAATTTCGCAATCGATTCTCCTGGTACCCCTTTGTTGTAGCTCTGTAATGAGATAACACAGAATAAAATTTTATATGAACCTCTGAGCTTATTTTGACAATTTACTCGATTCCTAAATTATTGATCATACCTTTCACGATACTCTAGGCATAGCGGAAGGACTGCAGGGAAATTTCTAAAGCTCTACAGTAGCAACGCGTGTGCGGAAAAAATGATTTACGTTGGTCTTGCATCGGTACAAATTGTACTATGTAGAAAACATAGTCCTGGACAAATCATTCTAAAGTGATGAGGGTCTCTATGTAAAAGATTTCTTGAAAAGATGTCATTTTCTGAGAGCGGCCATAATAACTTGTTTTAAGGCACTTATGTCGTCTTATTCGAGGAAATATATCCCTAAATTGGCTTTCAATTTTAATATTAAAACATGAAATTAGCTGTCTTTTTGTTTCAATTATGATCTAATTAAACCTTTGTATTTTATAAGGCGATTCTAAAAGATGATTCTCGATTTTCATAGATGGCAGAAGCATGGCTGTGCTGATGTTTCTTTTATAATCATATTATTATTATAAATAAATTTTATAATCATATTATTAACTAACAGTTATCTAAATGCATCGTGAGTTAACATAACCTTAAAAAAGTTTATTTAAATTAATTTGTGTGCAAGGTTAATTCAAAGTGGAAAATGAAAAGTTACATTTTCGTCATGTTATGTTGTATGAATTTAAAAAGGGAGTAAGTGTTGGAACTGCAACAAAAAATATTCGAGACGTTTATTTGGATCGTGTTTTTTGCTTGGTCGATTTAAAAATGGTGAGTTCAATCTAAATGATAATCTTCGTTCTGAGTAATCTTCCGACATTGATAATGACTTTATCCGTGACTTAGTGAATAATAATCCACGGATTACCACTGAAGAGATTGCTGAGAGACTAAATTTTGACAACTCGACTGTATTTCGTTATTTAAAGCAACTTGGATACACTTCAAAATTCAGTATAAGGGTTCCGCACGTTTTGACAGAACGGAATAAACTGAACCGTATTGCCACAGCCATTTTTCTTCTCGCCTGTCAGAAAAACGAACCTTTCTTGGATCAAGTCATAATTGGAGATAATAAAATTGGTTGTGTATAATAACGTAATAAGAAGAAGAAGCTGGAAGCATGGAAGTGAAAGAACGGAATCTATGGCAAAGGTTGAATTGTATCCAATGAAAGTGTTGTTATATGTCTGGTGGAATTGCAGAAGAATAATTTATGAGCTTCTTCCATGTAGCCAAACAGTAACTGCAAAGAAGTACTGTCAGCAACTCAGCCAACTAAATGTTGAAATCGAAACAAAACGTCCAAATTGGGTCCATCGAAAAAGCACCATCTTTCATCACTTATTGCTCAACAGACACTGCAAAAACACCTATTCCCCTGACCTTGCCCCTTCAGATTTTCATCTGTTTCGTTCTCTGCAAAATAATTTGAATGGCAAAAAATTTGATTTTATGGAAGTCAAAAGACGACTTTCTTTGAAGAGAAATTACGCAGTTTCTACAAAGAAGTAAAACACCCCACAGACTGTCAACTTCATTATCGAGAATCGCCCGGTCAGAAAAGCCCCAGGACATGACAAAATATCAGTTAAATCTCTACTACCTCGTAAGCAAATTTCAGAGATCACCAATATCATAAATAACATTCTACATCTAAGCTATTTCCCTACTTCCTGGAACAGACCTGAAATTGTGATGATTCGAAAGTGTGGCTCTCCTTTCCACGAGGCCAATAGCTACCGACCGATTAGTCTAACATCCACATGGGGAAAAGTTTCGGAAAGGGTCGTCCTCGAGGAAATCAGAGCCAAAAGCACCGAACTCAGCATCATCCCTGATGAACAATTCAGGTTTCAACCGAAACAGCGCACTATTCATCACACTGTAAAATTAGCCCAGTTCATTTCCAGCAATTTCTACAGCAATTTCCGGGTTGGAGCTGTATTCCTGGATATATCCAAAACCTTCGACAAAGTTTGGCACGAAGGCTTAATCCTCAAACTGATACGTTTCGGATACCCTTATCATCTAATTACTCTGGTCCAATTATTCCTCTCTGACAGGACTTTCCAAATCCGCGTTGAGCAATCCCTGTCTGAGGTCAAGAGAATAAGAGCTGGAGTCCCACAAGGCTCCGCCCTATCTCCACACTTTTTCAATATCTATTCGTCTGACATTCCCAGAGATCAATTTACCACCCTTCAACTGTACGCTGATGACACGGCCATTTCCATCTCCTCCGGGAGGATTGACAATATCATGGCCCGACTTCAACCTCATCTAAAGCGTCTTTCTGGCTGGTTTGAGCGATGGAGGATTAAGGTCAATCCAGCCAAGACCCAGACCATAATCTTTGAAAAATACCCGCGTAGAGCCTCTCCTCAACTCTCTTTGAATGGACCTAGGCCCAGATGGGCCAACAACATCAAATACCGCTTTTTCCGCACACATGTCGCTCCCTGCAGCACGTGTGCTAGACCCATAAAGAAAAAAAAAACCTGGGCCATCCATACGACAAGCGACTCGTTTGGAAGGAACCGTGTGTAAGGCAAGCCAGCTCCTAGGGAAGCTGTACTCGCTCCTGAATCATCGAAATAAATTATCAATTAATAAGAAATTGCTAATTTACAAATCGATCATTAGGGCCGGGCTTACGTACGGTTTTCAGGCCTGGTGCCAAATGACCAAAGCATATCGGGCCAAGGTCCAGACAGTTCAAAATAAAGTCCTTAGGGTCATAGCAGGAGCTCCCTGGTTTATCCGCAACAACCAGTTGCACAGGGACTTGGAAATATCCACAATAAAAGAATTCACCCATAAGGCCCAGCTTCGCTTCCTTGAGAAAGCCACAGCTCACCCTAACCCCAGGATAGCTAACACTTTCAGAGTCAACATAAACGTCGGCAACCGATACTTATGACCGACAGAAATTCTACCATTAGACTAACATTAGACTCGACCGTAGACTACCCCTTTACTTAGCACTAAGGGTAAGGCCGTAATTTAGATAAGCAATTCCTATCAGTAAAAAGTGTAAACATCATACACAACTAACACTATTGTAACACAACACTCCCCGGAACTGGGGATTTAGGTTTAATTTTTAGCTTTAAGTTAGATTTAAGATGGCGTAGCTCTAATCACTAGAAAATTAACCATAGCGTTATAAATTTATTAAACACCTAGACTATAAAAACCGCAGTACGTAAAAGGGGTGAAGAGTTATCCCAACTCACAAGGAATTTTAATGGGTATATCAACCCCTCATGCTGGAGAGCCACACATAACTGGAGCACTTTGGGGCACCCATAAGGTGACGCAGACTGCTCCAAAATCAATAAGGCGGATTTCTCCCTGTAAAAAAAAACTTATAAAACGATTAGAGGTAGTTATAGAAAATGATATAGAGTATAGTAAATCCCAAGATATAAGATCCTGCCTTTTTGCTTTTTCAATGGGGCAATAAACGACCCTTTTAAGGTTTTGTGCATAGTTGCCAGGTATTACGATAAACGTATTTTTATTTTACCTGCTTTGTATACCGCCCTCACTTGCACCTGCAACCATATTGGATCTATTTTTACCTATATATTTACTACCTGGCAACCCGGTTTTGAGTCCTTTAAGTATTTGATGATATAGGCCTAATGACCACAGGTCCCCATTATGATTCGAAAGTTACTTTTTATTATTTTTATTTTTAGTTTTACTTACAACTTACAAAGGAACGGTTCTATTTTAATTATGTGGCGTCCGTGGCAATATTGTAATAGTGGCTATCGCAAGAGAAAACATTTATCACTTGACGCTAAATAAATAGTGAAAAATGTTTACGACACTTTAGGGAAAAGAAATTTAAACAAACAAAGTGAACTAACAAAAATCCCAATTTCTACGATTAAGGGTATTGTAGGAAAACCATCACTCAGGAACAGGAAAAAACGGAAATATTTTCAAATGCATCATGTAGACAATTGTGAAAAAGGCGTCATCAGGAGAAGTTTGTGCCGATACTAGACAAAATAAAATTAAGACTGGTGCAGGACGGGACCAATATACATTGTGGCCGATCAACCATTCACAGAATTCTATTAAGAATGGGACTCACGTTCGGAAAAATCAACAAAAGGCCAGTATTGATGGAGTCACAAAGATTACGAATCTTGCGACATACTTATTTACAAGAAATTAAAAAGTATCGATCAGAGAATTGGCAATAATTTACCTTGACGAAAAATGGTTCAATACCCATGACACTGTGCAAAAAGGGTGGGTTAACAGGAGTACAAAATGTCAGACTAACGCACCTTCAAATAAAGGTAAACGAATAACCATTTAGCATGCTGGATTTGAAAAGGGTTGAGTTTCAAATTGTCTACTATTATCTGCAAAAAACATAAAAGATTCTACTTTGGACTATCACGAAGACACGACTGCAGAACTTTTGAAAATTGATTTCACAATTTTCTTTTGCCAGATGTTCCCGAACAGAGTGTTATAGTTATGGACAATGCAAGTTACCATAGTCGCCTACTAAATAAGCTTCCTAATGCAGTCAACACCAAATATACACGGAAATACAGAAATATATGTTAGAAAATGACATTTATTTTGACTTTAGTTATAAAAAACGTGATCTTTTGGAAGTTTTGAAAGACTATAAATTGAAAAAGAAATATGTTTGTGATAGTATGGCTGAGAAAATAGGAGACACTGTTTTGCGGCTTCCTCCGTATTATTGTGTGTTTAATCCAATTGAACATATTTGGCATCAAGTTAAATCAAAAATAAGGGCACAAAATGTTTCTCCTACTTTAAGTGTGTCAGTGGTTGAATTAGTAAAAAAAGTTATAAATGATATACCTTGTGAAAGCTGGAAGAATTCCATTCAGCACGCTGTTAAAGTTGAAGATTCATATATTTATATAAATAATATAAAACTACTGATAATTACCTCAGCTGATGACAGTGATAGTGAAACCGAATCAGGCTTTAGTTAAAATATATTTTTATTTATACAATATGTCCCCTCTTGTAAACCCCATTTATTCAAACTGTATATTTGTACTTTTTATCCATTTGTTTTTACATGCATCTATAAATAAACATCTCCAAAAACACTTATAATTTTATTTATTTAAATTCTTAAGTCCATCTCTGCAACCTATCATAAACAAAAGGTCAGAATTTTTATATTGCCTACTTAAAACGGCAAAAATCAGGATCTTATATTTTGGGGCAGGCTATACATTATTGATTACTAAATACTATTTTTCATGAAAATTTGTTGTATTTAACGTGGTTTCTGATCGGGCACGAACCTTTACAATCACTCTATAGATAGGCACATATCTATACTAACTATGGTAATTTAAACTACCGACTTTATTCTTCTTAAACATTTTAACAGGTTTAAATATTCCTAATTGAATACGAAAAAAGTATAATAATAAGTTAAATATAATAAAACCGCCACAAAATTTTCTTGCTTACATTTTCTCCTTTGTTGCTTCTAAAGTCGTTATATGTTTACAATTAATCTCACCCTCCACAGAAGGAACATTATCAGACCGCCTGTGCCTACGAGATATCGCACTCGACCTATTTATTCACCCCCTTGCGGAAAATATCCGTACTTGGATTAACAATTAGCGTGCGAATCGCACAAACTAGCTATAACTACTATACAGTTTGAACTGAAATAGTACATTAGATTATATCTTAAGTTAACTTGAATTGTTTTAACTTGAGAGTCTAATCTCCTATTATAAATGACTTTTATGCCATTCATTTGGCAGAATGGTTTTAATTAAGCAACGTCTTATTATTTTAAAATTGCATTACTTATCACAGACGGATCTGTTGGTGATAACATTTTAACATTATAGTGATTCAAAGAGCCTTGAAGGTTACGGGAGAGAGTCAACAGATTTGGACCTCTACTTTACCGAAAGGTACAAGTAAATAAAACGTAAGCTGAAAAGTTTTTGGTCTGATACATAGATGTCGCTCTTTTCAAAAAATCCCTGTGATTTTTAGGAAGTACCAACCTTGGAACTATACGTGTCAGAATTTCATGACATTTCGACGAGAGTTTACAAGTTACAGTGGTTTTAGTGACGCTACTTTTGATATCTTCAAAACAATGGAAAAAATCGAATTTCGTGTGTTGATTAAACACTGTTTTTTGATGGGAAAAAAAAATGTTCAAGCGAAGCAATGGCTTGAGAAGTGTTACGGGGACTCTGCCCCTGGAAAATCACTCATCATTTACTGGTATGCTGAATTAAAACGCGGTCGTACAGATACAAATGATGCTGAATGCTCAGAACGCCCAAATGAGAAGATTACACCGGAAAACATCAAAAAATCCTGAATAACTGTAAAGTAAAATAGCGTGAGATAGCTGACACCCTAAAGGTATCAAAATACCGTGTTGGTCATATTTTACGTGAACATTGGGGCATGAGAAAGCTCTGTTCGAAATGGATGCCGCGTTTGCTCACAGTAGACCAAAAACAATAACGTGTTGATAATTCTGAGCTCCGTTTTGACCTGTTTAAGTGCAATAAAACGGATTTTTTTTATACGATATGCGACAGCGGATGAAACATGGATCCATCACTACACACCGCAAATCAAATCGGCAGTTAGTTGAGTGGACAGCAGCCGGTAAAAGCTGCCCGAAGCGACCAAAGACACAATAGTCGGCTGGGAAGGTTTTGGCCTCTGTAGTTTGGGATGCGCATGGAATAATTTTCGTCGACTCTGCTGAGAAGGGAAAAGCATCAATAGCGAATATTATATAAAATTATTCGTGCGTTTGAAGGCTCCAAAAGAACAAGAAAAAAATGCACCGTGTCACAAGTCAATAGTTACTATGACAAAATTGCATGAACTGAAGTTCGAATTGCCTTCTCATCCACCGTATTCTCCAGATTTGGACCCCTAGCGAGTATTATCTTTTCGCAGACCTCAAAAAAATGCTCGCGAGAAAGAGATTTGGCTCCAATGAAGAAGTTATCTTCGAAACTGAGGTCTATTTTGAAGGCAAACAGAAATCTTCCTATAAGAAAGGTGTAGAAATATTAGAAATGCATTGAACTGATTGTATCGCTCTTGAATGAGACTATATTGATCAATAAAGTCGAATTTTGAAAACGAAAAATGTGTTTTAAGTAGCTAGACCAAAAACTTTTCAGCCTATGTGTTATGTATGCAGTAAAAAAATTAATTTTCGGAATTGGTTCTATATATTTCAGTGGCACAAAGTACTGTACAAGTTTAATATATAAAAAAAAGTACCAACAAACCCACAAAGCTAAACAGTATGAAAAAATTTATGGCCACCATATATGGCATAAAGAGATAAGAGAGATGACGAGACCAGCAAATAAAAACCCTAAATATTTGGTACACAATGGGAAATTAACAACTAAAACTTCAGAGCTTTTTAATGCCTAGAAATCATACATAGAAGAACTTTTTTTGACCAAGGCCCAAAAGAATATAGTATCAATGACGAAACATCAGGCCCTCCTATAAATAAAAGTGAGATTGAGAGGATGTCAACGAAAGACAACAAAGCGCCTGGTCCCCACGGGATCCAATCGGAGGTCTATAAGATGTTGTGCCAATCAGACTCTTGGATTAAGCAGATTTTAGCACTGCTCTTTAAGACATATGATTATGATGAATATCGTCCTCACTGGACTGACTCAGTATTTGTCACAATCCTCAAAAAAACCAAATGCAAAGACTTGCGATTAATATAATAATATAATTAAAATTTGTGTGTGAATCACAAATATCAGAATGTCAGTTAGTGCTTTTCGAACAAGAGAAGTCAGTTTCTCACTCCAAGTCTTCATACACAGATGAATCGAGACGCGTAGTAGACTTTGCCAAAGCTTTCGATAAAGTATACCACGAAAATCTTATCAAAATACTGAACGACATTGGTCTCGATAGTAAGGCTGTGAGAATTTTAGCCAGCTTATATTAGAATCAAATCTCCAGTACAAAAATTAATGTTATGCTATGTTAAAAAGGGAGTTTGTTAGGGTTGTGTGTTCTCACCCAACCTTTGTAGTATGTATTCAGAAATTATTTTTAGAGAGGTTCTCTTTGGCTGCACCGAAGAAATAAAAATGAATGGAATGCTTATAAATAACATGAGATATATGGACGACACTGTCATTTTGGCTAGTAATCCCTTTTGTAGAGATTACAGACGGGATCTGAACGGTCTGAGTTGAGTTTAAACGTGTCTAAAACAAAGTGGATGTTGGTTAGTAAGAACTGCGTGCATACCGAGCGTTTGACACTGAGAGGATGTGTTATAGAACACGTCGATAAATACACGAATTATTCACAGACTAGGGGATATATCGGTAATCCACAATTGAAAACGCCCGCGCAAGTTTTCTCAAGATGAAGAAAATATTTTTGAGGAGGGATATCTCTTTGCCGCTAAAGTTAAAGTTCGTAAGATGCTATGTATTGATCATTCTTTTCTACAGACTCGAGGACCATTACAGAACAACTCATGAAAAGAGAAAAAGAGCAGGAAGTTACGCGCAATATAAAGAAACGAAGACTCAAATATTTTGGTCTTCTAATAAGGAACGATAAATATCAACTGTAACAACTTATTTTGCAAGAAAAAGTGGATGGAAGGAGGGGTCCCGGAAAAAGAAGGAACTCATAGCTTCAAAATTTGCGTCAATGTTTTGGCTTAACATCAGCACAACTATTTAGACAGGCCGTTAATTAAAATTAGAAGAGCTATGTTAATAGCCAAGGTGAGCAAAGGCTAGGGCATCGCAAGAGTAAGAAGCAAAATACTGTATAACTTTAATATATGTCATTTTAAAGCTACATTACATTTAAAATTTTTGGGAGGAATTTAGACTGACGATTTAGATATAATATTTTATTTAACAGACAAAAGTTTCATTGTAGAAATTACAACAGGGAACAAAGAAATGTAAATAAATTTGACTCACGGATGCCAAAATGAGAAATGTATGGTAATGAGCGTTTATCAAACACTCAGATTATTGAATGACACATTTTTTTTTTTTAGGGAGAGGAAATAGCTTGAAATCGACAAATATCTAAGAAGACCAATAATTATTCGAACACAGGAAATTATTTAGAAGGTTTATAGTTTCGTGGCAGATGATCGCGAAAGAAGTATTAAACATCAACAGAGAAATAATTCAAACGACTTTGAAACAAAATCTAGCTCGCTACACGCATTTAAACGAAAATTAAATAGTATTGAAACTGAAACGTTTAAAGAAATCTCCTTGAGAAACAATTCAAGCTTCCTGAAATCAATTGTTACTGGTGACACGACAGGGCGTTTTTAATATGACCTTTAAACAAAGCATTAAATTAGAGAATCAAAATCGTCACCGCAAGCCTAAAAACATGAACCTTTTTTCAAAAATCAAAACTGTGTTCATTATTTTCCAACAGTATAGATATTTATCATAAATTTGTTCCAATTAGTTAAACTATTATTGGTGAGTTATATTTGGAATTATAAAAAAGTGAGTTGAGTAGAATTCAGCAAAATCGATCTGAATATCATAATCCAGATAATTGGTGCTTGTTATGCGATGATGTACTTACTCCTCGTAAATTTTAGATCAAAATCAAGTCTGTGTATTGGATCATTTAACGTCTTAGCCTGATTAAGTACCTCGTGATATTTTACTATTTAAAAAAAAAATTAAAATCAACTTACTTACCATTTAAATGCCTTCTATAGAATATGTGATGTGCAGGCAATCTCTCAAAATGTGCTAAAAATTCATTGTTTTATCAAGAATTGTCACACTGTGTGTTAATTGTATTTGTGTTGTATTCTATCGCCCTTATTGTTCAACCTCTATTCGGAGGTGATATTCAATGAAACACTCACTGATACCACTGAAGGAATTAACATCAACGGCGTCAACAGTAATAACCTCAGATACGCCGATGATATATTAATTAACATAGCACTAACTGAGGAAAAAATTTACAACATTTTAGGATAAAATAAGTGACACTTGTACACAGTTTGGTTTGAAACAAAATATGTAATTATATGTAAAGAATCTAATATTGAAGATGGTGGCACGAAGACAGAGAGAGTTGATAAGATGATGTATCTTGGTAGCAATATCAACGACTATTGGGACCCGACTGTGGAAGTCAAAATTCGAATAGAGAAGGCGCGAGCCGCATTTATGAAGAAAAAAAAATCTTAACTAGTTACGACCTATCATTGAAACTAAGGATGAAAATGGTAGGCTGCTATGTCTTTCCGGTTCTCTTGTACGGAATGGAAGCGTGGACGCTAACTGAAGCAATGCTTAAATGTCTGGCGGCATTCGAGATGTGAGTGTATCGACTACTGCTGAAAATCGATTGGATGGACAGGATTTCTAACAATAGCGTTCTTACTCGCATGGACAAAAACTTGGAGGTGATCACGGCCATCAGGCTACGCGAATTAGAATATTTTAGCCACATAATGAGACATCCAGCAAAATACGAAATCTTGCATCTAATTACACTGGTCAACATGATTTTTTTTTCACAAGGAAACTGGATGGAGACCCTAGTTCAGTTTTTTATCCTGAATTCAAATATGTTATCAGATTTCTTCTATCACGCATAGTTTTCTTGTGACAATCATTTTTGTGTAATGTACTTCTCTATATTAGGATTTCATTGTTATAATTCTTGTAAATATAGGAGTGGGGATTTGTATTCAGAATAATTTGGCACCAGGCAGACTTATTCATGTTGAAACATGTTTTAACTCTGTCCAGGCTTAATGATGTTTAAACCTGTCCTATCTTGTACAAATATTGCACTTTTTTAGCAAGCAGAGAGCCAGTAGCCAGTGTTGTAATTGTAGTGAATCTGGTAACACGTATACTTACTTATTTTTGTGCTGTTTGTTGTCTTTATTTGTAAGCTTTTTTTTTATTAACGTTTCAAAATGCCAAGAAAGTGTGTAAATCAACCAAACAATTTCTGCTACGTGTGTGGTGAACCGACCTCCAAGTCTCAGAGGCGAAATTTTACACCTCTTGTGAAAAAATGTTATGAGCTTTATTTTGGGTGTAAAGTTGGTGATTTTGATAAAAACTCGGCCCCAAATTTATGCTGTGTATCATGTGTTAGGCTTCTCACTGGTTAGAAAAATGGAACTCATCATATGCCGTTTTTAGTCTCTATGATTTGGAGGGAACAGAAGGACCATTTAACTGAGTGTTATTTCTACTTAACTAACATTAAAGGAATTACGTCCAAAACAAAATATACGGTTAAGTACCCCGATTTGGCATCTGTAATTAGACCTATGCCACATAGTGAAGAGTATCCTATACCAGTTTCCAAATTTGATGACTTTAAGTGATAACTCCGACCCAGTTCATACTGAAGACGCAAAAAGCGAGAGAAGTGACCCTACATTTGAAGCAAGTAGTTCATCAGAACCACACTTTTTATCTCAAGAAGATCTTAATGATCTTATACGGGATTTAAATTTGTCTAAACAGTCAGCTGAGCTTTTAAGTTCCAGGCTCAAAGGTTGGAATCTACTCCAAAAAGATACAAGGATATGCGTTTATTGCAGACGCCATAGTGATTTCAGTGACTACTTCTCTAAAGAAGGCCATGTAGTTTTTTGTAATGATATTTGTGCAGTAATGGAGGCTCTTGGACATCAACACTAGCCAGATGAGTGGCGATTGTTCATAAACTCATTGAAAGTCGGTTTGAAGGCTGTACTATTCCATAATGGGAATGAATTACCATCAATACTTGTCGCGCATGCCAGTGACATATGAAAATAAGAAATTGCTGTTAGAAAAAATTCAGTATACTAAATATAACTGAAATATCTGTGGTGATTTGAAGGTTATAGCTTTTTGGTTAGGTTTGCAACTTCAATACACGAAATTCTGCTTTTTCTTGAGTGATTGGGATAGCAGGGATAAGGAGTCTCACTACATAAGGAAACAATGGCCTAAACGTGAATCTCTTATTTCTGGGCATAAAAGTGTATCAAATACCCCATTAGTGGAGCCCGAAATGGTGTATTTATCTATCCTGCACATAAAACTGGGTCTTATAAAAAATTTTGTAAAAAAAATGGATAAAGCTTCTGCTGCATATTTTTGAAATATTTGAAATCTAAATTTCCTAAAAAAACTGAAGGAAGGAATTTGTATGGGGACACAAATAAGATCATTAATATCGGATGATGTACATCCACCAGAAAAAACAGCGTGGACATCATTCAAAAATATCTGTTGTGGATTTCTTGGCAACAATAAAGAAGAAAACTATAGTGAAATAGTTAGTGATCTTCATACAAAGAAATGGGCTGCTTAAAAATTCTCTTCTTGGACTCCCACCTAGACTTCTTCCCTGAAAATCTTGGGGCTGTCTCTGATGAGCATGGTGAGCGTTTCCCTCAGCAGATTTCTACTGTGGAATAGAGGTACCAAGGCAAATGAACTCTGTATGCTGGCCGACTACTGCTGGACCATGAAAAGAGACATCCCGAACAAAATATGACCGAAAATCATCATATAAAACTTTTTAGGTTAGACAAAATTAGCCGTGTATTTATTATTCAGTGTTTTGTAAGTACCAGTGTTATAGAGGGAAAGATTCCAGGCAGACGTAGTCCAGGGAGAAGAAGAACATCCGGGTTGAAAAATTTGAGGTGGTACGCAAAATCTACGGTTCAACTCTTCCGAGCGAGTGTCAATAAACGATCATCATTAACATGGTAGCCAACAAGATAACTACCGATCGTTAAACGATCATGGTACCCGAAGAGGAGAGGAGGTCTTAATAGAGCTGTAGAATTAAAAAGAATAGACATAAACTCGTAACTTGTTGAGACCGTTACCGTTGTAACAATCTAGCGAATTCAGCATTTAGATTATGGTTCTACCTAAAGTTCGTACCACTGTGCTTTATGTTTAACATTGTAGAGGATACGACTCTGACAAATTAGTGGAGTTTCTTCCTTATACAACGATATTTTTTTAACAATTTAAATGCCATCACATAACAAAGATTGTAGAAAAAACTGTGTATCTTGTGTTAGGCTTCTCACTGGGTAGAAAAATGGAACTCATCATATGCCGTTTTTAGTCTCTATGATTTGGAGGAAACAGAAGGACCATTTAACTGAGTGTTATTTCTACTTAACTAACGTTAAAGGAATTACGTCCAAAACAAAATATACGGTTAAGTACCCCAATTTGGCATCTGCAATTAGACCTGTGCCACATAGTGAAGAGTATCCTATACCAGTCTCCAGATTTGATGACTTTAAGTGATAACTCCGACCCAGTTCATACTGAAGACGCAAAAAGCGAGAGAAGTGACCCTACATTTGAAGCAAGTAGTTCATCAGAACCTCACTTTTTATCTCAAGAAGATCTTATACGGAATTTAAATTTGTCTAAACAGTCAGCTGAGCTTTTAAATTCCAGGCTCAAAGGTTGGAATCTACTCCAAAAAGATACAAGGATATGCGTTTATCGCAGACGCCATAGTGATTTCAGTGACTACTTCTCTAAAGAAGGCCATGTAGTTTTTTGTAATGATGTTTGTGCAGTAATGGAGGCTCTTGGACATCAACACCAGCCAGATGAGTGGCGATTGTTCATAAACTCATTGAAAGTCGGTTTGAAGGCTGTACTACTCCATAATGGGAATGAATTACCATCAATACTTGTCGCGCATGCCAGTGACATATGAAAATAAGAAATTGCTGTTAGAAAAAATTCAGTATACTAAATATAACTGAAATATCTGTGGTGATTTGAAGGTTATAGCTTTTTGGTTAGGTTTGCAACTTCAATACACGAAATTCTGCTTTTTCTTGAGTGATTGGGATAGCAGGGATAAGGAGTCTCACTACATAAGGAAACAATGGCCTAAACGTGAATCTCTTATTTCTGGGCATAAAAGTGTATCAAATACCCCATTAGTAGAGCCCGAAATGGTGTATTTATCTCCCCTGCACATAAAACTGGGGCTTATAAAAAATTTTGTAAAAAAAATGGATAAAGCTTCTGCTGCATATTTTTGAAATATTTGAAATCTAAATTTTCTAAAAAAACTGAAGGAGGGAATTTGTATAGGGACACAAATAAGATCATTAATATCGGATGATGTACATTTTGAGGAGCTGTTACATCCACCAGAAAAAACAGCGCGGACATCATTCAAAAATATCTGTTGTGGATTTCTTGGCAATAATAAAGAAGAAAACTATAGTGAAATAGTTAGTGATCTTCATACAAAGAAATAGGCTGCTTAAAAAATTCACTTCTTGGACTCCCACCTAGACTTCTTCCCTGAAAATCTTGGGGCTGTCTCTGATGAGCATGGTGAGCGTTTTCCTCAGCAGATTTCTACTGTGGAATAGAGGTACCAAGGCAAATGAAGTCTCAGTATGCTGGCCGACTACTGCTGGACCATGAAAAGAGACATCCCGAACAAAATATGACCGAAAATCATCATATAAAACTTTTTAGGTTAGACAAAATTAGCCGTGTATTTATTATTCAGTGTTTTGTAAGTACCAGTGTTATAGAGGGAAAGATTCCAGGCAGACGTAGTCCAGGGAGAAGAAGAACATCCGGGTTGAAAAATTTGAGGTGGTACGCAAAATCTACGGTTCAACTCTTCCGAGCGAGTGTCAATAAACGATCATCATTAACATGGTAGCCAACAAGATAACTACCGATCGTTAAACGATCATGGTACCCGAAGAGGAGAGGAGGTCTTAATAGAGCTGTAGAATTAAAAAGAATAGACATAAACTCGTAACTTGTTGAGACCGTTACCGTTGTAACAATCTAGCGAATTCAGCATTTAGATTATGGTTCTACCTAAAGTTCGTACCACTGTGCTTTATGTTTAACATTATAGAGGATACGACTCTGACAAATTAGTGGAGTTTCTTCCTTGTACAACGATATTTTTTTAACAATTTAAATGCCATCACATAACAAAGATTGTAGAAAAAACTTAGTTTTGTTATCAAAAATAATCTCTCAATGGTGTAAAAATATGCAAGTTTTTTGCTTCAGAAACATTTCTGTAGCTGCTATATGATAACAGTCATCAATGTTATGGTGTCATCGATGCAGAAGGCTCAATGCTGCCTGGCCTACATCTAGTTTACGAAATCCAGTGTCCCGAAACACATCTTAGATGTGTGTGATTTTTGGCACCCCTATACTTTTAATACAGCAGAAAAGGTAACGAGAAATTATCAGCTAAGCCATTAAGTTTTTCTCGTGATAATTAATAATTTTTACATTATTAAAAGGCCATTTATCAAAACTAAACATCTCATTTTGTGGTATTTTAATCAGTTATTTTTTCTTTCATGTAAAATACCTACATTTATTTTATACTTTAAAATTAAAACCTCCGTCAACTTATGCACTTAAGACTTATGCAATTTCGAGTAGCTATTCATCCGTGTACAGAGCAGTCATTAGGCGCCGGTCTAGAATAATATATGGCACACAATTTGAGCGCTAGAATGGTAAGATGAAAATATAGAACTATGGCTACGTAACAGTGAAGAATATATATACTTTTTTCATTTAGAAAATAAAAAACGGGATGAACATTTCATATACATATTAGAAAAATGCACGGAAATGTTGCCTACCATTATCGATATGTCCATAATTGTTATCGATAAACTGATCAATACTGAATTCACATACTGTTTTCTTATGTAGCTAAGAAATCATGTAGGGTTATTAAAAATTAGACAAATTGCATTTTCGCTCAACTAACTGCAAGGTCATACGAAGATGAGGGCCTATAAGTTGTATGAATGTTAAAAATTTCTAATTGGGTATCAAATATGGAGAATTCTTCAAGAAATGGGGGCACCAGACCACCTAGTCTTCTTAATATACAAATTATACAGCAACAACACCCCTTATGTTAGAGTTGAGAAAAATCTGTCTAAGCCATTCCAAGTCGGAAATGGGGTGAGGCATGGTTGTATCCTCTCTTCACTACTCTTCAATATATATGGTGAATGGATTATCCGCAAAGCGACGGAAAAGTGGAATGGAGGGGTATCAGTAGGAGGCAAATAGTTCTCGAACTTAAGAAACGCTGATGATACTCTAATAATAGCTAGCTCCGAGGAAGAAATGGTTGCACTGCTGTTTCGATTCGAAAAGGTTAGCGCAAATGTCGGCCTTTCACTAAATTAAAAAAAATCTCTTTTTATAGCAGATCGAGCTACATGCTTCAGGCGGATGCTCAGAATTTCCTGGATAGCTCATAGGACAAACGTGTCTGTTCTGAGCGATCCAAAATAGTGACCGGCTGTTACCATCGATTCAGAGAAAAATAGCAAAATTTTTTGATTACATAATAAGAAGGGATGGCATGAAAAAGTTACTGATCCAGGAGAAAGTCGACGGTAGAAGAAAAAGAGGTACTCCCAACAAATTCATCGATCAGATCATATATACAATGCACTTGGTGTTACCGGAGATGATGAGAAGTCTTGAAGATAGAGAAGCCCAGAGGGCCGTTGTAAGTTTTGTTTAACAATGCAATAGAGGTTGCAACGCTCGTAGCCGAGCAACGATACGAGAGAGAGAGAGAGAGATCAAATATCCAGCAGTTTCTCAGGATATCAACTGTTATTGATTTATGTCCTTTTAAAAGCTGAGTAACAATAAAATATATATATATATATATATATATATATATATATATATATATATATGTATATATATATATATATATATATATATATATATATATATATATATGTATATATATATATATATATATATATATATATATATATATATATATATATATATATATATATATACATATATATATATATATATATATATATATATATATATATATATATATATATATATATATATATATATATATATATATATACACTCCTGGACAAAATTAACGCAACAATATATTAAATCATACAAATCTCTATAATGAATTAATTTTAATAATTTTTTATGAACATTGGTTACACTAAAAGTTAGAAAAAACTTATTCGGATACTTTAAAAGTGAATTAGCTACCAAATTTCTCTATAAGATTCAAATTAAAATTATTCTTAAGACCTAATAACAAAATCGTTGAAATTATGTAATAATGGAAAGAATAAACTGGGACACTAGTAGCAAAATTAATAGTGTAACTGGGACACTAGTAGCGTGTGTTGTCTCCTCTACTTCGGATAACAGCGTTTATGCGCCTAAGCATGCTTCTAATTAAATTTTGGATAAAATCTTGAGGAATTTGCTCCCATTCTGTGATAACTGCATTTTCGAGTTCTCTCAGGTTTCTAGGTGCAGGTATATGACTGTTAGCGGAACATTTCAAACTCGTCTATTCGTTTTCGGTCTGCTGTTCGAGTTGTCTAACTCTCCGACGCATATTTAAATACAGAGAACGCTAGAGTTTAGACTAGATT
>CM032447.1:61038900-61048900 GCA_019049505.1 Pachyrhynchus sulphureomaculatus
ATCGGCATATCTATAATCCATAACTATCGATATTTCCAAAAACCGACCAAATTCAAGTCCAACTTGCGCAATTAGTATTCAATACCGTGATTGCTGAGATATTCTATGAAATTCAGTCATCCATCTTCAATATAAATAATCCACCATCTTCAATATAAATAATTACTTAGAATATATAAAAAGCGAGACATCTTTGTAGTAAAAGTATCAAATAATTACTACCTAAATATTTGTTTAATTATAAACAAATAAAATAAAATTATTTTGTCTTGATCTAGGCATCCGTTTGTCATCATGGGAATTTAGTTTAACTGTGACTGACCAAATACTTAAAGTAGTAATGTACTGAAAAGTATATGAGTATATTACTGATTGCACCAAATACCAAACGTCTTTTCGCCCAGAATATACTTTATGGAGAATATTCCAGAATTTTTTCAAAATTTTATGATTAGAAATAGGGCGGAGGATAGCGATTTTTGGCAGTTTTTTAAAAATAAAATAAAGAAAAGTCTGCGTGAGTATTACATCATATATATTTTAGAACTCGTATTTTCACAAGCTTTCATTTGTTACTCCACTTTCTTTCACTTCCGATTTCACATCCCAAAACTAAACCGTTAAGCCAAAGCTCTCATTGGGCCGTCAATTCCTATATTTTAGACAAATTTCAGCTTTCTATGTCAAATAATTTCGGAGAGAAACGGTTGTAACAGGTAGACCGACAGAGAGACAGACAGTCACCGAAGTGATCCCATCAATGTTCCGTACAGAACACTAAAAACATCAATCTTCTTCTTCTGCAGCTTATTCTGTCCATCGTCGGACGTAAGCCTCCCGCAAGTTGTTCCATTCTTCTCTATTATGTGTTTTCTCCATCCAATTGTGCCCTGTCATCCGTTTTATGTTGTCTGTCTACCTGGTCTACGGTCTTCTTCTACTTCTTTTATTTTCTCTGGGTCTCGATTCTATGATCCTACGCGTCCATCTGTTATCTTGCCTTCTCCCTACGAGTCCAGCCCAACTCCATCTTAGAGTACACAGTCTTTCTATTACATCGGTTACTTTGGATCTTCTGCGTATTTTAGTATTCTGTATATGATCTCGTAGTTAAACGTAGCATCTTTCTTTCCATGGACCTTGTGCTACCTGGAGCTTATATACGATATTTTTATTGAGGGCCCAAGTTTCTATTAAAACTGGCAACATGTATTGGTCAAAGGTCTTTGCTTTCAACATGTTTGGTATTTCCGACTGGCGTACGTCTTGTGCTACTGATATTCTTCTTTGTAGGTCTGTTGTCAGATTGTTCTTTGAGAGTTAGATTTTTTGCCCCAGATATACATACGCATTCACTTTTTCTATTATTTTTCCTTCCAGACTGATCTCCTCTTGTTCCTCTATTTCATTTGTTAAATACTTTGTTTTGTTCATGTTTACTTTTAGTCCTGTCAATATACATATCAAAACTGTCGACCTATCGCTGCCATTTACCATCGTAAAAACCATTAACGTTCAGTTCTAGTTCCATTGAGGAAATTAACCACGTGTCCTTTATATATAACATAGCAAAAATAATGTAATGGCGGGCTCGTGTGATATAAATTTCTCCAAGCCCTTTAATAATACGTTTTACAACAACATTAATCTTTTTGAAGGTTTTTTCAGTCACCAAATTTTGCACGTTAAATAGCATATAACAAGCGTCTTTTATAAATATATAACCAAATTTTAATTATTATCTAAACAAAAAATTTAATTATCTTCTTATATTTATTTATTTTACCGTTCATTTAGTAAACCAAATATAATACTCGTAACGTAACAGAAGCAAAAGAAACGATTTAAATTTACAAGAAGCTTTGTTAAAATGTATTTATGTAGTTCATTCAAATTAACTGAGTCGTCAGAGGCTTAAAGAAGTAAATTTTTTAAAATCCTTTATTAAACACAGCATTTAATTTAAAACTGTAAAAAAACAATAATTGTATATTTATTAATTTTCCTCCTTTCTATCCGTTTAAAAATTCTCTTCAGCCGGGTATTTGTTTCTAACTTAAATCTTTTCAAAGAAAATGAATTTCTTTAAATACATATTCAATAAGCTTAGAATTTCCTTTCTGTATTTTATTTTTTTTGCCCTAACAAACAATTTTTTTTTGACGCTTCAAAAAACTTTAATAAAGAGGAGTTTATATTATTTAATGAGTTACAGTGGATTAAGTCAGTCATGTTATAGCTGAGAGGCGTTAGATCCAATTGTAAAATCGTTACTATACAAGCCTTCGCATATTTACATTAAACACGATCTTTTAACTGACTTCCAAAATTTAAAGGTTTCTTTAGTTCAACGGCTTTCAGTGTGTCCTAGAAACCAAGGTATTCTGTTCGAAGGCTGATAGGCCAATTCATAATTCACCAGAATATCTAAATATGTCCGTAGTGAAAAATAGTTAGATTTCGATATCAAAGTTAGCTAATTAAAATGTTTTTACTCATTATACTTGCAAAATTTTATTTTAAACGGTGATCAATAGCAGGGTTATTCAGGATTATGGAACAACAATCAGAATCTTAGAATACGAAATTTTGTAGTTGTGGTACTCGATAAACTAATCTAAGATGTAGATTTTCACGAAATTCATAAAAGTGTCAATATCTCGAAATCTAACGAATTTTTCGTACACCTATTTTGACTTCACATTTTTGATTTGCCTGTACATTTTTTTATAGTTTGTACACATGAAATTAGTTGACACATATATTGAGATTTTTTTCCAAATGTATATTTTGCAAAATATGGATGTTATAAATTATCATAGTCCACTAATCGGCGGCACATTAAAAAAGCAATATCTCCGGTTCTATTTATTGTACAAACTTCGTTCTTCAGCCATTTTATTGCCCTTTATGTTGGTTTTCACAAAGTATAACCGTGGAATTAATCAATTTTTTATTTATAAAAAATAATAACAATGAAATTATTTAAATACGTTTTTCATGCTTGCCCCCACGACTTATAAAATCGAAAAAAATACCATTATATTCTCTATGTTTTAACCTAAAACCCTATATTTTTGAAAGGTAGAGTCTTGATTAGGTCAGAAAATATTAAATAATTTCGAGGGAGCGTCACGCTGCGCGCGCCGCGCGCATAAAGTTCTGTGTCAGTACTTCTATATTAAAAACGAACAAGTAGAAAATGATTCTTATTATTAATCTAAATGTTTAAACGTACACTCATCGAAAACTTAGAAACGTAATTATTTAATACTGGTACAGAGCTGAAATAAAAATTTAAAAATTACATATTTTTCTGATGGGGCAAGTGTGCAATATAAAAACAAAAAAAATTATCAATTTCACTCATTATCTGAAAGATTTTGGTCTAGCTGCAGAGTGGCACTTTTTTCCAACCTTCCATGATAAGGGTGCGTGCAATGGCTTAGGTGGGACTTTGAAAAGGTTGGCCAGCCTTCAAAGAGTAATCAATGCAATGTAAACGCCAAAAGAATTCTTTGAATGGGCAAGTGACTCTCTTCCTTAAATATCATTGAAATTTGTTGAGAATAAAGAATATATTGAAGAAGCAAATAAATTAGAGGCAAGATTTAAAATGGCTCTAACTACAAAACGAACGTTGACATATCAATACATGATACCAATCAAGAAAAAAAAAAGCAAAACTGAAGCATTTGTCTTTGCAGAAACATTCATGAAGTTATGAAATAATTACTTACTCTGTAATATATCGTCGAAAATTGTATTATATGTATTATTATATCATATCCTTGCAAATAAATATGCTTATGACAAGATAGTCTCATTTATTTTTATCCCCCGATCATTTTTTATCATAAAAGAATCGTAATATTCACTTTTAGCTGAGTTTGTCTCTGTTCCAGTATGTAATAATTACGTTTCTAAGTTTTCAATTAGTGTGCATTTGGACATTTAGTCTAATAATAAGGATCATTTTCTACTTTTTGAATAATGTACGTAAACGTGAACGAGATCCTGTTCGAAGTCTAAGTGCGCGGCGCCGGCTCGCGCCATGTGATGCGCGCTCGAAATTATTTAATATTTTCCGACCTACTAGAGCAGGGGTGCTCAAACTTGAACTGCTGGCGATCTACCTCAATATTGTTAGACTACGATCGATCGACTCTGAGAGGCTGCAAGTAAGTGTGATGCAGGATTGTCGTCTAGGTAGGGTGTATCGTGGCATAGACATTAGTTTTCCGCACAATATGCATTTTTTTAGTCAAGGTAAGTGTAGGTCTGCTCTAAAATGTCAATGAAAAACTCATAATTATTCAAAATTGCGAGTTTATTGGTTCTTACAAAATAAACGAGTTCCAGTGTTTAAACTTAACTAAAGAGTGACTTTGGATGTTGAAGCGTGGCACTGCATGTCCTCAGCATGATGACATATGTTCGTCAGTTAGTCGATTGCGATATTTTGACTTAATTATCTTCATTTCAGAAAATGCAGACTCGCACAAGTAAGTTGACCCAAACATTGCCGTCAGTTGAAGGGCGATTTGCCTTAGATTCGGATATTTATCTTCAGATATAAAACACCAGAATTTTGTATCAGATGCTGTGGCTTTGAGATGTATATCTGATATAATCTGCACTAACTCATTATCAACAGAACATTAGTCCATGTTAAACTGACTTGCTATTTCAGTAGCTAATTCCTCAATGTTTTTTACACGAAGAAGGATAACTCATAATTGATGCGATATTTGCCAATTTACTGAAATCATAAAAACGTATTTCGGATTGGCCCAAAATATTTGATAATTCTGCCTCATAAATATCATAATTCAACTGAGGAATCCTTGCTTTCAAAGACGGAAAATTTTTCAGATCCTTTCTTTTCAGTTGATCTATCATAAGTTGCAATTTACTTTTGAATGCGTTTATTGCGCTAATCATCTCAATAATAGTTTTTTTCCTTTACCTTGAAGCTCTAAATTAATGGTGTTTAAATGCATTGTGATGTCTGTCAAAAATGCCAAATCAGTCAGCCATTTTCCGTTTTTAGCATCTGAGTGTCATCACCTCTTTCGTCCAGAAAAGCTGTTATTTCGGGCAATAATTCTTGAAACCTTTCTAGGAATTTTCCGCGACTCAACCACCTGACGTCCGTGTGAAGAACTAAATCAGTGTGTTCAGCTGACTCACTATCTTCCAACTGCAATTTAAAGAGCCGTCGTTGCAAGCTACGTGCACGGATAGAATTCACAATTTTTATTGCAATGCCCATAATCTCCTCCATGTTTAGAACTTTTGAACACAAAACTGGTTGATGTATAATGCAATGGAAGGAGAAAAATGAAGGGAAATTATCATTAGCTCGACACAATGCCACAAAACCGTTTTCGTTTCCAGTCATTGCTGGTGCTCCATCGGTTGTAATGCACACTAGTTTATATATTGGTAGCTTGTAGTTTGTTACAAAATTGAAGAAAACGTCATATATATCTTCGCCACGGGTCTTTCCTTTCAGAGGAATCATTGTCAAAAACTCTTCCTTAGCCGACATGTCATTGAATACCATTCGAATAAAAATATACAGCTGGCCAGTGTCTATCATATCGGTGGATTCGTCGAACTGTAAAGAAAAGTATGTACATTCCATGATATCATGTTTTAGTTTATCTGCCATGTCCTGACTCATGACTTCAACACGCCTTGTGACAGTCGGACGAGATAACTGAAATTCTCTAATAGCAGACATAATCTCTGTTTAATTTTTAAAATCTCCAAATAAAGTCTCACCCGCTTCAATAAATGCTTTCTTCACAACCAATCCATCATCAAATTGTTTCTTGTGTTTCGCCAATATATGAGATATTTTAAATGACGCGATCGTTGCAGCTTTTGATTGTTTGGCTGGTCTTGTAAACATGGTTTGTTCTTTTTTCAAACAAGTTATCAAATCACGTACTTTTCGTTTTCTTAATTCACTCTGTGACGGAAAATCCTTTTCATAGTTTTTATGAACCGTTTTATGATGCCTCTCTAAGTTCCCACGCTTAGGTATTGCAACTGATGCACAGCAAATGAGACAAATGCACTTATCCTTTACCGTACAAAAGAAAAATTCTTCCTCCCAATCGTCATTAAAATGATAAGTTTTACTTTTCTTCGCCGCACTCATTTTGGACTATTTATTAATAAACTTTGTATCGATGTATCGCCTTCAAGTTACAACTCAGACTGACTCCTATTCCTGCAGGCGCAACATTTATATCGGCGCGAACGAAGTCTCGAATGTTCCCGTCAAAGACGCCGCCCGAAGTTTCTAGAAAAATCGGCGGGAATCAAAAACGCGGCTTTTCTTTGACAAGTAGCGCGCGTTCCTTTTTGATAAAGCCGCCTTTTGCCGCTAGCAGGGGGTTATTACAATAAAAGAAAGTGATGAGGGGGTTATTCTGGCTTAATTGTGAATCAAATAAATTTTAGTAGTTTATTCATTACATTTTGTTTTAGTTACCTAAAACAAAATCTGTGAATAGTTCTATATCGGAATTTTTTTCACGAGATCGACTCAAAAAGCACTCGCGATCGACTTGTCGATCGCGATCGACCGTTTGAGCACCCCTGTACTAGAGACTCGAAATTTAGACTAAAATATCGCGAAACTAATGATATTATTTTCGACTTTATAAGTTGTGGGGGCAAGCACGAAAAAATTATTTCAACCATTTCAATGTTATTATTATTTATAAATAAACAATTAAAGAATTCTAATCTAAGGGGGGGGGGGGGGGGGGGGGGGGGGGGGGGGGGGGGGGGGGGCGGTTACACTTTGCGAGAGCCAACATAAGCGCGGAAGAACGAAGTTTATACGATAAACAGAACCGGATATATTGTTTTTTTATTGTGCCGTCGATTAGTGGATTACGATAATTTATAGCAACCATAGTTTGCAAAATATACATTTGGAAAAAAATCCCGATACACGTCTCAACTATTTTCATGTATAAAAGCTACAAAAAATTTCAGGTAATGAAGACTTTTTTTTCTGAAATCCATACGGTTTGTAAAAGAATGACTCATATGGTGAGTTGTGAGCTGGCTTATCAACTCTTGAAGGAAATACGTTGAGGAGGGTTTTTGGGACACCCGTATATATATATATATATATATATATATATATATATATATATATATATATATATATATATATATATATAAAATGCAACGTCTTTCTGTCAGTCCGTTAGTGCGCTTATTACTGGAGAACCACTTATCCAATTTACTTACTTTTTTTTTAAAACATACATATGTTCTCTCGCCAGATTATAGGGTATATTTTATTAGCATAAGGAATGAGCAGTGACGATAATAGAGAATGAAGTCGCAAAAAAGTTTGCCGCTAGCGTGTTCCCTTGCAATACACAGCCTAAACTATTAAATATGGAACAATATTATGTAACAGAGAATATCTATAATCTATAATATATATATATATATATATATATATATATATATATATATATATATATATATATATATACATATATATATATATATATATATATATATATATATATATATATGTATATAATGCAATGTCTCTTTATTTGTCTGTCTGTCCATTAGTGCGTTTATCACGCGAGAACCACTTATCCGATTTACGTATCTTTTTTTAAATTCATACATATATTCTTTGGCCAGGTTATATAATAATAATAATAATCGATATAATATATATAAAATGTAACGTCTCTCTATCTGTCTGTCTATCTGCCCGTTAGTGCGCTTATTCCTCGAGAACCTCTTATCCGATTTACGTGATTTTTTTAGATTCATACCTATGTTCTCTGACCAGATATATATTTTATTACATCTAAAATATATATAAAATGAAGCGTATCTCCGTCTGTCTGTCTGTTTGTCCGTCCTTTAGTGCGTTTATCACTGGAGAAATTTTTTTTTTTTAAAACATACATATGTTCTCTGGTTATAGACTATATTTTATTATGATAGGTAGGACGGAATGAGCGGTGACGATAATAATGAATGAAGTCGGAAAAAAGTTTGTTGCTAGCGCGTTCTGTTTCAATACACACCCTAAACCATTAAATATGGAACAATATTATGTAGCAGAGAATATCTGTAATCTATAATATTTATAAAATGACGTGTGCCCTCTGTTTGTCTGCCTGTCTGTCCGTTAGTGCGTTACGTGCTTTTTTTTTTAAAACATACATATGTTCTCTGGCCAGGTTATAGGATATATTTTATTGCGTTAGGTAACATAAAGAATAAGCAGTGACGATAACAGTGAATCAGGTCGGAAAAGGTTGCCGTTAGCGCGTTCTCTTGCAATACACTGCCTAAACCATTAAATATGGAACAATATCATGTTGCAAAGAGTACAATATATATAAAATGAAACCTCTCGCTCTCTGTCTACCTGTCCGTTTTTTTACGTGTTTTTTATAAATTTATACATATGTTCTATATAATTCGATATAAGCCTAGATAATGGGAGATAAGGTGAGATAATGGGAGATAAGGTGAGATAATGGGAGATAAGTATAAATAATGCGAGATATGGAGAAATGATGGGAGATAAGTCTAGATAATGGGAGTTATGGTGAGCTAATGGGAGATAAGGAGAAATAATGGGAGATAATGAGAAATATTGCGAGATAAGTCGAGATAAGCCTAGATAATGGGAGATAAGGTGAGATAATGTGAGATAAGGAGAAATAATGGGAGATAAAGAGAAATAATGGCAGATGAGCAGAGATAAGCCTTGATAATGAAAATTATGTAGAGATAATGGGAGATAAGGAGAAGTAATGGGAGATAAGGGGAAATAATGGCAGATATTTTATTACGTTAGGTAACATAAGGAATAAGCAGTGACGATAGTAGTATATCAAGTCGACGCGAGCGGAATCGTGTTCACTGCTAGTATGTATATATATATATATATATATACATATATATATATATATATATATATATATATATATATATATATATATATATATATATATATATATATATATATAGCTTCCTGTATTATTCTTATAGGGAGATGTTCCCTTCTCTGGAAGGTTTTGTTTTCTGAAAATAGATCGTAATGGATTTCATATACACCTTGGCCTTCTAAACGAATTTTGTCTTTGGCTGTTGGAAATATTTCTTATAAAAAACTTTGCACATTTCGGTGTAGCAAATAGAGCCTGCACTATTACTTCACAACAGCTCTACAAAATTTTGAAGATTATAACTCGAGAATTTAATATCGGCAGGATGGAACGATATCACCCACTTGACAGATATATTTGCCTGTTATTTAAGAAATTTGCATTTTCGTTTCGCTATTTCTTTGCTATTGTATTCGTTTTCAAATCATATTCCCCCAATTCCGTCCGTTTGTCCGCGTGTCAGTCTGTTGTCAGTTAGTCGGAGTATTTTTCTCTATCTGCCTGCTGGCACGATAACTCTGGATATGGATTTCAAATTTGGAATGCATCTAATATTTGCAGAGGGAATAAAGCGTATAGTTCTTTAGCGATAACGCTCCAGAGGTAGTAGCTGAAAAAGTTATGCCTCGATAAATTTTGTATATTTTTAATATTATTTAGAGATTTTTTATCTGTTTCGATTAGAATAATGAACAAATTTTAAATTATTTATTGTTAAACATATGAGGTTCAACGGGAGGAGCCTGAATATCAGAGGATTTTCTTCGTATGTAACGTACTATATGTTCTTTTGGAGTCGGCAAAACTGGAAAATATACTTTGTTTATGAATTATTCTCGAATATTTAGGGGGTTAATGACATGGGGCAGAGGTTAGAGGGTTTTTTTCATTAGCAGAATTAGCATAAATTAATTAGTGTTGGAAGATGTTTTGTATCCCTTTTAGAACCAAGCAAGTGAAATACTGTGTAAATCAGGTTATCCATTTTTTTTTTAATACAAGTATCTTAAAATTAAACTTCTTACTGTAAATCCAGT